>JAGIQG010000012.1:88408491-88668491 GCA_024679065.1 Sphyrna mokarran
GGGGGGCGTTCCCGTTCGAAAACATTTCAAAAATTCAAATTCCAACTGCCACTGCTGCGTGCTGAGCCACCTGCCGTCCCATTGGCTGGAATGCTGCCCTGCTCGGCTTTTATTGGCTGAGATCTAGATCCTGAGATGCCCATTGGCTGAGACAGAGTTCCCACCCTGCCTTCTCATTGGTTGGCATTGGGACATCAGCGAGAGAGGCGCCTGCACCAAATGTCGGGTAAAGAGTTACAGCCAACGTAGCGGAGTGACCCCCACCCTCCGCACACCGAGCGCCAGGGTATCGGCAGTGAGTGCCGGGCGCCAGAATGTCCGCAGCAATTATAAAAATCATGAGGATTAGGAGCAGGGAGAGGTGGTGACACAGTGGCTTTGTTGCTTATCTGGTAATCAAGTGACCCAGTTTAATGTTTTGTGGGCCTGGGTTCAAATCCCTCCACGGCAGATGGTGAAATTCAGTAAGAATCTGGAATTAAGAATCTACTGATGATCATGAAACCATTGTTGATTGTTAGAAAAACCCATCTGATTCACTAACGTTCTTTAGGGAAGGAAATCTGCTGTCTTTACCTGGCCGGATCCACATGTGATTGTAGAGTTACAGCAATATGGTTGATTCATAAATGCCCTCAGGAAGGGCAATAAATACTTTCCCAGCCAGCTATGCCCACATCCTGTGAACAAACTTAAGTAAAGGCATTTCAGTTCTTTCAGTCTGCTCCACCATTTTATACTATTGTGGTGTATCTCGTTTCTGCCTCAATTCCACTTTCTTGCCCACTATCCATAGCCCTCCAAACTCTTACTAATTAAAAATCTGTCCACCTCTTACTTAAATTTACTCAAAGTCTGGCTCCATCACACTCTGGTGTATTGAATTCCAGATTCATCATCCTTTGAAAGAAGTAATTTCTCATCTCTGTTTTAAATCTGCCACTCCTTCCCTTTAAGACTCACACCCAACACTTTAATAGTAACACCCACCCATTTAATACTTACACCCACCCCTTTAATACTCACACCCATCCCCATAAGTAAGAGTGGGGAAGAGACAAACAGCAAATCACTGCAGTACGGTGCCAAGCGCAGTCATGGACCAATCCAATGGAAGCCCAAGTTTACCAATGAGCTTTCAGCGTGGCACCTGGAGAAGGAGGAACCTTCCATGTGACTTTTGAAATGTTCTATATCTGCCAATTTCTTATTATTTATCCTGCTTATTACATCCTCAAAGAACACTGATAAATTTGTCAAACATAATTTCTTTTTCACAAAACCATGTTGGTCCTTACTGATTATGTTCTGATTTTTCTAAATTTCCAGCTGCTACTTCCCTAATTATGACTTCCAGTATTTTGTTAATAACCATTATTAGACTTTTGCTGGCCCTTTGTTTTCTGCTTTGTGTCTCCCTCCTTTCCTGAAAAGTGAGATTACATGTGTAGTTGTTGAATTTGCTGGAACGTTTCCAGAATTGGGAGGAATTTTGGAAAATTACAATCAATATATCCGATATCTCGACAGCAGCTTATTTGAAGACCCCAGGAAGCTCAGCATTCTAAGGGAGCTATTCACCATCAGTGCCATTTATTTTCCGAGTACTTTTTCCTCTTGTGCCAGTGATTGTGTTAAGTTCCTCCTTCCCTTTTCCCCTTGATTTTTTTTACTATTGTTGGAATGTCTTCTGTGCCTTGAAGATGGATTGGTGGAGGCAAACCCAGTACAAAGGAAAATGATTATAATTGTAGGAGGCCAACCATCTGAGCTCCAGGATATCACTGCAGGAGTTCTTCATATAGTGTCCTAGGCCAAGCTATCTTCAGCTGTTTCATCAATGATCTTTTCTCAATCGTAAGGTCAGAATTGGGAATTTTTGCTGATGATAGCTGAGTCTTCAGTTCCGTTCACACCTCCTCAAACACTGAATCATCTCTGTCCACGTGCAGCAACTTGCAGGCAGGTTTATGCTGATAAGTGGTAAATATTTGCATAACACAAGTACCAGGCAATGAACATCTCAAATAAGTATCTAATTTCATCCCCCTAACATTTAACTGCATTACCATTCCTGAAACCCTCCCCAGCCATCACAACCTCAGAGAGTTACTACTGACCAGAAACTTAATTAGTCCAGGCATGTAAATACTGTGGCTACTAGTGCAGGTGAGAGGCTGGGAATTTTGTGGAGAATAACACCCCTTCTGTCTTCCCATTTAGGGATGGGAATAAATAATAACTTAGCCAGTGACTCAATGAACCCATCAGTTAATACATTATCTCTTAGGGTTCTAAAAACCAAAATGCAGTTGGGTAGAATATGCTTATACTTTTGGGTGTTTAGAGAATGAGTTATCTAATTGAAACTTATTAAGATTTGATTTGATTGGCCAGATGCTGTGGGACTGGTTCTCTTGGTTGGAGATTCTAGATTCCTTGATGAAATCTCGTGGATATAACAGCGCTCTCGCCTGTAGACTGGAGACCAGGTAAAAAAAACCCATATTGCCTTGTTTCATAAAAGGCTCACAGCATCTGGTGCCAAATATTCTATAATTCAATTTTACATCCAATGTGAAAATAGGGTTCAAGGTGAGAGGGGAAAGATTTAAAAGGATCTGAGGGGCAACTTCTTCACACAGAGGATTGAGCAGATATAGAATTCTGCCAGAGAAAGGGGTTGAGGCAGGTACAATAGTAACATTTAAAAAGTATTTGGATAAGTACATGGATGGGAAAGGGTTAAAAAGATACGGGCCAAATGCCTGCAACTGGGACTAGCTGGGATGGCACGATGGACAACATGGATTAATTAGGCCAAAGGGCCTGGTTCTGTGCTATATTGTACAATGGATGTGTAGAGTGGGTCTAAGACCTGTATTTTACACTCAGAGTCATAAATGGAGACATACTGCATAGAAACAGGCCCTTCAGCCCATCATGTCTATGTTGACCATCAAATGCTAATCTATACTAATCACTTGGTACATAGGCTGCCATGCCTTGGCAATTTAAGCACTTGTCTTAAACAACGGCAACAATACCAGCGTGAAAGCTGAGCTAGCTGCAGTGAACTAGGGTATTAGGCTCATGACAGGAGATAATTTAGAATATGCAGAATAAGCATATTCCTATTAAGAAAAACTCTAATGGCGGTCCCACCATCTGTGATTAACGAAAGAAGGAAAGCATTAAACAAAAACAGAAGAACATAGCAGCGCAAGGGTGAGTGGTAGGACTAAAAATTGGTCAAAGTTTCTACAGATATTTAAAAAGGAAAAGACTAAGTGTTGGATCTCGGGCGAGAATGGAGAGTTAATATTAGATAATAAGGAAATGCCAAATTAAAAGAACAAATATTTATCTTCTGTCTTCATGATGGAGGATACAAAACATTCTCGTAATAGCTGCAAATCAGGAGATAGAGGAAAACAAGGAAAACAAGAACTTGGAAAATTACGACCACTAGGACAGTGATACCGAACAAACTGATGGAGCTGTGGGCAGGCATCAGTCCAAGTCCTAAGGCTCCATCCAAGCTCCTAAAGAGACGACCAATAGTGCAGTAAATACTCTGGTTTTAAAAGGGCAATGATACTGAATGTCCATCTCATTGTCCTCAATATGCTTCCATCCTCATCCTCTGACCCATCACTGGAGTCATCCTTCCTGACCTGTGGGGCTGCGTCACTTTTCTCAGAGCCAGGTTGTTCAGGACACAGAACACGAGAGTTCTGAGAGAGACAAGCTTTGGAGGATATTGCAGTGATCCTGCAGATCGGTCAAGGCAGCGGAAGCAGCCAGATGGACCAAAATGCTATAAAATCAAAGCTAATCCCTCCTTTAAAGAAGTATTCAGCTGTCAATAAAGAGGTGAATAGACCATGAAACTGAATGTAAACAATGCAATTCAAATCTTTTAAGCATCTCAGCAAAGCCATGACCTTGTAAAATTTAATGGGACATGAAATGAAATGTGAACAAATCACTTCAAAGCTTTTTAAGGCAACAGAGAGATGACTTTCTCCTTCAGCCTGACTGCTCTTTGAAATTGACAGCTGGGAGAGAGATCAAAACTGTTCAGAGCATGGCCCCCATCCCAGGGGAGCCCCCCAAACTGAAGCTCTCCAGTCTAGTCTGGCCCCCACAGAAACACTAGGGCCCTCATCCAACTCTTATGCTGATATCTTTCCAACAGCCAACTATATAGGTCTGTTTTGCTTCTTCCAAGCCAACCATTTCTGTGCAAAATGATTCAGGTTTTTGCAGTTAAAACACTGCTTCCCCCACACTGGGCAATCCTTCTTTTCCATCGTGTACTGCCTTCGACAACATTTGTCAGCAATCGCTCTGCTCTTTCAGCCTGGACTATGTCTCAGTGTAATAAATCTCTTGGTCTGATCTGCCATACATGTGCTATAACTTACATTATACAAGTCCAGCATCTCTACACATGTCTATCACTTTCCACAATGTAAATGTCTCCTATTTCTGTTAACTTTCTCACTGAGGGGTCTTGTGTCCTAAGGCTAACCAATTTTTAATTAGATGATCTTTTAGCTGTCCAAATTCGCATGATTCTGCAAGCCATGTTGCTGCAATCGCATTCAATTCAACAGGCTTATTTTCATCTTAAACTCTAATGTTGAATACATAACGTTTGTGAGTAACGTTCACTTGGACTTTATAATATGCATTCAAGGCATTCAAAATTTCTGTCATCTATTTCCATTTTTCTTCAGATATATTTGGAGTGAGGGACAGTTGAAAGTAGGACCTTGCTGAGCAATATTAGAAATGTGGGGAGCAATTCTCCCAAAAGTGCTGAATTGGTGGGAAAGTGGTTTTAGATCCTGACTGTTTTGTCAGTTCAATTTCTCACCTGAATCTCTGCACTCTGTGCACTGCAGAGGTCCCAATCATGAATCTCATTAAAAATCCAGAGGTGGGGGGTGGGGGTGGCTATTCACAACGGAGTCTGACAGCTCTTGAACTCTGTGCAACATATACACAGTGTTAAACTCCCCAGTTTCTGGCCAGCCTGGGACCCCCTCCAGCATCCCCCCCCCCCCCCCCCCACCCCCACCCCCACACAGCTCAATCGTGGTCCCCACCACAATTCCCAAGCTAACCCTGACTACCTCTGCCCCGGACTGCCTGATTCCAGCCCATCTCATCCCTCTCCAGCACTGGCAATCCCCTCACCCACCTCACACAGCAGAAACCCCCTCTACTGAACCCCCTGAGGCCAGACTTCTCCCCGTCCGCATCAGGGAGGTCCTCCCAGCTTATCCTGATCACTGTCCTCTCTTCATCCAAAACCAATCCTGCCTGCAGAGTGGCAGTGGGACTTCCTTTCTCACCTCCACTGATCACCCCTAGGCCCTGCCCATAACAGGCCTCACTCTTTTGGCACTCCCTGATGCCTGGTGGTCAGTGCCAAGGTGCCCCCAGACATGGGCCTTTCCCCTTGGCCAGTGACAGGCTGGCACTGTCAGGGTACCCTTGCCAAGAGGGCACCACCACCCCACCACCACCCAACCCCACCACCCCACCACCACCCAACCCCCTGGGGGTTTTGAATGCCTCCCCTTTCACTCCAATGCGTCTCTGCTAATTCCTCAAGAGTAGGAGCTAGTCTGAACCCCACCGGAATGAAGTACTGACACAATACTGGATTTTTGGCAGTACGTGTTCCAAGACCAGGGGTCTGTTTTGGAGCCCCTGCTGTTTGTAATTTTTATAAATGATCTGGATGAGGGTATTGAGGGATGGATCAGTAAATTTGCAGATGATACTAAAGTTGGTGGAGTGGTAGATAGTGAAGAGGGGTGTTTTAGTTTACAGAGTGACTTGGACAAGTTGCAGAGCTGGGCCGAGAGGTGGCAAATGGAGTTTAATGTGGAAAAGTGTGAGGTAATGCACTTTGGCAGGAACAATAAATGTGTAGAGTATAGGGCTAATGGTAGGGCTCTTAATAGTGTTGAGGAACAGAAGGATCTTGGTGTATGTGTCAATAGATCCCTGAAAGTAGGCAGTCAAGTGGATAAAGTTGTTAAGAAGGCATATGGAGTCTTAGCTTTTATTGGTAGGGGGATTGAATTTAGGAGCCGCAGCATCATGTTGCAACTGTACAAAACTCTAGTGCGGCCGCACTTGGAGTATTGTGTGCAGTTCTGGTCCCCACATTATAAGAAAGATGTGGAGGCATTGGAGAGGGTACAGAGGAGGTTTACCAGGATGTTGCCTGGTATGGAGGGCAGGTCCTATGAAGAGAGGTTGAAGGATTTGAGGTTGTTTTCGTTAGAAAGGAGGCGGCTAAGAGGGGATCTTATTGAAGCATATAAGATGATTAGAGGTTTAGATAGGGTGGACAGTGATAGCCTTTTTCCTAGGATGGAGAAAGCTAGCACGAGGGGACACAGCTTTAAATTAAGGGGTATGAGTTATAGGACGGATATCAGAGGTAGGTTCTTTACTCAAAGAGTGATTAGGGAGTGGAATGCCCTGCCTGCAGCTGTTGTAGATGCGCCAAGTTTGGTGGCGTTTAAGAGGTTAGTTGATAAGTATATGGATGAGAAGGGAATGGTTTAGTTAGGAGGGGCATTGCTTTTTATTTTGGTCGGCACAACATCGAAGGCCGAAGGGCCTGTTCTGTGCTGTATTGTTCTATGTTCTATGTTCTATGTTCTACTCCTGGTGGAGTGGGAGATTCAATTGGGACCGGCAAGTTCTTGATAATTACATTTAAAACATATTTTTAAAAGATTTAAACACCTTACTTGCCTTTCTGCCGGTTTCCAACATGATCTGTGCTCCGACTATTCGCTGGGTGTGGGAGATACACGTGCATTCCCGGCACATACACAAATCCCAGAACAAGGCCAGTGTCGTGCATCTCCTGACCTGCCAGAAAAGTTGCAGGTCAGGATGGAAGAATCATCCCCCTTGTTACAGTTGTTAATTAAACTTGTTTGAAACTGATAGTTTTGTTATTATAAGTGGAAAGCTACCAGTGCTGCCATGGATCACTTTTCTTTCTTTGAGAAGGTAATTTACAGCAGACTCACTGTATGGAAAAGAATAGGATAGGTGGTTATAGATAGGTCTGTGGATTGGTAGATGTGATCGGCCCAACTCGTGGGCCGAAGGGCCTGTTTGTGCTGTATTGTTCTATGTTCTATGTTCACTCAGTGGCTGGAATTCTCTGATCATTTTTCAGGGGTTGGAAATTTTCCACCCCCCCATGAGAATCATCGTGAGCAGGTTGGAAGATTCAGCGGATCATTTAAAGATCCGCTGTCCTGAGGCAGGAATTTCTGGTCTTGGAACACGTACTGCCAAAAATCCAGTATTGTGTCAGTTTGGGTTGGATAAGTACGGTGAAGCCCATTGGCTGTACTGCCACGTTCTCCTGTAATAGTTTTAGACACTCTGAAAATAAAAGTGAAAGGACATTGCTCCCACAAACACAGGTTCTTGAAAAGAAAGGGTGCCCCAAAGATAAAAATAGAAAAAAGTAGCCCCCCCAAATGGAAATCACCCTCCACCCACTGCAGACACTGATTGTCTCCCTGTTCCTAGGTACAGAGGGCAGTGCCAGGGGGCAGTGCCATGGGCCAGTGCCAGGGCACAGCTTGATATGATCCTCTTCAGGCACACCAACAGGAATTGACAGTCCAACATGGGGGAATGGTTGGGAATAGGCAGGTGATCCGAATCAGTAATTAGATGTAAAAGAAAATTCTGAGTTTTAAATTTGGGATCCCTGTAATGCCATTAGAGACAGCAGAGAAATCCCACTGGTGTAACAGCGGTTTTGGACTCCTGACACTTCACTATCCTCACCCACTGTATACGAGGAAAGAAATCCCCCCATTTTTGCAGCCTTCAATTTTTTTTTTCCTGTTTTCACAGCTTTTTCAGTAAGATTTCACCCATAGTGTCAAAAGATTGAGTTAAAACAGAGGTTTAGAACCTTGGAGATGCTGCAGAGAAGGATACAGCTCAGACAGATAGAAGAAATAAGAACTACAAAAAGTATTGTTTCAGTGCAATAACTGCCATGTTTCTCTCCAGATCTTATGACACTCTGCCAGAAAAGAATCAAGAGGGCATTCACGCCACCGTACTGGGAGCAGGGCCTCAACACAAAGCACCCCTGACCCCCACCACAGAGATCTCTGGGGCTTCCTCCCTCGATTGGAGCCAGCAAAAGAATCTTACATCTCCCCCACCCATCCCAACACATCTTTCCCTCCCTCGCAATTATTGGGCCTTTCTCTACCTCCCCTGTGAACAACATCAACACCCCCCACCCCCCGTTTTGTCAGCAGCCCCCTCCCAGCTTACAAACTCATCTGCATAGACCCTTCACATGGGGCTCTCACTGGAACCCGCTCCTTGGCACAGAGTGGCTCTGCCAGGGTGATATGGTGCCAATCTGTGACAAGAGGCAGTGCCTGGGGCATATTCAGAGCATGTCCCTCACCACCCCACCATAATTATTACACCCACAAGGAGATCCTCCCTGACAGAATTACATCTGTGAACCTGTTTTAATTGCACCAAGGGTCAAGATGCAGTCATGGGATGTATCAATTATACTAAAATCTATTTAAACAATTGTAAAGCAGGCTCTCAGCAGTGAGAATAATTTCTGGATCTTGAACCCCTGGCAGCAGCCTCACAGATGGCTCAGGATACTGCCTCTGTTTTGTGTTTAAACATAGCAGTGTCTTTATTGAAGGCAGCCCACAGACTGCCACATGGCAGGGTCACATAACTACATCAAGCCAGTTAGGATACATGGTCATGTTGCATTTCAAAGCCCAGAGTGAGTGGCAATAGTGGATGAATAAGAAAGTGATAAAGTGCATAGAAATTGACAGCTGGATGCTGTTGAAGGTAAGACAGAGTGAAAGGTAAGGAAGGCTTAAAACATGGATGTCAACAAATATAGGCACTCCTGAGCTGGCTCTTTAATTGCTTCTTACCTCGCATGTACGGAGAATCATCCCCATTGTTACAGTTGTTAATTAAACTTGTTTGAAACTGATAATTTTGCCATTACAAGTGGAAAATTCCAGTTCTGCTATGGATCACATTTCTTTCATCAAGGGGGTAGTTTACAGCAGACTCACTTAGTGGCTGGAACTCAGTGCCACTTATTGAGTTTTTTTGAAAAAGTGACCAAAGAGGTGGATGGGGGTAAGGCAGTTGATGTGGTATATATGGACTTTAGTAAGGCATTCAATAAGGTGGCCCATGGAAGGCTTCTGCAGAAAATGCAGATGTATGGGATTGAGGGTGATTTAGCTAATTGGATTAGGAATTGGTTAGCTGATAGAAGACAGAGGGTGGTGGTTGATGGAAGTTATTCATCGTGGAGTTCGGTTACAAGTGGTGTATCTCAGGGATCTGTTTTGGGGGCCCTGCTGTTTGTAATTTTTATAAATGATCTGGATGAGGGTATTGAAGGATGGATTAGTAAATTTGCGGATGACACCAAAGTCGGAGGAGTGGTAGATAGTGACGAGGGGTGTTATAGTTTGCAGAGAGACTTGGACAAGTTGCAGAGCTGGGCCGAGAGGTGGCAAATGGAGTTTAATGTGGAAAAGTGTGAGGTAATTCACTTTGGCAGGAATAACAAATGTGTAGAGGATAGGGCTAATGGTAGGATTCTTAATAGTGTTGATGAACAGAGGGATCTTGGTGTATATGTGCATAGATCCCTGAAAGTTGGCAAGCAAGTCGATAAGGTTGTTAAGAAGGCATATGGAGTCTTAGCTTTTATTGGTAGGGGGATTGAATTTAGGAGCCGCAGCATCATGTTGCAACTGTATAAAACTCTAGTGCGGCCGCACTTGGAGTATTGTGTGCAGTTCTGGTCCCCACATTATAAGAAAGATGTTGGAGGCATTGGAGAGGGTACAGAGGAGGTTTACCAGGATGTTGCCTGGTATGGAGGGCAGGTCTTATGAAGAGAGGCTGAGGGATTTGAGGTTGTTTTCAGTAGAAAGAAGGCGGCTAAGAGGAGACCTTATTGAAACATATAAGATGATTAGAGGTTTAGATAGGGTGGACAGTGATAGCCTTTTTCCGAGGATGGAGAAAGCTAGCACGAGGGGACATAGCTTTAAATTAAGGGGTGGTAGTTCTAGGACGGATGTCAGAGGTAGGTTCTTTACCCAGAGGGTGGTAAGGGTATGGAATGCCCTGCCTGCTGCAGTTGTAGATGCTCCAAGTTTGGTGACGTTTAAGAGGTTAGTAGATAAATTTATGGACGAAAAGGGAATGGTTTAGGTTAGAGGGTGTCATTGCTTTTTCTTAATTGGTCGGCGCAACATCGAAGGCCGAAGGGCCTGTTCTGCGCTGTAATGTTCTATTGTATTCTATTCTATTCAATCCAGCAGCTCACCTCTTCAACTAACTTCTTGGAGAATCCAGTCCTGCTCTTCACTACACCCAGCAGTTATTGCAATGAGCACCATTGACGTTGTCTATTGGCTCTCCTTCCCATGCAACATCTATTGTAAAATCTTCAATTTCCATCTGGTGGAAACTCTCTCTTCAAATTGTCACAAATATTCATCAGTCCCGCCGCACAGCCGTGTGTCACAAAAGCCATGCATCAGATTCAACTGCAGGTGCAGTTTCTGACCTCTGAATTCCAGTTGGGGTTTTACCGACACAACTCCCACCAAGCTGTCTTCAGATTAATTTTGGTGCCAATAAGTGCCATCTGAAGTTGGATGATTTATGAACATTTCCTTTGCAGAGAAATAAGGTGTTGAAACGATTAAGCGAGCTAGTTCATGCATTGCTTCATTAGTTTTATTTTTAAATAATGTAGTTATTGGTCTGTCTACTTGATTAAAGTGCTGCAATAGTGAACACTAGATTTGAATGTGTAGGTGTTGTGCAGTTATTTTTGCATTCAGCTGGATCCGCTCTGTCGATATTACACAACACCGATATAAAATTCAAACTTAAAAAGTTAATGTTGCTTTTTCAGATAGGAGTTGCTGTCAGTACGTGATTGTAATCCATCTTACATTCCAAGTCGTGCACTGAAACCTATTATTTGTGTGTGCGTGAGTGTGAAAGGATTGGAAATTGGTCTAAGTGTGTCACTGGTATTACAACGCCCTTGAAGGGAGAAAGAGGAAGGCGGAGGAAGAAGGCTGGCAGTATAAAGCTGTGCTCTGCTGAATCCAGAAATCTCCTTCCAACTGACAGTACAATAGCAGCATTGCAGACATCGTGAAAGACCAATGCTGGTTTCCTGCTTTTGATCCCTCTTCAAAGTGCTTTCTTCTTTGCCAAGTGAAACCCACCATCCAGATTTATTGGAATGCTAATAAGCACACATAGTAGCATTCCTCATGGACTGCTGTGGGATTGCTGACCACCATGTTGGAAATGGTAAGTGTTTAAAAATAACAAGTATTTTGCAGTCTCTGTCCTCTTAACGATAGCTTTCTAACTCCCCTTTTCTGTGCCTGTCTCCACATTAGACAGTAAGATTGCAGTGGTGGAGGACGCTGTCATTGACTGTAAATAGCAGCCTGAGACAGTCTCTATCATACACAATACAGGGCATTCAGAGGAGATTTTGAATAAATGGTGGATGATAGTTTGGGGACAAAAGATGCGACAATATCATCGCTGAGTGTTTGATTAATAACAGTCTTCTCTATGTTTATTTCTTCCATGAAGTGCTTTTTAACTGCATTGAGAATGCAGCTCCCTGTACCCCCACCCCCTCAGAATAAGCTGTGTGCCTGCCAGAAAGAAGTTGCTGATGTAATGCATGCAGTGCAGAAGCATTAAATCAAGGACTGAGGGACTTAATACACTCGTCCCCAGAGAGGAAGAAAGGAATGCCACTGGGTCAATGATTCCCCCTTCATTCATCCCTTGTTGGCTGTGGTGAATGAAAGTTCTATGTGTGTCTGTCATTCAGCATTCTTCAGGAGCACTGCTGGCGTCACACAGGAGCTAAGGTCAACTGTCTCTGTCATTCCTTGGAGAAATTGAATTCTTTCAGATTCCCGGCATTGAGGGAGAGATGGAATAGTCTGCTGTAAGATGTACGGTAAGGCTTCAATTGAAGATCTTATGAGAGGCCTAATCAGATAGTAACAAAATAAAAAATGATAAATGATCCAATATGTTTTAAAACCATTAGGATAATACATTAAACGCTGTTTGGTATTAGTTTCTGAATGAAATAATAATCTCATTTTCAAAAACTCCTATCCATTAAGTTTTGCATTGCTGCATATAAAGTGTTTAAAATGTATTAGTAAGGTAGCTGCAATGGCTCACATCCAGCAAGTTATATCATGTGTGTACAGTTAGCAACACAGGGTATTTCTCTAACTTTAAACCTGCAGTAACGCAGGTTCCCCATAACCCAGAATAAAGATGAACTATGCCTAATGATTTGAGCCAGGATGGGCAATCAGCTATCACAGGTTAACTATGTGCTCCAGGATAGGATTCTTGGCCCTGGCCATTATCTAGCATTCCCAGAAAGTGCATGTGTATAAATATCAAGCGAGGATAGCATTAATCTGAGTTGTGATGTTCTCCAAACTCGATTAACCCCTTACTTGTCTAGGCTCGTATGATCACATGAGTGAGGTATTGGATTGGTAACTCTATGATTGCAGAAAGGCTTCAGCATTCTCCGGAATGCAAAAATGAACAAAAGGATGGTGAAACAATGATTGTTTTTGTTACTCTTTTATTAAATGTGACAAAATCAACATTTGTTCCATCCTTAAGCGTTTGAGAGATGGTGGTGAATTAACTTGAATCACTGCAGTATATCTGGTGTAGGTACACCCACAGTGCTGCTAGCTGCTGATTTTTCATACACTGCTGTATGAGCCTCTCTGGGCAGGGAGAAGGCAGTCTGGTTACATAGATGTAAGTTGTTTGTGCTTCATTCCCGACTGCAGCTCTGCAATACCTGGTTGCTGACATTGATGGAAGCTTGAGATCATGTTGCCCAGCTTTGAGTCACAGGTGGTATAACCTCCAAAGAAAAACAACAAAGGATGAAAATGAGATTCATACTAACAAATTTCCACAACCAAAAGACTTGTGACATTCCTGACCACTTATTGACAAGATCTTTAGGTGATATCATGCTGACTACCTCCACACCATCCCATCAAAAAGTCCTAGCCAGCTACAGCATGGATTGGATAGAGAGTGAAATTCCTCTATGTTGCATTCCTACATTAAGTCAACGACTACACTCAAAAGTATTTCATTGGCTGTAAAGTGCTAAGAAATATTCTGAAGTTCTCAAGGACATTGTATAATTTTGCTCCTTTTTTAATGCTTAAGCTTGACTCTGTATAGTTCAGTCAAACATCCCAAGATACAGACAGCACCATTAAGATGCAGAGTAGCTGGTGTGTAAGGTAATGCATTTGGCAGCGGACCACGTACTGCTTGGGAAATTACAGTGAATACAGTCCAAAGGGATGTAGGAAATCAAGTTCA
The DNA here is from genome assembly GCA_024679065.1 of Sphyrna mokarran. Taxonomy (NCBI): domain Eukaryota; kingdom Metazoa; phylum Chordata; class Chondrichthyes; order Carcharhiniformes; family Carcharhinidae; genus Sphyrna; species Sphyrna mokarran. The sequence goes on from JAGIQG010000012.1 coordinate 88,422,019, forward strand.
CAAATCCTTAACAGTAACAAGGCAAGTTAATAGAACCTGAAAGTAACACACTGGGAATTTCTCCAGGTACAGGATTAAAAACCAGAAAAGATTTATTAAACTTACATTGAATCTTGGTGAGGTCATATTTAAATTATTATACAACGAACAGCTTTTAACTCCATAATTACCAAAGGATAAAGAAAAACTGGAGAGATGGGGAAAAGATGTTTAATTTTTGATACAAGAAATGAGGGATTATAACTGAGGAAAGGACTGAGAGGTTAGGGATATTTCCTTACGAGAAGAAATCACTGTAAGAAATGTGTAAAATTTTGAGGGAGTTTGACAGTGTGTATGCAGAGAATGGAGTTTAAATTGGATAGACAATGGAATCATCCATGGGAATCACAAAGTGTAATGAAGATTCACCAGCAACACAATAACGTCATACTGCCTGCTTAACAGAATGATTTGTGCTAACTGCAGTGTTGATTGGCTATACGCATCAGCAAGAGGTCCAAACAGTAAATTCCTGGCACTGATTACAGATATTTCGTGCTGCTTAGCCTGTGCCTTATAAAGCTAACTCTGTGCTGTGTAAAGCTAACCTGTGCTGTGTATAAATGTAACCTGTGCTGCTGAAAACTAACCTGTGCTGTATAAAGCCAACCTGTGCTGCATAATGCTCACCTGTGCTGCACAATGCTAACCTGTGCTGCACAATGCTAACCTGTGCTGCATAATGCTAACCTGTGCTGTATAATGCTCACCTGTGCTGCATAATGCTAACCTGTGCTGCACAATGCTAACCTGTGCTGCATAATGCTAACCTGTGCTGTATAATGCTAACATGTGCTGTATAAAGCCAACCTGTGCTGCACAATGCTAACCTGTGCTGCATAATGCTAACCTGTGCTGTATAATGCTCACCTGTGCTGCATAATGCTCACCTGTGCTGCATAATGCTCACCTGTGCTGCATAATGCTCACCTGTGCTGCATAATGCTAACCTGTGCTGCATAATGCTCACCTGTGCTGCATAATGCTCACCTGTGCTGCATAATGCTCACCTGTGCTGCATAATGCTCACCTGTGCTGCATAATGCTAACCTGTGCTGCACAATGCTAACCTGTGCTGCATAATGCTAACCTGTGCTGTCATAATGCTCACCTGTGCTGCATAATGCTAACCTGTGCTGCATAATGCTAACCTGTGCTGTATAATGCTCACCTGTGCTGCATAATGCCACCTGTGCTGCATAATGCTCACCTGTGCTGCATAATGCTCACCTGTGCTGCATAATACTCACCGTCTGCTATGCTAACCTGTGCTGCATAATGCTACCTGTGCTGCATAATCTACCTGTGCTGCATAATGCTCACCTGTGCTGCATAATGCTCACCATGCTGCATAATGCTCACCTGTGCTGCATAATGATAACCGTGCTGCATAATGCTCACCTGTGCTGCATAATGCTAACCTGTGCTGCATAATGCTCACCTGTGCTGCATAATGCTAACCTGTGCTGCATAATGCTCACCTGTGCTGTATAATGCTCACCTGTGCTGCATAATGCTAACCTGTGCTGCACAATGCTAACCTGTGCTGCATAATGCTAACCTGTGCTGTATAATGCTAACATGTGCTGTATAAAGCCAACCTGTGCTGCACAATGCTAACCTGTGCTGCATAATGCTAACCTGTGCTGTATAATGCTCACCTGTGCTGCATAATGCTCACCTGTGCTGCATAATGCTCACCTGTGCTGCATAATGCTCACCTGTGCTGCATAATGCTAACCTGTGCTGCATAATGCTCACCTGTGCTGCATAATGCTAACCTGTGCTGCATAATGCTCACCTGTGCTGTATAATGCTCACCTGTGCTGCATAATGCTAACCTGTGCTGCACAATGCTAACCTGTGCTGCATAATGCTAACCTGTGCTGCATAATGCTAACCTGTGCTGCATAATGCTAACCTGTGCTGCACACGCTAACCTATGCTGCATAATGCTAACCTGTGCTGTATAATGCTAACATGTGCTGTATAAAGCCACCTGTGCTGCATAATGCTAACCTGTGCTGTATATGCTCATCTGTGCTGCATAATGCTAACCTGTGCTGCATAATGCTAACCTGTGCTGTATAATGCTCACCTGTGCTGCATAATACTAACCTGTGCAGCATAATGCTCACCTGTGCTGCATAATGCTAAGCTGTGCTGCATAATGCTAACCTGTGCTGTATAAAGCTAACCTGTGCTGTATAATGCTAACCTGTGCTGTATAAAGCCAACCTGTGCTGCATAATGCTAACCTGTGCTGTATAAAGCTAACCTGTGCTGTATAATGCCAACCTGTGCTGTATAAAGCCAACCTGTGCTGCATAATGCTAACCTGTGCTGCATAAAGCTAACCTGTGCTGTATAATGCTAACCTGTGCTGTATAATGCTAACCTGTGCTGTATAAAGCCAACCTGTAGTGCATAATGCTAACGTGTGCTATATAAAGCTAACCTGTGCTGCTGAAAGCCAACCTGCAATTATAACTCCAGGAGTCAGCTGTAAAGGAACAGTGCTTTATTGCACAAAATGACGTAAAGCAAACCACAAGCCTGTGGTGAACACAGATGTTCCAACTGGGACAATGGAAAATGGATCCACTCAGGGACCTGCTTTATACAGGACCATGATATACAAGCTCCACTTGGTGAAGCAATTACCAATCCCCAGGGATCTCGTATTCAGTGGGTCCAATAGAGAGGTCAATCCTGTCCTCAGGTTTCTCACACCACTCTCTCCATCCCCTCACTTCTGAGTCTGAGCACTATCCCTCACTCCCTGGGTGCTAAGGCTGCCTTCATCTTTTGGTCCATGGCCTTCTCTCTATTTCATACTCTGCCTGGTCAGGTGGACTCTACCACATTGGCGAGTATTTCTTTCTGAATGACCATCAAAGTATTACTGGAGGAGATTCTTCCTCAATGACGACTTATGGCTGGGATTCCGCTGCTTCTGTTTCCATTGTGGAGTTGGAAATCTCAAGCTGTTTGAGTTCCTTTGTAGTTCCTCAGTGTACTTGCGATCCCACATGACATGCTCGCTGTGTTGGTTGTTTCCGTCAACAAGTCCGATGGTATTGGTGGCTTATGTGTTTCTTTAGGATCTTGTCTTAACCCTTACCACATAGGACACTACTCTCTGTGTAAAAAATGTGCCTCGTACATCTCCTTTAAACCTTGCCCCTCGCACCTTAAACCTGTGCCCCCCAGTAATTGACTCTTCCACCCTGGGATAGAGCTTCTGTCCACACCTCTCATAATCTTGTAGACTTCTATCAGGTCTCCCTCAACCTCTGTCGTTCCAATGAGAGCAAACCAAGTTTCTCCAACCTCTTCTCATAGCTAATGCCCTCCATACCAGGCAACATCTGTGTGCAGGTAATATGTGTGCAGAATATAGGGCTAATGGTAGGACTCTTAGTAGTGTAGATGAGCAGAGAGATCTCGGTGTATAGGTGCATAGATCCCTGAAAGTTGGTATTCAAGTTGATAAGGTTGTTAAGAAGGCGTATAGTGTGTTAGCATTTATTGAATTTCAGAGCTGAGATATCATGTTGCAACTGTACGAAACTCTGGTGCGGCCGCACTTGGAGTATTGTGTACAATTTTGGTTGCCACATTATAAGAAAGATGTGGAGGCATTGGAGAGGGTACAGAGGAGGTTTACCAGGATGTTGCCTGGTATGGAGGGCAGGTCTTATGAGAAAAGGCTAAGGGACTTGAAATTATTTTCATTAGAGAGAAGAAGGCTAAGAGGTGACCTAATTGAGACATATCAGGTGATCAGAGAGTTAGATAGGGTGGATAGTGAGAGCCTTTTTCCTCGGATGGTGATGACTAACACAAGGGGACATAGCTTTAAATTAAGGGGTGGTAGTTATAGGACAGATGCTAGAGGTGGGTTCTTTACTCAGAGGGTAGTAAGGGTGTGGAATGCCCTGCCTGCAGCAGTTGTGAACTCGTCAAGTTTAAGGGCGTTCAAATGGTCAGTGGATAGGCATATGGATAGCATTGGAATAGTTTAGGATAGAGGGTCACAAAATTGGTTCCATTGGTCGGCGCAACATCGAGGGCCGAAGGGCCTGTACTGCGCTGTAATGTTCTATGTTCTATGGTAAATCTTTTCTGTACTGCTTCCAAAGCATCCACATCCTTCTGGCAGTGTGGTGATCAGAACTGAATCAGGTTCTACAAAGCTGCAACATGATTTGTCAATTTTTAAACTCAATATCCTGGCCGATGAAGACAAGCATACTGTAAAGCTTGTGAGATTACTGTCAAATAAACTGGTTGGACTTTAACCTGGTGTTGTGAGACTTCTTACTGTGTTTACCCCAGTCCAATGCAGGCATCTCTATACCATGATTACTATCGACACCAGTTTTGTCTCTGCAGATCTCTGGTTCTGTTTCTTCATTTCCCTTTTGAAAAATTGGACTGCTCGCTTCACTGATCAATTTAATAATGGACAATAAAAAGCAGTAAGGAGCTCATTTCCATAAATGTCCGAAATCCCCTCCTGGTAAATGGGGTTCCACTCTCTCTCACAAAAACTTCTGGGATTCTGTGAGTACTAAGAGATTGCCTAAGTCTCTCTATTGTGTTCTATGGTGTGGTAGACATCATCCAATGCACTCATACCTGCTTAGAGTGTCGATTAGTATCAGAAACATTGAGCCCATAAAACAGTCCTACAAAATTCGCATGCACCTGAATCCAGGGTTTTCCTGGCCATTCCCAGGGGTGTAGGGAAGCTCCCAGTGGTGCCTTCTGCTTTTGTTACCATATACTGCATGTTTTTACCATCTCCTCTCTGTGTGCCCATCTATTCTGGGCCAGGCAAGTAACTTCTTGCCAATATCTTCATTTCTGATGCACTGAGTTGGCGATTTGGGCGAGTATAAAGTTCGAGTTTTAAGTAATTTTTAACATTCTCTCTTTGGTTAAAGTAGAGAGCGTTGGTAGTTTTTTGCCGGTTTTTTTTAAACTAACTGGAAACCGGAAGTCGTCATTAGGAGGCTTGCCGGTAGTTGTAGTTTTTCTCTCTGACTCTATAAATTGGTCCAGAGAGAAACCAAATACTCTACACAGGTAGAGTATCCCACCCTCCCATCTCCTCTAACCTAATAATAAAAGTGTGTGGGAAGTTTTTTTTTAATTTCTCTCCTAGAAATTAACGTATCAGGGATGGCAGTGCAGGCAGTATGTTGCACCTCCTGCAGTATGTACAAGGTGAGGGACACCAGTAGTGTTCCTGCTGATTATACCTGCAGGAAGTGTGCCCATTTGCAGCTCCTTGAGGATCGTGTTAAGGAGCTGGAGCTGGAATTAGAGGAACTCAGGATAATTCGGGAGGTTGAGGTGGATATTGACAGGAGTTACAAAGAGATAGTCACTCCTGAAAGTGATTCTTGGGTAACTATTAGGAGGAGGGGTAAGAAGCAATCGGGTAGACAATCCCCCGGGGCTGTTCCCCTCCAAAACAAATTTTCTGTCTTGGAGGCTACAGTTGAGGAAGAATCAACTGGAGATGGCCAAAGGGAGCAGGTCTCTGGGGGTGAGCCTGCTGAGAATGCTCAGGTGGGTAGGGGGAATAAGAGATTGGGCCTAGTAATTGGAGACTCCATAGTTAGGGGGACAGATAGGAGAGTAAATAGTAATAAAAGGGACTCAGGGCTGGTGTGTTACCTCCCAGGGGCCGGGATCCAGGATGTCTCAGAACGGGTTTTTAAGACTCTTAAGGGAGAGGGGAGTCAGCCCCAAGTCATAGTTCATGTAGGGACACATGATGTAGGTAGGACAAGGGAAGGGGATATTAAACAGAAATTTATGGAGTTGGGGTGGAAGCTTAGGGCCAAAACAGACAGAGTGGTTATCTCTGGACTCTTGCCTGTGCCACTGGATAGTTTAGAGAAGAACAGAGACAGGGAATGTTTGAACTCGTGGCTGCGGGGATGGTGCAGGAGGGAGGGGTTCAGGTTCCTGAACAATTGGGACTCATTCTGGGGTAGGTGGGACCACTACAAGAGAGATGGTCTACACCTGAACCAGAGGGGAACCAATATCTTGGGGGGAAAATTTGCAAAGGCTATGCAGGGGGCTTTAAACTGATTCAGAGGGGGGGTGGGATCCTGAGTAGTTTGGATGTTAAGAGGGACGAGAATAGGGGGGTCATAGATGAGAACTGTAAAGCACAGCAGCGTACGGGTGGAGTAGGGCATGGTTTGAAATGCGTATACTTTAATGCAAGAAGTATTCGCAATAAGATGGAGGAACTTGCAGCTTGGATCAGTACCTGGAACTTCGATGTTGTGGCCATTTCAGAGACATGGATAGAGCAGGGACAGGAATGGTTGTTGCAGGTTCCGGGTTCAAATGCTTCAGTCAGAGTAGAGAAGGAGGTAGAAGGGGGGGAGGAGTGGCATTATTAGTCAAAGACTTTATCACAGTGACAGAAAGGAAGTTTGATGAGGACTTGTCTGTTGAGGTAGTATGGGCTGAGATTAGAAACAGGAGAGGAGAGGTCACCCTGTTGGGAGTCTTTTATAGACCTCCTAAAAGTTCTAGAGAGGTAGAGAAAAGGATTGCAAAGTCGATCCTGGACAGGAGTGAAAGTAATAGGGTAATTGTTATGGGGGACTTTAACTTTACTAATATTGATTGGAATAGCTATAGCTCTAGCTCGTTAGAGGGGTCAGTTTTTGTGCAAGGTGTGCAGGAAGGTTTTTTGACTCAGTATGTAGATAGGCCAACTAGAGGTGAGGCAACATTGGATTTGGTACTGGGCAATGAGCCAGACCAAGTGTTAGGCTTGGAATTTTGTGAACATTTTGGTGATAGTGACCACAATTCGGTTACGTTCACCTTAGTGATGGATAGGGATAGGCATGAAGCTGGGGGCAGTAGTTATAGCTGGGGGAATGGTAATTATGAGGCCATAATGAGGGAATTAGGGTGCATAGGTTGGACTAGGAAACTACAGGGACTGGGAACATCTGAAATGTGGAGCTTATTCAAGGAGCAGCTACTGCGAGTCCTTGATAAGTATGTCCCTGTCAGGCAAGGAGGAAATGGTCAAGTAAGGAAACCATGGTGTACTAAAAAAATTAATTCGCTGGTTAAAAGGAAAAAGGAGGCTTATGTCAGGATGAGGCTTGAAGGCTCAGTTAGTGCACTGGAAAACTATAGATTAGCCAGGAGGGAGCTAAAGAGTGAGTTGAGAAGAGCTAAAAGAGGACACGAGAAGACTTTGGCTGATAGGATCAAGGAGAATCCTAAAGCTTTCTTTAGCTATGTTAAGAATAGAAGATTAGATAGAAGGTTAGGGCAAGATTAGGGCCAGTCATAGACAGCAGTGGGAAGTTGTGCGTGGAGCCTGAAGAGATTGGAGAGGCACTGAACAAATATTTCTCTTCGGTATTCATGCAGGGAGATGTAAATGTAGTTTTGGAGAACACTGGGATACAGGGTTGTAAACTGGAAAGTATTGAAGTAGATAAGGAGGATGTGCTAGATATTCTTGAGGGTTTGAAGTTAGATAAGTCCCCTGGGCCGGACGGGATTTACCCTAGGATTCTCTTGGAGGCAAGAGAGGCGATTGCAGAGCCTCTGGCTCTGATCTTCAGGTCGTCATTGGTTACGGGTGTGGTTCCGGAGGACTGGAGGATAGCGAATGTGGTCCCATTGTTCAAGAAGGGGAAGAGAGACCTTCCAGGGAATTATAGGCCCGTGAGTCTTACTTCTGTTGTGGGCAAAGTATTGGAGAGAATTATTAGGGATAGGATTTATAGTTATTTGGAGAGAAATGAATTGATTGGGGATCGTCAGCATGGTTTTGTGAAGGGTAGGTCGTGCCTTACTAACCTCATTGAGTTTTTTGAAAAAGTGACTAAAGAGGTGGATGCGGGTAAGGCGGTTGATGTGGTATATATGGACTTTAGTAAGGCGTTTGATAAGGTGGCCCATGGAAGACTTCTGCAGAAAATGCAGATGTATGGGATAGAGGGTGATTTAGCTAATGGGTTAGGAATTGGCTAGCAGATAGAAGACAGAGGGTGGTGGTTGATGGGAGATATTCATCGTGGAGTTCGGTGACGAGTGGTGTGCCTCAGGGGTCTGTTTTGGGGCCCCTGATGTTTGTAATTTTTATAAATGATCTGGATGAGGGTATTGAGGGATGGATCAGTAAATTTGCAGATGATACTAAAGTTGGTGGTGTGGTAGATAGTGACGAGGGGTGTTTTAGTTTACAGAGTGACTTGGACAAGTTGCAGAGCTGGGCCGAGAGGTGGCAAATGGAGTTTAATGTGGAAAAGTGTGAGGTAATTCACTTTGGCAGGAATAACAAATTGTAGAGTATAGGGCTAATGGTAGGACTCTTAATAGTGTTGAAGAACAGAGGGATCTTGGTGTATATGTGCATAGACCCCTGAAAGTTGGCAATCAAGTCGATAAGGTTGTTAAGAAGGCATATGGAGTCTTAGCTTTTATTGGTAGGGGGATTGAATTTCGGAGCCACAACGTCATGTCGCAACTGTACAAAACTCTAGTGCGGCCGCACTTGGAGTATTGTGTGCAGTTCTGGTCCCCGCATTATAAGAAAAATGTGGAGGCATTGGAGAGGGTACAGAGGAGGTTTACCAGGATGTTGCCTGGTATGGAGGGCAGGTCCTATGAAGAGAGGTTGAAGGATTTGAGGTTGTTTTTCGTTAGAAAGGAGGCGGCTAAGAGGGGATCTTATTGAAGCATATAAGATGATTAGAGGTTTAGATAGGGTGGACGGTGATAGCCTTTTTCCTAGGATGGAGAAAGCTAGCACGAGGGGACATAGCTTTAAATTAATGGGTGGTAGTTATAGGACGGATGTCAGAGGTAGGTTCTTTACCCAGAGGGTGGTAAGGGTATGGAATGCCCTGCCTGCATCAGTTGTAGATGCGCCAGATTTGGTGGCGTTTAAGAGGTTAGTAGATAAGTTTATGGACGAAAAGAGAATGGTTTAGGTTAGAGGGTCATTGCTTTTTACTAATTGGTCGGCGCAACATCGAAGGCCGAAGGGCCTGTTCTGCACTGTAATGTCCTGTGTTCTATGTTCTATTATGCAGTTATTGAAGGATTAGCGTTTGAGCGAGACATGTGATAACGACCCGGGCTCCCCATAGAATATTGCTGTCTTCTATGCTTAACTCTGCGTATTTTGTCACATACAGCATCAAGTTTTGAGTTGGACATTCTTGCATTCCTCCATTTAATGTTACCTTCCCTAATTTTGCCAGTGAGGAGTCATTCCGAGTCCAAGTCTTAATTTGTTTGTTGAAATTGGTAAGCTATCCTTAAAATTTAATGCCATTATGACTTTGTCTATTTTCAGTGGTGAGGGTAAGCTTGTGGGCGATTCAGGTAGATGACTCAGGGTGTCTGCATTGTCGATTTGTGTCCCTGGTCACAAATGTTTCAGGATGTAGATGCTTAATAATAGTGCTCATCACTGTATTTAGACTGACGCAAATTGGAGGAATCATCTCGTGCTCGGGAAATAGGCCCAGCAGAGGATTCTGGTTCACTATACTGATAAAATGTCAATCATAAATATATTGATGGAATTTCTTCACAGTGAAGAGCATTGCTTAACCTTCAATTTTGATTTACGTTTGCTTTTTTTCATGTCAGCTAATGTCCTTGAGGCATACACAATTGGTCGCTCCATCCCACTGCACACTGTGTGACTGTACACCATAAGGAAATTCTATAAGGAAATGCATAGCATGTTATAACCAATGGACTTTCTGAGTTGACATGTGTTCACACATTATCTGACACTGTGAGTTCTTGACTATCACAAACCCTTCTGTGGTTCTTCCCATGCCTATTTCTGATACTTTTTCGGCAAAGTAGAAATGCTGGTGAGGTTGCAAAATTTGAAATGAATTTTCCATAAAAACTAACGAGGTCAAGAAATGATTTTAATTCCATCGTATTCCTTGGTGTTGGATCTTCTCATATGGCTTCTACCTTTTCCTTGACTGGGTGCAGACCATCTTTGTTAACTCTGTATCCAAGGTACTTCAGTGCTTGAAACACATATTTTTCTCTTTTTAGTCTGACCTCAGCTTCTGAAAACCATCATAAGACTTCCTGTAAATTTTCATGGTTTTTCTTGACAGTGACTCTTGTGATTCGAACATTGTCTCAGTAAACTGCCACTCTCAGTAATCCCTGCAATATGCCTTTTGAAAATAGCAAAGGTCTATAATATCCAAAAGGTAGGCAAGTATATCTGTATAATCCCTTTGTGTTTTGACTGGCATATACTTTTTAATGATGTTTCCAATTCTAACTTGAGATATACATGACTCTTATTCAACACTGTGAAAATCTGGCCTCTGGGGTTATTTTGCATAGAAGTCATCTATTCATGGCATCGGATGCTTTGTTCACTGTCATTTTATAATCACCACAGCAGCGGATTGTGTTATTGGGTTTTAACACTGGGACTACAGGTGTGGCCCACTCATAAAATTGCGTGAGTCTAATTATCCCCAACTCTTCTAATCGCTTCAGCTCAGTCTCTACTTTTGTTCATAGAATGCATGGAACTGGTCTTGCCTTAAAAAAAATCTTGACTGGGCATCCAGGTCGACGTAAATTTTTGCCTTGACTCATTTTATTTTTCCAAAATTGTTTGCCGGTTATCTCCTTCTATTTTGTTTGCCCAAAAGAACTATCTCATTCCCTCAGCATATTGTGACCAAACCTCAATACTTGAATTATATCACTCCAATTTCCCAAAAATGTCATTGGAACAACTGAATGATACAAACTTGCCAAGATTCGATGGGTGGGTTTACGGAAATGTTCCTTTTACCTCATCACCAGTATAATAACAGGGAGGGGCCGACCTTATTGTTGGGCAGTGCCAGGGTGCCTCCCCATGCCCCCAACTCTTGGGAGAGCTCAATTGCCTCTGGTTCTACTGGTGGTACATTGGGGAGACCATGCAGATGCTATGACAACGAATGAATGAACATCGCTCAACAATCACCAGGCAAGAGTGTTCCCTTTTGTTGGCGAACATTTCAGCGGTCACAGGCATTCGGCCTCTGACCTTCGGGTAAACGTTCTCCAAGGCGGTCTTCACGACACATGACAGTGCAGAGTGGCTGAACAGAGACTGATAGCCAAGTTCCACACACATGAGGACGGCCTCAACCGAGATCTTGGGTCCATGTCACACTATCTGTAACCCCCATGACTTGTCTGAACTTGCAACATCTCACTTACTGTCCTGTCTGGAGACAATACACACCTCTTTAACCTATGCTTAATGTTATCTCTACTCACATTGTCTGCACCTTTAAGACTTAAATGGCAGATTAGCTGCAAAGACTCACATTCTAATCAGTATTCAGTGTGTGTGTGCATGCCATTATATGCCCTGTTTGTGATCAGAACTCCCCACTCACCTGGCAAAGGAACAGCGTTCCGAAAGCTAGTGGTGTTTGTACCAAATAAACCTGTTGGATTTTAACCTGGTGTTGTGAGACTTCTTACTGTGTCTACTGGTGAGGTCATCACGTCTAAGTTGTGATGTTTAAAGTTAACCTGCAATGTTTAAGGTTAATCTGTGATATTTAAAGCTGGCCTGGCTCGCCAATATTAGTTGGAGAAAATGCTGGACGTCATGCTGAAGTCAATCTGATCAGGAAAACTGTCATTAACAGCTCAACAGTGGAAGAGCGCAGCTTCCCTGGTTTTGAGACAATTCATTGGCTCTCTCAGTGGAGGGAGGGAGACCTTGTCTTCAACTGCAGTGAATGACAAGTAGTCTCTCCATGTACAGGGTGAAAGACAGTTTAAGCAGATAGCTCAAGACAGTGGAAACCCTGGAGGACTATTTAAAGTGCAGAGGGTTACTTTAAAAAGGAGAACAAAGAGGGGGCATTAAAAACACTGTTGGGTAAAATAAAGGAAAATCCAAAGGTGTTTTCGAAATATATTGATGGGAGGATGACCAGGGAAAGAGTACAGCCCATTAGGGACAAAATGGCAATGTGTGTGTGTGTGTGTGTGGAGCCAGAAGTGGGTAAGGTTTTAAATGAGTATTTTGCATCTGTATCACCATGGAGAAGGATGATGTAGGTGCAGAAATCAGAGAGGAGCTTTGTGATTTACTCCAACAAATTAACATTGAGAGGGAGGAGGTAATAACAGTTTTAAGGGCCGACAAGAGGATAAATCCCCAGGTCCAGATGAGATGTGTCCCAGGCTGCTGTGGGAGGCAAGGGAGGAGATTGCTGCGACTCTGACAATTTTCAAATCTTCTTTGGCCACAGGAGGTGACAGAGGACTGGGGGACGGCTAATGTGGGAGTATTATTCAAGAGAAGTAGGGAAAAAAGAGGAAATTACAGGCCAGTAAGTCTAACGTCAATAGTAGGAAAACTATTGGAAAGAATTCTGAGGAACAAGATTAATCTTCACTTGGGGAGGCAAGGATTAATCAAGGTTAGTCAGCATGGCTTCATCAATGGGAGATCATGACAAATTTGCAAACTTGCCTCAATCAAAGCAAAAAGTAACCTCCCCTGGTCTAACGAGGGGCATACACGCGATGGGTCATGAGAGGGCTGCTCTTGGATATTTTTTCGAGAGTATCCTTGTGCTTCACATCGTTAGTGTACGCTTGACCTGGACCATTTGATGGGCAACACGACAGCTCAGTGACTATCGCTGTGCTGTGCAGATACATGGATTTGGGCCTGTGTCTGTGGGAGTTTGCGCATTCTCCCCGTGTTTGCGTGGGTTTTCTCCGGGTGCTCCGATTTCCTCCCACATCCCAAAGATGTGCTCTTAGGCTAATTGGCAAAACAAATTCTCCCTAAATTGTCTCAAATTTGGTTTTTAATCCATAGATCTATAAATATGGACAGGGATCGCGGGTAGAGGTGGGAACATCGGGGTGGCAGCATGGGCTCATTGGGCCGAAGGGCTTGTTTCCCGTGCTGTTTTGTTCTTTGTTCTTTGTTCTTTATCCCCTCCCCCAGTCAGAGCCAGTGTTCACTCCGGGCAATCAGAGGTGATATTCAGTATTACCTCCCCCCATCCTGAAACACACACACTGATCCACACACACACCCACATACACACACACTCTCACACACACATACTCACCCAAATACACTCACACTCAACCAAATACACACACACACTCACCCATACACACCCACATACACACACACTCTCACACACACACACTCACACACACACACAACCAAATACACATACACACACACCCACACACACACTCACACACATGCTCACGCATCCATACCCACACACACACACCCACACCCACATATACTCACCCACACACACACACACAAAACTCACCCATACACACATACTGCCCACCCCCTTCCACTTCCTGACACACCTCAATGGATGGGAGACTGGTTTGTGTGATGGAGTGGGCTACGTTCACAACCTTTTGTAGTTTCTTGTGGTCTTGGGCAGAGCAGGAGCCCGTACCAGGCTGTAATACAACCAGAAAGAATGCTTTTTATGGTGCACCAAAAGTTGGTGACAATTGTAGCTGACAGGCCAAATTTCCTTAGTTGTTTGAGAAAGTAGAGTGCCGGTGGGGCTTTCTTAACTTTAGTGTTGGCACAGGGTAACCAGGGCAGGTTGTTGGTGATCTGGATACCTAAAAACTTGAAGCTTTCGACCATTTCTACTTCCTCTCCATTGATGTAGACAGGGGCATGTTCTCTTTACATTTCCTGAAGTCGATGACAATCTCCTTTATTTTGTTGAGATTGAGGGAGAGATTATTGTTTCTGCACCAGTTCACCAGATTCTCGATCTCATTCCTGTACTCTGTCTCATCATTGGTTGAGATCTGACCCACTACAGTGGTGTCATCAGCAAACTTGAAAATTGAATTGGAGGGGAATTTGGCCATTGGCGTATAAGGAATATAGTGAGGGAGCTGAGAACACAGTCTAGTGGGGCATCAGTGTTGAGGATGATCATGGAGGAGGTGTTGTTCTCTATCCTTTCTGATTGTGGTCGAATCAAATCAAGATTTTATGATTGACATGAGAGAGACTGAGAAGTTCATGTACACAAAATCTTTGAAAACAATAGAACAAGTTATTAAATGATTATAGAGATTATTATATTATTTAAATAGAGGTATTAATGAGAAAAGCAAAATCTCCACACATTTTTATATATCACCTGTTAGACCCCACTGAGGGAATTTGGTTCAGATCAGGCTTCACATTTCAGCAATAATGGCAAGAATGCAGAGGAAAGGATCCATCCTTGAGAAACTGGGATTGTTCCATTTGGGCAAAATAACATCAAGGAAATAGTCAATGGCGGCTCACAAAATTGGGGTGAGATTTGGTAAATTAACAGAGAAACTGTTTACAGTGAATTTACAGGAAGGGTCAGTAATCAGAAGGCACTCATTTAACATAAACTGACCAAATAATCAAGAGGAGAGATGAGAATATTTTTGTCCATTAGATTGTGTGGTCAGAAATGTTTACCTGAAAGCAGAAGGGAAACATATTCAGTAGTCATTTTCAAAAAGGTTTTGATAAATACTTAAAAAGAAGAAATCTGCAAATTAATGGAGAAAGAGATGAGGGAGTAGGATTCATTGGGTCACTGTGTCTGCTCATTTAACATCTGGCTTAGACTGAATCTCCTGTTGTGCTGTTTTATGATATAAGGAACACTGACTTATCTCATCCAGCCATATTCCAAAGGCATCTACTTGGCTACTTGTAGCTTGAAGGAGCCATTCTGCAAGTGTAGGGAAAGCGAGGAAAAAGGTCTTCATGAAATATAACTGCTGGTTCCAGGATTGAACCTGTGCAGTTGCTGTCATTCTATATCTCACCCCAGCCAAGTAAATCCTACCCACCCAGTGACTGCTGTAGCTAAAATTATAGCTAACTATGCACTCTCTTAATTTCTCTATGAGAGACAGTTACATTGCAACAAAACTGTCAAATCCATTTCAGCAGATACTTTTACAGAGGTTTAAAATAAATAGTGAAGGGTTTTTAATGATACTGTTTATTGCCATCTATCGTCACCTGTAAACCTCGAGATGGTGAGGTGCAGAAGTTTGTTCAGTCTCTCATGGAAGGCAGCATCAATCCTTTTGCAGACACAGCAACTTTGCTTAGCTAAAAACTGCTGATACAGTTTCTTGATATAGAAGTGCTGACAACAGGCTTTTCTTGAGAGGGTGCAGAGGCGAGCAGCTGTGAACATTCCAAATGTTAGGAATCCAAGTTATCTGAAAGACCATTGTTGTGGTTTCACAGAGAGAGACAGAAAGAATTGTGCAATGCAACACTAAAGAATCTAATTTAATTAGAAAACTGGACGTCACAAAATCTTTTAAATTACAGCAAATGATGCCATTGGGCCTTCATTCTGGTCTGGATGCCGATCTGAATATCAATTCTTATCCTTCCAATGTTCAATGTCCCAATTATTTTCATTCATTGGCTTGGATAATTTGAGAAAGTTGGAAATTTCTAAGACTTGGAAATAGATCCAAAAGGGTTATTGACCTTTTTAGAATTAATAATGGTTGATATGTCAATCAGAACGCCGTGCTGGTGACAGTCAATATTTGTAATTACATACAAATGATTCAAAATGTTTAGGAAACATAGAGGGAGCTTTACTCTGTATCTAACCCTGTGCTGTACCTGTCCTGGGAGTGTTTGATGGGGGGACAGTGTAGAGGGAGCTTTACTCTGTATCTAACCCCGTGCTGTACCTGTCCTGGGAGTGTTTGATGGGGAGACAGTGTAGAGGGAGCTTTACTCTGTATCTAACCCTGTGCTGTACCTGTCCTGGGAGTGTTTGATGGGGACAGTGTAGTGGGAGCTTTACTCTGTATCTAACCCTGTGCTGTACCTGTCCTGGGAGTGTTTGATGGGGACAGTGTAGAGGGAGCTTTACTCTGTATCTAATCCCGTGCTGTACCTGTCCTTGGAGTGTTTGATGGGGACAGTGTAGAGGGAGCTTTACTCTGTATCTAACCCCGTGCTGTACCTGTCCTGGGAGTGTTTGATGGAGGGACAGTGTAGAGGGAGCTTTACTCTGTATCTAACCCCGTGCTGTACCTGTCCTGGGAG
The DNA here is from genome assembly GCA_024679065.1 of Sphyrna mokarran. Taxonomy (NCBI): domain Eukaryota; kingdom Metazoa; phylum Chordata; class Chondrichthyes; order Carcharhiniformes; family Carcharhinidae; genus Sphyrna; species Sphyrna mokarran. Next base: position 88,438,229 of record JAGIQG010000012.1, read on the forward strand.
TGTTTGATGGGGGACAGTGTAGAGGGAGCTGTATCTAATCTGTGCTCTACTGTTCAAAGACAGAGGTTAAAAATTATTTCATATCCTGTTGCTGGAGAGGGAGTAGTGGGTAGTTTGGGGGAAGAGAGTGTGTTTGCAGACCTAGAATGATAATGATGAATCTCTGAGGTGAAGAACCAGCATGTGGCCAACGATATAATTGGGTGACAAGTCAATGAAGTGAGAAAGTTATCTGTGCCATTGGTGAATGCCAGTTGTTGTGTTGCTCCGCTGAGCTGATGAAATTTTTGCAGTCATTTCTGACTCTGTGAGAATCATTCTGGCAATGCATTGCTGGAATGTCCCTGATTGGGTACCTCATTGGAACAGTTTTAATTTTGTTATAACGATCAGTTTGTCTTATTACTGACACAGATAATCCCTAAGTACCACACCTGTTGTGTTTTTGCTGCAGTATTTTTGCCTCAGGTGGTGCCTGGTTAAGTGGGTCAGTGAAACCCAAATGCTTCTGCTTCCTCACAGGTGTATGTGGTTGCTGTGGAGCTCTGCGCCCAAGGTACAAGAGGCTCGTGGACAATATCTTCCCTGAGGACCCAGAGGTAAAGAGCAGACACTTTTTAAACTATAGATTTGTAAGGCTGAGTGATTAGTTCATTGATGTGCAGCTTCTCGTTGGTAGCTGTGTCCAAGGACTTTGGATACATATAGTTGGTGATGAAGGTGACTCAGTGACTGAAATGGTCGGATGGGATATGAAACGTCCTGCAAAGGTCAAGTGGGGAAAACTGTGAAATTAGATGTGGTCTCACACTTGTGTCGAAGTATTGTGAGTGCTTAAACTACAGGCATCCCTTATAAACTGACTAAGGCAAAACTTCTCATTTTGTTTGAAATGACCTTCACCTATTAAATAATATTTGAATAACAGTGTAGAGGGAGCTTTACTCTGTATCTAACCCTGTGCTGTACCCGTCCTGGGAGTGTTTGATGGGGGGACAGTGTAGAGGGAGCTTTACTCTGTATCTAACCCTGTGCTGTGCCTGTCCTGGGAGTGTTTGATGGGGGACAGTGTAGAGGGAGGTTTATTCTGTGTCTAACCCCGTGTTGTACCTGTCCTGGGAGTGTTTGATGGGGGACGGTGTAGAGGGAGCTTTACTCTGTATCTAACCCTCGTGCTGTACCTGTCCTGGGAGTGTTTGATGGGGGGACAGTGTAGAGGGAGCTTTACTCTGTATCTAACCCCGTGCTGTACCTGTCCTGGGAGTGTTTGATGGGGGACAGTGTAGAGGGAGCTTTACTCTGTATCTAACCCAGCTGCTTACCTGTCCTGGGAGTGTTTGATGGGGGACAGTGTAGAGGGAGCTTTACTCTGTATCTAACCCCGTGCTGTACCTGTCCTGGGAGTGTTTGATGGGGGACAGTGTAGAGGGAGCTTTACTCTGTATCTAACCCCGTGCTGTACCTGTCCTGGGAGTGTTTGATGGGGGGAACAGTGTAGAGGGAGCTTTACTCTGTATCTAACCCTGTGCTGTACCTGTCCTGGGAGTGTTTGATGGGGGACAGTGTAGAGGGAGCTTTACTCTGTATCTAACCCTGTGCTGTACCTGTCCTGGGAGTGTTTGATGGGGACAGTGTAGAGGGAGCTTTACTCTGTATCTAACCCCGTGCTGTACCTGTCCTGGGAGTGTTTGATGGGGACAGTGTAGAGGGAGCTTTACTCTGTATCTAACCCTGTGCTGTACCTGTCCTGGGAGTGTTTGATGGGGACAGTGTAGAGGGAGCTTTACTCTGTATCTAACCCCGTGCTGTACCTGTCCTGGGAGTGTTTGATGGGGACAGTGTAGAGGGAGCTTTACTCTGTATCTAACCCCGTGCTGTACCTGTCCTGGGAGTGTTTGATGGGGGGACAGTGTAGAGGGACTTTACTCTGTATCTAACCCTGTGCTGTACCTGTCCTGGGAGTGTTTGATGGGGGACAGTGTAGAGGGAGCTTTACTCTGTATCTAACCCTGTGCTGTACCTGTCCTGGGAGTGTTTGATGGGGACAGTGTAGAGGGAGCTTTACTCTGTATCTAACCCCGTGCTGTACCTGTCCTGGGAGTGTTTGATGGGGGACAGTGTAGAGGGAGCTTTACTCTGTATCTAACCCCGTGCTGTACCTGTCCTGGGAGTGTTTGATGGGGGACAGTGTAGAGGGAGCTTTACTCTGTATCTAACCCCGTGCTGTACCTGTCCTGGGAGTGTTTGATGGGGGACAGTGTAGAGGGAGCTTTACTCTGTATCTAACCCCGTGCTGTACCTGTCCTGGGAGTGTTTGATGGGGGACAGTGTAGAGGGAGCTTTACTCTGTATCTAACCCCGTGCTGTACCTGTCCTGGGAGTGTTTGATGGGGACAGTGTAGAGGGAGCTTTACTCTGTATCTAACCCCGTGCTGTACCTGTCCTGGGAGTGTTTGATGGGGGGACAGTGTAGAGGGAGCTTTACTCTGTATCTAACCCCGTGCTGTACCTGTCCTGGGAGTGTTTGATGGGGACAGTGTAGAGGGAGCTTTACTCTGTATCTAACCCCGTGCTGTACCTGTCCTGGGAGTGTTTGATGGGGGACAGTGTAGAGGGAGCTTTACTCTGTATCTAACCCGTGCTGTACCTGTCCTGGGAGTGTTTGATGGGGGACAGTGTAGAGGGAGCTTTACTCTGTATCTAACCCCGTGCTGTACCTGTCCTGGGAGTGTTTGATGGGGACAGTGTAGAGGGAGCTTTACTCTGTATCTAACCCCGTGCTGTACCTGTCCTGGGAGTGTTTGATGGGGGACAGTGTAGAGGGAGCTTTACTCTGTATCTAAGCCCGTGCTGTACCTGTCCTGGGAGTGTTTGATGGGGACAGTGTAGAGGGAGCTTTACTCTGTGTCTAATCCTGTGCTGTTCCTGTCCTGGGAGTGTTTGATGGACAGTGTAGAGGAAGCTTTATTCTGTATCTAACCCCTTGCTGTACCTGTCCTGAGTGTTGATGGGGACAGTGTAGAGGGAGCCTTATTCTGTATCTAATCCCGTGCTGTACCTGTCCTGGGAGTGTTTGATGGAGGGACAGTGTAGAGGGAGCTTTACTCTGTATCTAACCCCATGCTGTACCTGTCCTGGGAGTGTTTGATGGGGGACAGTGTAGAGGGAGCTTTACTCTGTATCTAACCCCGTGCTGTACCTGTCCTGGGAGTGTTTGATGGGGACAGTGTAGAGGGAGCTTTACTCTGTATCTAACCCCGTGCTGTACCTGTCCTGGGAGTGTTTGATGGGGACAGTGTAGAGGGAGCTTTACTCTGTATCTAACCCCGTGCTGTACCTGTCCTGGGAGTGTTTGATGGGGGGACAGTGTAGAGGGAGCTTTACTCTGTATCTAACCCCGTGCTGTACCTGTCCTGGGAGTGTTTGATGGGGGACAGTGTAGAGGGAGCTTTACTCCATATTCCAGATGTGCCATAACTTGCTGGAGTTTCATGGAGCATATCGAAATAAAACTCATTCAGGCAAAGAGATAAATTGCAAATCAGAACAAACTCTTTTTTGCAGTTGCTTGGGGACCCGCCAAGCTCCAGGCTAATGAAATCTCCCCCTATCTGCAGCCAGTGTGCTATTTGCTGCAATGAGAGTCTGCAGTGGTTTGATGCGTGTTCTTGTACCAAGAACAAGCTGTCTTGGTACTGATTCCGTCTCTTCCTTGTTTCCAGGATGGGTTAGTGAAAGCCAACATGGAGAAGCTGACATTTTATGCCCTCTCTGCTCCGGAGAAGCTGGACCGGATTGGTGCATATCTCGCAGAGAGACTAAGCAGAGATGTGGCCAGGCACCGTTACGGGTATGGGAAATTCAAGACCTGCAGCTTGTAGCTTTACATGGACTTGAGTGGCCCCCTCTGTGTTCTCTTTATTACACACTAGCTTGTTCTGTCCAGAACCTGGGCAGTGTAGTGCATGAAACATTGATCTGAACTGTCTGGGACCTGTGTAGGGTTACACATTATTTAGAGACATACACAGTATCAACATTGAAAGACTAATATACTGCTAGCGTCAGGGTGGTACATAGGAACATGTAAAATAGGAGCAGTAGGCCATTCGGCCTCTCAAGCCAGAGGCATCATTTGGCAAGATCATGGTTGGTCTCTCAGTGTTTCAAATTCCATATTCCCATCTAACCCCCAATAACCTTTGACTCCTTTGCCTCACAAGAATTATTTACCTCCACCTCAAAAATATTCAGTATCCCTGCCTCCAAAACCTTCTAAGGCAGAGGGTTCCAAAGTTGCACAACCGTTTGAGAGAAAAAAATTCCCCTCACTTCTCTCCCTATAAGGGTCACCCCTTATTTTAAAATCATACTCTCTAGTTCTGGACTCCTAAGTGTTCTGCTGTGCAGAGATGGACGGTGAGTGTTAGCAGCCAGCTGAACTGTGGAGCTTACTTTGTCCTCACTGTCATCAGATCACGCTGCAGACTGGACTTCCCTTCCTTAACTCAGAGGATTACTTTGATCATGCCAGAATTGCTCCAAAACACTCGCTCATATATTCAAAATCTGGAGGAAGGATAGCATAGGTTTTCAAAAAAATCATTGCTCTGACAGTTATCAATGTGTCAATGTATGCTTTGTGTGACTGTTCTGTGATTGCATATGAATGGGATATCGATACACTGAAGGTTGCCATTTACCCGTAGCAGATCGTCGTGCTTTCCCATGACTGTTTCTGATCTGTTATATGTTTAATTGCTTGCCAGTTATGTATGCATTGCAATGGAGGCTTTAGACCAGCTCCTGATGGCCTGTCACTGCCAGAGTATCAACTTGTTCGTGGAGAGCTTTCTCAAGATGGTGGCTAAACTTCTCGAGTCTGACAAAGCAGCATTGCAGATCCTGGGAACAAATTCGGTAAGTGAATCTTCCAGACCCCCGGACTGGAAGTTAATCCAAATGGAACATGGGTTCAGAGGAACAAGAGCTTTAATTATTGAGAATTAATGTAAACCCTAATGACCCACGTGGCGTCTTTCAGCTTCCAAACCAATATTCCCCTGGGCTATTATTAAAGAATCACTTCTGTCTGTCTTTAGAACATAGAACATAGAACAATACAGCACAGAACAGGCCCTTCGGCCTTCGATGTTGTGCCGACCAAAATAAAAAGCAATGCCCCTCCAAACTAAACCATTCCCTTCTCTTCCATATACTTATCAATTAACCTCTTAAACGCCACCAAACTTGGCGCATCTACAACAGCTGCAGGCAGGGCATTCCACTCCCTAATCACTCTTTGAGTAAAGAACCTACCTCTGATATCCGTCCTATAACTCATACCCCTTAATTTAAAGCTGTGTCCCCTCGTGCTAGCTTTCTCCATCCTAGGAAAAAGGCTATCACTGTCCACCCTATCTAAACCTCTAATCATCTTATATGCTTCAATAAGATCCCCTCTTAGCCGCCTCCTTTCTAACGAAAACAACCTCAAATCCTTCAACCTCTCTTCATAGGACCTGCCCTCCATACCAGGCAACATCCTGGTAAACCTCCTCTGTACCCTCTCCAATGCCTCCACATCTTTCTTATAATGTGGCGACCAGAACTGCACACAATACTCCAAGTGCGGCCGCACTAGAGTTTTGTACAGCTGCAACATGATGCTGCGGCTCCTAAATTCAATCCCCCTACCAATAAAAAATCTTTACTGAAAGATTAGTTTACATCAGAGGTCAGATTTGTGGCAGAGAGGAGTTGGTCACTGTAATGACAATAACTGATATTGATGGGTCTCAAAGAAGTTCAAAATCATCAGGGAATTGTCCCAGCTAAAGGATAAAGACTGAGAATTATATAAATAATCAAAGAAATTATTGGAATCAATTCTGGGAACAAGAATGCTTTGACAGTTAGAAAGACACAGATTAATCAAGGATAGTCAGTATGGATTTGTAAACGGAAGATCATTTGTTTGAATGTTTTGAGGAATTTACAAGGAAGATTGCTAGACTACTGAAGCTGATTTGGCCGATATGCAGACTCCACACAGACTGCGACCGAACCGGAAATCGAACCTGGGTTCCTGGCAGCATGAGGCAGCAGTTCTAACCACTGTACCACTCTAACCAAAAGGAAAACTTCAAGGAATGGAATGATCATGTTCGAGGACAAAAAACAGTACAGCACAGGAACAGGCCTTTCAGCCCTCCAAGCCTGTGCTGATCATGATACCCTAACTAAACCGAAAAAAAACTTTCTGCCCTTACTCATTCTGTATCCCTCTATTCCCTCCCTATTCAATATACCCATCCCGATGTCTCTTAAATGTTGCTAATGTTCCTGCTTCCACCACCTCCTCTGGCAGCGCGTTCCAGGCACCAATCACTCTCTGCATGAAAACTCCCTCCACACATCTCCCTTAAACTTTCCCCCTCTCATCATAGAACATAGAACATAGAACATTACAGGCCCTTCGGCCTTTGATGTTGCACTGACCAATGAAGAAAAGGCAGTGACCTTCTAACCTAAACCATTCCCTTTTCATCCATAAACTTATCTACTTACCTCTTAACCGCCCTCAAACTTGACGCATCTACAACTGCAGCAGGCAGGGCATTCCATACGAAGTGAAGGCAGTAATTTCAGGATTGCTGCCTGTGCCTTGGGAGAATGAGAGCAGGAATCAAATGAGGTGGAGGATGAATGCATGGCTGAGGGACTGGAGAAGGGGGCAGGGATTCAGGTTCATAGATCATTGGGACCTCTTTAGGGGCAGGTGTGACCTGTACAGTAAGGACGGGTGGCACTTGAGCCCTCGGGGAACTAATATCTTGGCAGGTAGGCTAGTTAGGGCTACTGGGGAGTCTTTAAACTAGAAAAGCTGGGGGGTGGGAATATCGATGGGCCGGTGAATAAGGAGGTTAGTTCCCAGGTAGGGAAGGACTGTAGGCACTCAGAGGGGGGTTAGGCTGGTGGTGGAAAAGGGAAATATCCTGACTGAGGGGCTGAGATGTGTCTATTTTAATGCCAGGAGTGTAGTAAATAAGGTAGATGAGCTTAGGGTGTGGATTGCTGCTTGGGAGTGTGATGTGGTGGCCATTACAGAGACTTGGTTGTCTCAGGGACAGGACTGGGTACTTCAGGTGCCAGGATTCAGATGCCTCAGGAGGGACAGGGTTGGGGGCAAAAGAGGAGGTGGTGTGGCACTGTTGATCAGGGACAGTGTCATGGCTGTAGAGAAGGTGGAAGAGGGGGAGGGAATGTCTACAGAGTCACTGTGGGTGGAAGTTAGGAACAGCAAAGGGTCGATATCTTTGCTGGGTGTATTCTATAGGCTGCCCAACAGCAGCAGGGAACTTGAGGTGCAGATAGGGAAACAGATCCTAGACAGATGTAGAAATAACAGGGTTGTCGTGATGGGAGATTTCAATTTCCCAAACATCGACTGGAATATCCCAAGGGTAAGGGGTTTGGATGATGTGGAGTTTGTTAGGTGTGTTCAGGAAGGTTTCCTGACACAGTACGTGGAAAAGCCTACGAGAGGAGAGGCTGTACTTGACCTGGTCATTGCTAATGAGCCAGGGCAGGTGTCAGATCTCACGGTAGGTGAACATCTTGGGAATGGGGATCATAATTCTATCTCCTTCACGATAGCGATGGAAAGAGATAGGATCAGGCAGGCTAGGAAGGAGTATGTCTGGAGTAAGGGGGAATATGAAAACATTAGGCAGGTAATTGGATGCATAAACTGGAAGGAGGTGTTCTTGGGGAAGAGTACAGAAGGGAAGTGGCGGTTTGTCAAGGAATGTTTGTCTGGGGCTCTGCAAGACAACGTCCCGAGGAGTCAAGGAGGTTCTGGTAGGACGTGGGAACCGTGGTGCACGAAGGTAGTGGTGAACCTAGTTAGGAAGAAAAAAATGGTATATAAAAGGTTCAGAGAGCTAGGGGATGTTAGGGATCTAGAGGAGTATAAGGTGTGTAGAAGGGAACTTAAAAAGGAAATTAGGAGAGCTAGAAGGGGTCATGAGAAGGCCTTGGCAGGTAGGATTAAGGAGAATCCCAAGGCCTTCTACAAATATGTGAAAAGTAAAAGGATGAGAAGAGAAGGGATAGGACCTATAAAAGGTGAAGGGGGAAAAGTCTGTGTGAATGTAACTGTACAAAACTCTAGTGCGGCCGCACTTGGAGTATTGTGTGCAGTTCTGGTCCCACATTATAAGAAAGATGTGAGGGCATTGGAGAGGGTACAGAGGAGGTTTACAAGGATGTTGCCTGGTATGGAGGGCAGGTCCTATGAAGAGAGGTTGAAGGATTTGAGGTTGTTTTCGTTAGAAAGGAGGGGCTAGAGGGGATCTTATTGAAGCATATAAGATGATTAGAGGTTTAGATAGGGTGGACAGTGATAGCCTTTTTCCTAGGATGGAGAAAGCTAGCACGAGGGGACACAGCTTTAAATTAAGGGGTATGAGTTATAGGACGGATATCAGAGGTAGGTTCTTTACTCAAAGAGTGATTAGGGAGTGGAATGCCCTGCCTGCAGCTGTTGTAGATGCGCCAAGTTTGGTGGCGTTTAAGAGGTTAATTGATAAGTATATGGAAGAGAAGGGAATGGTTTAGTTTGGAGGGGCATTGCTTTTTATTTTGGTCGGCACAACATCGAAGGCCGAAGGGCCTGTTCTGTGCTGTAATGTTTCTATGTTCTATGTTCTATGAATCCGGAAGAAATGGCAGAGGTGCTTAACGAGTACTTTGCCTCGGTGTTCACGGCAGAAAGTGAACTGGGAGATTGCACTGCAGGTTTGAGGCATACGGAACAGATTGAGTATGTGGATGTTAGGAAAGAGGATGTGTTAGACCTGTTAAATTCTATCAAGATAGACAAGTCGCCGGGACCGGATGGGATGTACCCCAGGTTATTGTGGGAGGTGAGGGAAGTGGTTTCAGAGCCCCTGGTGATGATCTTTCCGTCGTCCATGGAAACGGGAGAGGTTCCGGAGGATTGGAAGATTGCGGATGTGGTTCCTATCTTTAAGAAAGGGAACAGGGATAGTCCAGGAAATTACCAACCGGTGAGTCTGACTTCAGTGATTGGTAAGCTGATGGAGAGGCTTCTAAGGGAAATGTTTATGAACATTTGGAGAAGTTTGGACTGATTAGAAATAGTCAGCATGGTTTTGTCAAGGGCAGGTCATGCCTTACGAGCCTAGTTGAGTTCTTCTAAAATGTGACTGAACACATTGACGAAGGAAGGGCGGTGGACATAGTGTCCATGGACTTTAGTAAGGCGTTTGATAAGGTCCCACATGCAAGGCTTCTGGAGAAGGAGAGAGGGCATGGGATCCGAGGGACTTTGGCCTCGTGGATCCAGAACTGGCTTGCTGGCAGAAGGCAGAGAGTGGTTGTGGATGGGTCTTGTTCTGCATGGAGGTCGGTAACCAGTGGAGTGCCCCAGGGGTCTGTTCTGGGACCCCTGCTGTTTGGCATTTTCATAAATGACCTGGATGAGGAACTGGAGGGATGGGTTAGCAAGTTTGCCAACGATACAAAGATCGGTGGTGTTGTGGATGGTCTGGAGGGATGCCAAAAGTTGCAGCGGGACATAGACAGGATGCAAGACTGGGCGGAGAAGTGGCAGATGGACTTCAACGCAGATAAATGTGTAGTGGTCCATGTTGGCAGGAATAATGGGATGAAGGAGTACAATATAAGGGGTAGGAGTCTTAGCTGTGTTGTAGAGCAGAAGGATCTCGGGGTCCGGGTCCATAGGACTCTTAAATCGGCCTCGCAGGTGGAGGAAGTGGTCAAGAAGGCGTACGGTGTACTGGCCTTCATTAATCGAGGAATAGAGTTTAAGAGTCAGGAGGTAATGATGCAGCTCTATAAGACTCTTGTCAGACCCCAGTTGGAGTATTGTGCGCAGTTCTGGTCGCCTCATTATAGGAATGATGTAGAGGCTATTGAGAGAGTTCAGAGGAGATTTACAAGGATGCTGCCTGGATTGGGAGGCAGGCCTTATGAAGATAGGTTGAGGGAGCTGGACTCTTCTCACTGGAGAGACGTAGGTTGAGAGGCGACCTGATAGAGGTTTATAAAATGTTGAGAGGAATAGATAGGGTGGACTCTCAGAGACTATTTCCCCGAGCGGAAATGATCACTACGAGAGGACACAGATTTAAGGTGCAGGGAAGCAAATACAAAGGAGATGTCAGGGGTAGGTGTTTCACTCAGAGGGTGGTGAGTGAATGGAACCGACTGCCGTCGGAGGTTGTTGATGCAAACTCACTGGGGTCTTTTAAGAGACTTCTGGATGAGTATATGGAAAAGAATAGGATAAGGGGTTATAGATAGGTCTGTGGATTGGTAGATGTGATCGGCGCAACTCGTGGGCCGAAGGGCCTGTTTGTGCTGTATTATTCTATGTTCTATGTTCTATGTTCTATACCCTTACCACCCTCTGGGTAAAGAACCTACCTCTGATATCCGTTCTATAACTACCACCCCTTAGTTTAAAGCTATGTCCACTCGTGCCAACTTTCTCCATCCTAGGAAAAAGGCTATCACTGTCCACCCTATCTAAACCACTAATCATCTTATATGTTTCAATAAGGTCTCCTCTTAGCCGCCTTCTATCTAACGAAAACAACCTCAAATCCCTCAGTCTCTCTTCATAAAACCTGCCCTCCATACCAGGCAACATCCTGGTAAACCTCCTCTGTACCCTCTCCAATGCCTCCACATCTTTCTTATAATGTGGGGACCAGAACTGCACACAATACTCCAAGTGCAGCTGCACTAGAGTTTTGTACAGTTGCAACATGATGCTGCGGCTCCTAAATTCAATTCCCCTACCAATAAAAGCTAAGACTCCATATGCCTTCTTAACAACTTTATCCACTTGACTGCCTACTTTCAGGGATCTATTGACACATACACCAAGATCCTTCTGTTCTCAACACTATTAAGAGCCCTACCATTAGCCCTATACTCTACACATTTATTGTTCCTGCCAAAGTGCATTACCTCACACTTTTCCACATTAAACTCCATTTGCCCCCTCTCGGCCCAGCTCTGCAACTTGTCCAAGTCTCTCTGCAAACTATAACACCCCTCTTCACTATCTACCACTCCTCCGACTTTGGTGTCATCCGCAAATTTACTAATCCATCCTTCAATACCCTCATCCGGATCATTTATAAAAATTACAAACAGCAGGGGCCCTAAAACAGATCCCTGAGGTACACCACTTGTCACCGAACTCCATGATGAATAATTTCCATCAACCACCACCCTCTGTCTTCTATCAGCTAGCCAAATCCTGATCCAATTAGCTAAATCACCCTCAATCCCATACATCTGCATTTTCTGCAGAAGCCTTCCATGGGCCACCTTAGCGAACGCCTTACTAAAGTCCATATATACCACATCAACTGCCTTACCCCCATCCACCTCTTTGGTCACTTTTTCAAAAAACTCAATAAGGTTAGTAAGGCACGACCTACCCTTCACAAAACCATGCGGACTATCCCCAATCAATTCATTTCTCTCTAAATAACTATAAATCCTATCCCTAATAATTCTCTCCAATACTTTGCCCACAACAGAAGTAAGACTCACCGGCCTATAATTCCCCAGAAAGTCTCTCTTCCCCTTCTTGAACAATGGGACCACATTCGCTATCCTCCAGTCTTCCTGTACTATACCCGTAACCAACGACAACCTGAATGAAGATCAGAGTCAGAGGCTCTGCAATCACCTCTCTTGCCTCCCAGAGAATCCTAGGGTAAATCCCATCCAGCAAAGGGGACTTATCTAACTTCAAACCCTCAAGAATATCTAGCACATCCTCCTTATCTACTTCAATACTTTCCAGTTTGCAACCCTGTATTCCAGTGTTCTCCACAACTACATTTACATCTCCCTGCGTGAATACTGAAGAGAAATATTTGTTCAGTTCCTCTCCAATCTCTTCAGGCTCCACGCACAACTTCCCACTGCTGTCTATGACTGGCCCTAATCTTGCCCTAACCAATCTTCTATTCTTAACATATCTAAAGAAAGCTTTAGGAATCTCCTTGATCCTATCAGCCAAAGTCTTCTCGTGTCCTCTTTTAGCTCTTCTCAACTCACTCTTTAGCCCCCTCCTGGCTAATCTATAGCTATCCAGTGCACTAACTGAGCCTTCAAGCCTCATCCTGACATAAGCCTCCTTTTTCCTTTTAACCAGCAAATCAACTTTTTTAATACACCATGGTTCCCTTACTCGACCATTTCCTCCTTGCTTGACAGGGACATACTTATCAAGGACTCGCAGTAGCTGCTCCTTGAATAAGCTCCACATTTCAGATGTTCCCAATCCCTGTAGTTTCGTGGTCCAACCTATGCACCCTAATTCCCTCCTAAAGGCCTCATAATTACAATTCCCCCAGCTATAACTACTGCCCCCAGCTTCATGCCTATCCCTATCCATCACTAAGGTGAACGTAACTGAATTGTGGTCACTATCACCAAAATGTTCACCAACTTCCAAGCCTAACACCTGGTTTGGCTCATTGCCCAGCACCAAATCCAATGTAGCCTCACCTCTAGTTGGCCTATCTACATACTGAGTCAAAAAACCTTCCTGCCCACTTTGTATAAAAACTGACCCCTCTAACGAGCTAGAGCTATAGCTATTCCAATCAATATTAGTAAAGTTAAAGTCCCCCATAACAATTACCCTATTACTTTCACTCCTGTCCAGGATCGACTTTGCAATCCTTTCCTCTACTTCTCTAGAACTTTTAGGAGGTCTATAAAAGACTCCCAACAGGGTGACCTCTCCTCTCCTGTTTCTAATCTCAGCCCATACTTCCTCAACAGACAAGTCCTCATCAAACTTCCTTTCTGTCACTGTGATACAGTCTTTGATTAATAATGCCACTCCTCCCCCCCTTCTACCTTCTTCTCTACTCTGACTGAAGCATTTGAACTTTGGAACCTGCAACAACCATTCCTGTCCCTGCTCTATCCATGTCTCTGAAATGGCCACAATATCGAAGTTCCAGGTACTGGTCCAAGCTGCAAGTTCCTCCACCTTATTGCGAATACTTCTTGCATTAAAGTATACGCATTTCAAACCATGCCCTACTCCACCCGTACGCTGCTGTGCTTTACAGTTCACATCTATGACCCCCCTATTCTCGTCCCTGTTAGTGAGCCCGGTTATCCCGTTAGTGAGCCCAGTTATCCCGTTAGTGAGCCTGGTTATCCCGTTAGTGAGCCTGGTTATTCTGTTAGTGAGCTTGTTTATCCCGTTAGTGAGCCCGGTTATCTCATTAGTGAGCCCGGTTATCCCGTTAGTGAGCCCGCTTATCCCATTAGTTAACCCAGTTATCCCGTTAGTGAGCCTGGTTATCCCATTAGTGAGCCCAGTTATCCTGTTAGTGAGCCCGGTTATCCCATTAGTGAACCCAGTTATCCCGTTAGTGAGCCTGGTTATCCCATTAGTGAGCCCGGTTATCCTGTTAGTGAGCCCGGTTATCCCATTAGTTAACCCAGTTATCCCGTTAGTGAGTCTGGTTATCCCGTTAGTGAGTTTGGTTATCTTGTTAGTGAGCCCGGTTATCCCATTAGTAGCCTAGTTATCCCGTTAGTGAGTTTGGTTATCTGGTTAGTGAGCCCAGTTATCTTGTTAGTGAACGTGGATATCCTGTTAGCGATCCAATCTTCTATCCATGCTGTGATGTTGCTCCTGAGGCGTTGAGCTTTGATTTTTCACAATAACCTTTGCTATGGAACTTTATCCAATGTTTTCTGGAACAAACACAGCTGCAATGTGTCACTTGTTTTGAACTATTTTACTCAATGTAAGTTTTTTTTCCTACAGTTTATAAAGTTTGCAAACATCGAGGAGGACACCCCTTCATATCACCGAAGCTATGATTTCTTTGTGTCCCGGTTTAGTGAGATGTGCCACTCAGGACACGATGATGTGACAGATAGGACTAAGTGAGTAAACATCGAACATAGTTTCACCAACATGGAATTATGGAGAGATTTTCAGCCTTTTCCTATAGAGCTGAGTTTCTAACGCATCACTAAAGTTTACTGAAAAAAATGATCATGGCTTGCTTTGACTGATTCTTTTGTTTTATGTTTGAAATTCCTTTCACTGAACTCCATTGGTGTAAGTGGGGACACTTGATCCACAGTAAAGGATGTCACACTGTTGAGTCACCTAGCTGTGTGAAGCTGGTGCATCTGTTAGGGTCCATTAGCAGCAATGGGCCTGGTCCTTTCACAAGTGCTAAGTGAAACGGAGGCCATCTGAGGTCCAAAAGCCAAGGCCAGCCATCACTTTTAGGTTTGGCTACTTCAAGCTACAGGGAGCTTTCTAATGGCTGAATTGGAATTCCTGCCAATTCCTCTCTGCCAAAAGTTATTTGGAAAGCTCTCAGTGGCACGCTGAGTGAAAACCTTGGATTGCACATGTATTCCCTCAACTCAGATTAACTCTTTTGATATGAAGGGAAAGTAGTCAGCTCCTCACTGGGATTTATGTAAACCCTTCCACAAGTTGACATTCTTTTGAGTGTGTGGTGGTAAATAGTCATAGTTAGGAAAAGGAACAAGATCATAAAAGCAGATTTTTGGGAGTTAAAGGGAATTCAAAAGCAGGACCTCAGAAACAGTATTCTCAGGATTGCTTCCAGTGGCACAGACAAGTTAGAAGGAGAATTGGAAGATTGAGCTTTCCACACATGACTAGAGAAATGGAGTAGGAACGAGAGTTTTAGATTTCTGAGACATTGGAATCAGTACTGGAGAAGGCGGGATCTGTACAGAAAGAACAACTTACAGCTTAACTGGACTGGGACTAGTATTCTCATGGAGAAGTTTGCAAGGAAGAGTTTAAATAGGTTGACAGGAGAATGGAAAACTAAGAGGAAATTCAGAGCAGAGAGGAGAAAAACTGGCAGTGGGTTATGGAGAAGTGATTGACTGATTAGAGGATATATTACAGAGTAATATTTGGTAAATATTACTGAGTTTGATGGAACCAGGGTCAAAAATAGTAAGTCATTGGAAAGGTTCAGAATGAGGGGAAAGTAAAAAGCCTTAATCAGGAATGTGGATGCACGGAGGGTGGTTAATGAGATTGATCAAGTACAGACACAGGTTGACAAATGGAATTATGATATTACTGTGATAACAGAAACCTGACTCAAAGAAGAACAGGATAGAACATTGAATATTCCTGGGTATACTGGGTATTTAGGACAGGAAAAAAAGCAGTGGGGCTGGTGGGGGTGCAATGGGGTGGGAGGGGGGAGGAATTTGTGGCAGTATTGAATTATGGTGGAATTACATGAATTAAGATGGAATTAAATGATGAGTGCCTGGAACTCGCTGAGGGGGAGGTAGTGGAAGCAGATACGATTGTGACTTTTAAGGGGATATGGTCCCCAGAAGGGTAAGAGATTTTAGTTCAGTTCGGGCAGCATGGTCAGTGCAGGCTTGGAGGGGCCAAAGGGTCTGTTCCTGTGCTGGAATTTTCTTTATTCTGTGTTTTTTACTTGGATGAGTCAAGGATGGAATCTTTGATGAATGGGAAGGAATGGAAAAGGTGCAATAATATTGATCGGTCTGGTATTAATTAGTGGAAGGCATATAGTGAAACAAATTTGCAAAGGAATTATTGGAAGGAGCAAGAATCGTAGAGTAATTATAATGGAGGACTTCAATTATCCGAATATTAATTCGGATAGGAATGGTGCAAAGGATGAAAGTTCTGGAGGATGTTCGTCATCATTTTCTGATCAGGCATGGCCTAAATAGATCAAATATTAGTGGGAGTGCACTTCGATGACAGTAACCATTGTATCATCAAAGAACATAGAATTCCCACAGTGAACAATAGACCATTGGGCCCATTGAGTCTACACTGACTGACAGAGTATCTTATCCAGGTCCTCTCCCCTGCTCTATCCCTGTAACCCCACGCTTTTACCACGGCTAATCCATTTATCCTGTACATCTTAGGACACTAAGGGGCAATTTAGAATGGCCAATCCACCTAACCCGCACATTTTTAGAGTGTGGGAGGAAACCAGAGCACCCAGAGGAAACCCACACAGATACAGGGAGAACATACAAACTCTGCATCAAACAGTCATCCAAGCCGGAAATTGAACCTGGGTCCCTGGCACTGTGAGGCAGCAGTGCTAACCACTGTGCCATCATGCTGTCAAAGAACAAAGAACAAGACAGCACAGGAAACAGGCCCTTCAGTCCTACAAGCCCACACCGCCCATTTTAGCATTTAGTGAGTCGCTCATTCCCATCCTTCTTCTAACTACAACTTTTGTCTACACCTCTTGGACTCCACAATAAAGGTGTGCAAATTTAGAGAATTATACGTGTACCAGATTGAGGGAGGTCTAATTTAGGAACAATTTGTTACCCCAATCACCCTAAAAGCACATTTTTGGGATGTGGGAGGAAACCGGAGCACTGGAGAAAACCTACGCAAGCACGGGGAGAATGTGCAAACTCCCACAGATACCGGCCCAAGTCGGAGATCCGATCCAGATCCATGTATCTGCACAGCAAGTGAATATGGATTTTCAGTGCCACACAAAAGAGCAAAATTCTAAGTCATGGAATAATAGGGAAAATTAGCACTTATATAATTCTTTGAGCTGTACCTAATAGAGTGGATGGAGGAGAATTGGTGGATGTGGTTTATTCATTCTTTCAGAAGGCTTTTGGCAAGGTCTCACATGACAGATTACTATGTAATATTAAAGCACATGGGATTGCTTAAGATGATAGAAAGCTGGTTAGCAGATAAGAAGAATAGAGTTGGCATAAATGGGTCTTTTCCTGATTGGTGACTAGTGGGGTTCCGCAGGGATCTGTGTAGAGCCCCTACTTTTCCCATTGTATATTAATGATTTGGGAAAGGGAACTAAACCTCAACATTTGCAGATGATACAAAGTTGGGTGGGAGAGTGAGCTGTGAGGAGGATGCAGAGATGCTTCAGCGTGATTTGGACAGGCTGATTATTGTTTGAATAGGTGTAAACTGAGAGAAGTGGCTGTTCAGCAAGAGCCACTTGTGCATCAGTCATTGAAAGTAAGCGCTCAGGAACAGCAGACAGTAAAAAAGGTAAAATGGTACGTTGACCTTCACAGCAAGAGGATTTGTGTATAGGAAAAAAGATGTTTTAACTACAATTGTATAGAGTGTTGGTGAGGCTACACCTACAGTATTGTGAACAGATCTGGTGTCTTATCTGAGGAAGTATGTCCTTGAGAAGGTTTATCAGGCTGATTCCTGGGATGGCAGGTCTGTCATATGAGGAGAGACTAAGTTGGTTAGGATTATATTCACTGGAGTTTAGATGAGTGAGGGGGGATCTCCTAGAAACTTACAAAATTCTAACAGGGTTAGACAGGGTAGATTCAAAAAGAATGTTTCCAATAGTGGGGGCATCCAGAACTAGGGGATATCGTTTGAGGATAAGGGAGTAAATCTTTTAGGACTGAGAAATGTCTTCACCCAGAAGGTGGTGATTGTGTGGAATTCACTCCCACAGAAAGTAGTTGAGGCCAAAACATTATCTAATTTCAAGAACTTAGATGTAGCTCTTGGGGTTAAAGGGATCAAGGGATATGGGAGGAAGGGGAGGAATCAGGATATTGAATTTGATGATCTGCCATGATCAAAATGATTGACAGAATAAAGTGTTGAATGGCCTCCTTTTCCTATTTTCTGTTTCTATAAGGAATTGGCTAAGTGACAAGAAACAGAGGGGGTTGTAGAAATGAGTACAATTACAAAATTTAAAAGACATTTGGACAGGTACAGGAATAGGAAAAGTTTAGAGGGATACAGGCCAAATGCAGACAAATGGGATTAGTTCCATTGAGGAAAGCTAATCAGTTTGGACAAGTTGGGCTGTTTCCATGTTGGAATCTCTATGACTCTAAACAGAGACTAACTATTGTGAGAAATTGTTGACAGTGGAGTTCCCCACGAGTCAGTATTTTCCTGAACTTTCATAGAACATGGAACATAGAACACTACAGCACAAACAGGCCCTTCGGCCCACAAGTTGTGCCGAACACATCAAAACCTACCCAGCCATAGACCTATCCATAACCCCCAATCCCATTGGATCCCATATACTCATCCAGAAGTCTTTTAAAAGACCCCAGCGAGTTTGCCTCGACCACCACCAACAGCAGCCGATTCCATTCGCTCACCACCCTCTGAGTGAAAAACTTTCCCCTAGCATCTCCTCTGTACTTGCTTCCCTGCACCTTAAATCTGTGCCCTCTCATCGGACCATTTCAGCCCTGAGAAATAGTCTCTGAGAGTCCACCCTATCTATTCCTCTCAACATCTTGTAAACCTCTATCAGGTCGCCTCTCAACCTTCGTCTCTCCAGGGATAACAGTCCCAGCTCCCTCAACCTGTCTTCATAAGGCATGCCTCCCAATCCAGGCAACATCCTTGTAAATCTCCTCTGCACCCTTTCAATAGCTTCCACGTCCTTCCTATAGTGAGGCGACCAGAACTGCGCACAGTACTCCAACTGTGGTCTGACAAGGGTCCTATAAAGCTGCAGCATTACCTCCTGACTCCTGAACTCAATCCCTCGATGAATGAAGGCCAGTACACCATAAGCTTTCTTAACCACATCCTCCACCTGGGAGGCCGATTTGAGAGTCTTATGGACCCGGACCTCAAGATCCCTCTTCTCTTCCACACAGCTAAGACTCCTACCTTTGATAGTGTACTCATTCATCCCGTTGGATCTGCCAAAATGGACCACAACACAGTTATCCGCGTTGAAGTCCATCTGCCACTTCTCCGCCCAGTCTTGCATCCTGTCGATGTCATGCTGCAACTTCTGACATCCCTCCAGACCATCCACAACACCACCGACCTTCATGTCATCGGCGAACTTACTCACCCATCCCTCCACTTCCTCATCCAGGTCATTTATGGAAATGACAAACAGCAAGGGTCCTAGAACAGATCCCTGGGGCACTCCACTGGTGACCGACCTCCATGCAGAAAAAGAGTCATCCACAACCACCTCTGCCTTCTGCAGGCAAGCCAGTTCTGGATCCACAAGGCCAAAGCCCCTTGGATCCCATGGCCTCTCACCTTCTCAAGAAGTCTTGCATGTGGGACCTTGTCAAATGCCTTGCTGAAGTCCATGTACACCACGTCCGCTGCTCTTCCTTCGTCAATGTGTTCAGTCACATTTTCGAAGAACTCAATTAAGCTCGTAAGGCACGACCTGCCTTTTACAAAACCATGTTGACTATTTCTAATCAACCTAAACTTCTCCAAATGCTCTTAAATCTTGTCCCTCTGAAGCCTTTCCATCAGCTTACCAACCACTGAGGTCAGACTCACCGGTCGGTAATTTCCAGGACTATCCCTGTTCCCTTTCTTGAAAATAGGGACCACATCCGCAATCCTCCAATCCTCCGGAACCCCTTCCGTCTCCATTGACGACGCAAAGATCATCGCCAGGGGCTCTGCAATGACATCCCTCACCTCCCACAATAACCTGGGGTACATCCCATCTGGTCACGGAGACTTGTCTATCTTGATAGCATTTAAAAGTTCGAACACATCCGCTTCCTTAATATCTACATACTCAATCTTTTCAGTCTGCCGCAAACTTGTAGTGCATCCTCCCAGATCACTTTCATGTTTCATATTTTCATGTTGCAACTGTACAAAACTCTAGTGCGGCCACACTTGGAGTATTGTGTGCGGTTCTGGTCCCCACATTATAAGAAAGATGTGGAGGCATTGGAGAGGGTACAGAGGAGGTTTACCAGGATGTTGCCTGGTATGGAGGGCAGGTCTTATGAAGAGAGGCTGATGGATTTGAGGTTGTTTTCGTTAGAAAGGAGGCGGCTAAGAGGGGACCTTATCGAAACATATAAGATGATTAGAGGTTTATATAGGGTGGACAGTGATAGCCTTTTTCCTAGGATGGAGAAAGCTAGCACGAGGGGACATAGCTTTAAATTAAGGGGTGGTGGTTTTAGGACAGATGTCAGAGGTAGGTTCTTTACCCAGAGGGTGGTAAGGGTATGGAATGCCCTGCCTGCGTCAGTTGTAGATGCGCCAAGTTTGGTGACGTTTAAGAGGTTAGTAGATAAGTTTATGGACGAAAAGGGAATGGTTTAGGTTAGATGGTCATTGCTTTTTCCTAATTGGTCGGCGCAACATCAAAGGCTGAAGGGCCTGTTCTGCGCTGTAATGTTCTATGTTCTATGAACTAATAAACCAGATAGATTTTTACAACGATCAACAGTCAGTCAATTCATTGAATTCAAATTTCACCATCAGCCATGATGGGATTGGAATTCCAGTTCATGGAACATTACCTTGGGTCTTTTTATTACCATTCCAGTGTTAACACCACTACACCACCATCTCCTTATCTAGAGGATCGTGTCCAGTTCTGATTGCTACACTTAAGGAAAGATGTAAAGACATCGCAGAAAATACAGTGAAGATTCACAAGAATGATTTGAAGGTTAAAGAATTGTAACTGTGAGGATAGATTGCAAAGGGTGAGTTGTTTTCCTTGGGGAAAGGAAACATGAAAGGAGACTTGAAAGAGATATTCAGAATCCCAGCAGAGAAGATAAATATTGAGAAACGGTTTCCAATCAAGAATTATCAAGAATTTGAAGGCGCAAATTCAAAATAATTGACAAAAGCAGTAAAAGTGATGTCAGGATTTATTTTTCACCCAGGGAATGATTGGAGTCTGGAATGAGTTTCCAGAGATGCTGGTGGGTGTAATTTTTTTCAAGGTATTCCAAAGGAATTGGAATACTTTCTGGAAAGGATACAGGATTACAGGGATAAGACAACACCAACCATAAGTTGTACTAAAATAGACAAGACTTCAGGGCTAGATAAGATCTATCCCAGGTTTATGCAGCAGGCGATGGGAGAAATAGCTTGGGTCTTAACAGATACCTTTACATCTACTTTGCCCATAGGCGAGGTTCCAGAAGACTGGAGAATAGCCAAGTTGTTCCCTTGTTTAAGAAAGGATAATCCAGGAAATGATAGGCCGGTGAGCCCGACATCAATGATGTGGAAACTTTTGGAGAAGATACTGAGGGACAGGATATCTGCACATTCGGAGAAAAATGGACTCATTAGTGACAGACAGCATGGTTTTGTACAGGGAAGGTGAAATCTCATCAACTTGATTGAGTGTTTTGAAGAGGTGATGAAATTGATGGGAATGCTGGTGAATGTAGTTTATACGGACTTGTGTAAGGGGTTTGACAAGGATCCACATGGCAGACTGATAGAAAAACTAAAATCACAAGATGAGCTAGTGAGATGGATGAAGAACTGGCTTGGTTATAGAGCAGTAAGAAGTCTCACAACTCCAGGTTAAAGCCCAACAGGGTAATTTGGTAGCTCAAGCCACTAGCTTTTGAGTATTGCTCCTTCATCAGGTAAGGAGCAGTAGAAAGACATTTATCAGAATAGAGATCTGACTAATAAGTTTGCGGATGACATGAAGATTGATGGAGTTGCTAGTAGCGCTGGGGATTGTCAGAGGATACAACGGGATAGAGATAGATTGGGACTTGGGCACAAAAATGGCAGATGGAGTTTAATCTGGATGAATGTAAGAGAATGTATCTTGGAGGATCAAATTTAGGTATGAATTAGAATGTATTTTTTTAAATATGCATTCATGGGACATGGGCATCACTGGCCAGCATTTATTTCCCATTCAAGGTAATTAAGAAGGCAGATGGTAAGCTTGCCTTCATCAGCTGGGGCATTGAGTACAGGAGTTGGGAAATGATGTTGCAGCTTTATAAAACTCTGGTTAGGCTGCATTTGGAGTATTGCAAGTAGTCCCAGCCATTGTACTACCAGAAGGATGTGGCTGCTTTAGAGGGAATGCAAAGAAGGGTCACTACAATGTTGTCTGGTCATAGAGTCATAGAGGTTTACAGCATGGAAACAGACCCGTTGGCCCAACTTGTCCATGCCAGCCTTATTTTTTTTAAAACTCCTAAGCTAATTTCAATTGCCGCATTTGGCACATATCCCTCTATACCCATCTTACCCATGTAACTGTCTAAATGCTTTTTAAAAGATAAAATTGTACCCGCCTCCACTACTACCTCTGGCAGCTTGTTCCAGACATTCACTACCCTCTGGGTGAAAAAATTGTCCCTTTGGACACTTTTATATCTCTCCCCTCTCACCTTAAACCCATGCCCTCTAGTTTTAGACTCCCCTACCTTTGAGAAAAGATACTGACTATCTAGGTAACTATTAGGAAGGGGAAACCTCAGGTGATGGAGAGTACACCGGTGGATGTCCCCCTTCAAAATAAGTACTCTTGCCTGAGTACTACTGTGGGGGACAGCTCATCCAAGGGAGGCAGCGGTGGCCAGCTCCCTGGAGCTGAACAAAAACAAAAACCTAAAAAACAGAGCAAAAAGGCAGTGCTTATAGGGGACTCCCTAGTGAGGGGGGCGGACAGGCGTTTTTGTGGACGCAGACGGGAGTCGCGGATGGTGGTATGTCTCCCTGGAGCTGGGATTCGGGATGTCTCTGGACGCGTCCCGGACATCCTGAAAGGGAAGGGTGAGGAACTGGAAGTTGTAGTACATATAGGTACTACTGACATAGGCAGGAAGAGGGAAGTGGACATGAAAAGGGATTATAGGGAACTGGGTAGGCAGCTGAGAGAGAGGAAAGCGAAGGTAGTAATCTCAGGATTGCTGCCTGCGCCTCGGGAGAGTGAGAGCAGGAATAGTATGAGGTGGAGGTTGAATACGTGGCTGAGGGACGGGAGCAGGGGGCAGGGATTCCGGTTCCTGGATCATTGGGACCTCTTTAGGGGCAGGTGTGAGCTGTACAGCAAAGACAGGTGGCAGCTGAATCCCAGGGGGACTAATATCTTGGCGGGAAGACTGGCTAGGGCTACTGGGGGGACTTTAAACTAGAAAGGTTAGGGGGAGGGAATAGTGATGTGGAGACTGGGAGCAAGGAAGTTAGCTCCCAGGTAGGGAAGGACTCTAGGCAGGATGAGAGGCAGGTTAGACGAGTGGGGGAGAAGGGAAATGTCCAGTCTGAGGGACTGAGCTGTGTCTATTTTAATGCCAGGAGTGTAGTAAATAAGGTGGATGAACTTAGGGCGTGGATTGCTGCTTGGGATTGTGATGTGGTGGCCATTACAGAGACTTGGATGTCTCAGGGACAGGACTGGGTACTACAGGTCCCGGGATTCAGATCCTTCAGGAAGGACAGGGAGGGAGGCAAAAGAGGTGGTGGAGTGGCACTGTTGATCAGGGACAGTGTCATGGCTGCAGAGAAGGTGGATACCGAGGAGGGAATGTCTACGGAGTCTCTGTGGGTGGAAGTTAGGAATAGCAAAGGGTCGGTGACGTTACTGGGTGTATTCTATAGGCTGCCCAATAGTGACAGGGAAGTCGAGGTGCAGATAGGGAAACAGAAACTGGAGAGATGTAGAAATAACAGAGTTGTTGTGATGGGAGACTTCAATTTCCCAAACATCGACTGGAATATCCCAAGGGTAAGGGGTTTGGATGGGGAGGAGTTTGTTAGGTGTGTTCAGGAGGGTTTCCTGACACAGCACGTGGACAAGCCTACGAGAGGAGAGGCTGTACTGGACCTGGTACTAGCTAATGAACCAGGACAGGTGGTGGATCTCTCGGTAGGAGAGCATCTTGGAGATGGAGATCATAATTCTATCTCCTTCACCCTTGCGTTGGAAAAGGATAGGATCAGGCAGGCTAGGAAGGTGTTTGTCTGGAATAAGGGGAAATATGAAGACATCAGGCAGATGTTGGGGCGAATAAACTGGAAGGAGGTGTTCTTGGGGAAAAGCACAGAAGGAAGGTGACAGATATTCAAGGAATGCTTGTCTGGAGCTTTGCACGACAACGTTCCGGTGAGACAAGGAGGTTTTGGTAGGACGCGGGAACCGTGGTGCACGAAGGCTGTGGTGAACCTAGTCAGGAAGAAAAGAAAGGTGTATAAAAGGTTCAAAGAGCTAGGAGATGTTGGGGATCTAGAGAAGTATAAGGCTTATAGAAGAGAGCTTAAAAAGGAAATTAGGAGAGCCAGAAGGGGTCATGAGAAGGCCTTGGCTGGTAGGATTAAGGAGAATCCCAAGGCCTTCTACAAATATGTGAAAAGTAAAAGGATGAGAAGAGAAGGGATAGGACCTATAAAAGGTGAAGGGGGAAAAGTCTGTATGGAACCGGAAGAAATGGCAGAGGTGCTTAATGAGTACTTTGCCTCAGTATTCACGGTGGAAAGTGATCTGGGAGGATGCACTACAAGTTTGCGGCAGACTGAGAAGATTGACTGTGTAGATATTAAGGAAGCGGATGTGTTAGAACTTTTAAATGCTATCAAGATAGACAAGTCTCCGGGACCAGATGGGATGTACCCCAGGTTATTGTGGGAGGTGAGGGATGTCATTGCAGAGCCCCTGGCGATGATCTTTGCGTCGTCGATGGAGACGGGAGAGGTTCCGGAGGATTGGAGGATTGCGGATGTGGTCCCTATTTTCAAGAAAGGGAACAGGGATAGTCCTGGAAATTACCAACCGGTGAGTCTGACCTCAGTGGTTGGTAAGCTGATGGAGAGGCTTCTGAGGGACAAGATTTACGAGCATTTGGAGAAGTTTAGGTTGATTAGAAATAGTCAACATGGTTTTGTAAAAGGCAGGTCGTGCCTTACGAGCTTAATTGAGTTCTTCGAAAATATGACTGAACACATTGACGAAGGAAGAGCAGTGGACGTGGTGTACATGGACTTCAGCAAGGCATTTGACAAGGTCCCACATGCAAGACTTCTTGAGAAGGTGAGAGGCCATGGGATCCAAGGGGCTTTGGCCTTGTGGATCCAGAACTGGCTTGCCTGCAGAAGGCAGAGGGTGGTTGTGGATGGCTCTTTTTCTGCATGGAGGTCGGTCACCAGTGGAGTGCCCCAGGGATCTGTTCTAGGACCCTTGCTGTTTGTCATTTTCATAAATGACCTGGATGAGGAAGTGGAGGGATGGGTGAGTAAGTTCGCCGATGACATGAAGGTCGGTGGTGTTGTGGATGGTCTGGAGGGATGTCAGAAGTTGCAGCATGACATCGACAGGATGCAAGACTGGGCGGAGAAGTGGCAGATGGACTTCAACGCGGATAAATGTGTTGTGGTCCATTTTGGCAGATCCAACGGGATGAATGAGTACACTATCAAAGGTAGGAGTCTTAGCTGTGTGGAAGAGCAGAGGGATCTTGGGGTCCGGGTCCATAAGACTCTCAAATCGGCCTCCCAGGTGGAGGATGTGGTTAAGAAAGCTTACGGTGTACTGGCCTTCATTCATCGAGGGATTGAGTTCAGGAGTCAGGAGGTAATGCTGCAGCTTTATAGGACCCTTGTCAGACCACACTTGGAGTACTGTGCGCAGTTCTGGTCGCCTCACTATAGGAAGGACATGGAAGCTATTGAAAGGGTGCAGAGGAGATTTACAAGGATGTTGCCTGGATTGGGAGGCATGCCTTATGAAGACAGGTTGAGGGAGCTGGGACTGTTCTCCCTGGAGAGACGAAGGGTGAGAGGCGACCTGATAGAGGTTTACAAGATGTTGAGAGGAATAGATAGGGTGGACTCTCAGAGACTATTTCCCAGGGCTGACATGGTCGCGACGAGAGGGCACAGATTTAAGGTGCAGGGAAGCAAGTACAGAGGAGATGCTAGGGGAAAGTTTTTCACTCAGAGGGTGGTGAGTGAATGGAATCGGCTGCCATTGGTGGTGGTCGAGGCAAACTCGCTGGGGTTTTTTAAAAGACTTCTGGATGAGTATATGGGATCCAATGGGATTGGGGGTTATAGATAGGTCTATGGCTGGGTAGGTTTTTGATATGTTCGGCACAACTTGTGGGCCGAAGGGCCTGTTTGTGCTGTAGTGTTCTATGTTCTATGTTCTAGTTAATCTGTGCCCGTCATTATTTTATAGACCTCCGTAACAGCATCCTTCATCCTCTTAAACTTCAGAGAAAAATGTCCCGATCTATTCAGCCTCTCATTATTACATCAAGTCCCAGTAGCATCCTGGTAAATCTTTTCTGCACTCTTTCTAGTTTAATAATATCCTTTCTATAATAGGGTGACCACAATTGCGCACATTATTCCAAGTGTGGCCTTACCAATGTCTTGTACAACTTCAACAAGACTGTCCCCAACTCCTGTAGTTAATGTTCTGACTGATGAAACCAAGCATGCCGAATGCCTTCTTCACCACTCTGTCCACCTGTGACTCCACTTTCAAGGAGCTAAGAATCTGTACCTTTAGGTCTGTTTGTTTTGTAACTCTCCCCAACACCCAACCATTAACTGAGTAAGTCCTGCCCTGGTTCAATCTACCAAAATGCATTACCTTGCATTTGTCTAAATTAAACTCCATCTGCCATTTGTCAGCCCACTGGCCCAATTGATCAAGATCCCATTGCAATTGGAGAAAAGTTGGATAAGTCCCCTGGGCCGGACGGGATTTACCCTAGGATTCTCTGGGAGGCAAGAGAGGAGATTGCAGAGCCTCTGGCGCTGATCTTCAGGTCGTCGTTGGTTACGGGTGTGGTTCCGGAGGACTGGAGGATAGCGAATGTGGTCCCGTTGTTCAAGAAGGGGAAGAGAGACCTTCCAGGGAATTATAGGCCAGTGAGTCTTACTTCTGTGGTGGGCAAAGTATTGGAGAGAATAATTAGGGATAGGAGTTATAGTTATTTAGAGAGTAATGAATTGATTGGAGATAGTCAGCATGGTTTTGTGAAGGGTAGGTCGTGCCTTACTAACCTCCATTGAGTTTTTTGAAAAAGTGACTAAGGAGGTGGATGGGGGTAAGGCGGTTGATGTGGTATATATGGACTTTAGTAAGGCGTTTGATAAGGTGGCCCATGGTAGACTTCTACAGAAAATGAAGATGTGTGGAATAGAGGGTGATTTAGCTAATTGGATTAGGAATTGGCTGGCAGATAGAAGACAGAGGGCGGTGGTTGATGGGAGATATTCATCGTGGAGTTCGGTGACAAGTGGTGTGCCTCAGGGGTCTGTTTTGGGGCCCCTGCTGTTTGTAATTTTTATAAATGATCTGGATGAGGGTATTGAGGGATGGAGCAGTAAATTTGCAGATGATACTAAAGTTGGTGGTGTGGTAGATAGTGAAGAGGGGTGTTTTAGTTTACAGAGAGACTTGGACAAGTTGCAGAGCTGGGCCGAGAGGTGGCAAATGGAGTTTAATGTGGAAAAGTGTGAGGTAATGCACTTTGGCAGGAACAATAAATGTGTAGAGTATAGGGCTAATGGTAGGGCTCTTAATAGTGTTGAGGAAACGAAGGATCTTGGTGTATGTGTCAATAGATCCCTGAAAGTAGGCAGTCAAGTGGATAAAGTTGTTAAGAAGGCATATGGAGTCTTAGCTTTTATTGGTAGGGGGATTGAATTTAGGAGACGCAGCATCATGTTGCAACTGTACAAAACTCTAGTGCGGCCGCACTTGGAGTATTGTGTGCAGTTCTGGTCCCCAAATTATAAGAAAGATGTGGAGGCATTGGAGAGGGTACAGAGGAGGTTTACCAGGATGTTGCCTGGTATGGAGGGCAGGTCCTATGAAGAGAGGTTGAAGGATTTGAGGTTGTTTCGTTAGAAAGGAGGCGGCTAAGAGGGGATCTTATTGAAGCATATAAGATGATTAGAGGTTTAGATAGGGTGGACAGTGATAGCCTTTTTCCTAGGATGGAGAAAGCTAGCACGAGGGGACACAACTTTAAATTAAGGGGTATGAGTTATAGGACGGATATCAGAGGTAGGTTCTTACTCAAAGAGTGATTAGGGAGTGGAATGCCCTGCCTGCAGCTGTTGTAGATGCGCCAAGTTTGGTGGCATTTAAGAGGTTAATTGATAAGTATATGGAAGAGAAGGGAATGGTTTAGTTTGGAGGGGCATTGCTTTTTATTTTGGTCGGCACAACATCGAAGGCCGAAGGGCCTGTTCTGTGCTGTAATGTTCTATGTTCTATGTTCTAAAACTTTCTTCACTGTCCACCATGTCACCAATCTTGGTGTCATCTGCAAACTTACTAACCATGCCTCCTGTATTCTCATCCAAATCGTTAATATAGATGACAAATAACAGTGGACCCTGTACTGATGCCTGACGCACACCACTAGTCACAGCCTCCAGCTTGAAAAACAACTCTCTACAATCACCTTGTGATTTCTATCAAGAAGCTAATTTTGTATCCATTTAGATATCTCACCCTGGATCCTGTGAGATTTAATTTTGTGCAATAACCTACCATGTGCTACCTTGTCAAAGGCCTTGCTAAAGTCCATGTAGACAACATCAACTGCACTGCCCTCATCTACCTTCTTGGTTACCTCTTCAAAAAACACAATCAAATTGTGAGACATGAATAGAGATAGATAGAGGGATACGGATCAAGTAAGAGCAGAAGGTTTTTGAAGGGGTAACCAAGAAGGTAGATGAGGGCAGTGCAGTTGATGTTGTCTACATGGACTCTAGCAAGGCCTTTGACAAGGTATCACATGGAATGTTGTTGCATAAGATTAAATTTTATGGGATCCAGGGTGAGGTATCTAAATGGATACAAAATTGACTTCTTAACAGAAGCCAGAGTGTGGTTGTAGGGAATTGTTTTCTCAAACTGGAGGCCAGCGGTGTACCTCAAACTGTGACCAGCGATGTGTCTCAGGGATCAGTGCTGGGCCCACTGTTATTTGTCATTTATATTAATGATTTGGATGAGAATATAGGAGGCATGGTTAGTAAGTTTGCAGATGACACTAAGATTGGTGGCATATTGGACAGTGAAGAAAGTTTTCTCCAATTGCAACGGGATCTTGATCAATTGAGCCAGTGGGCTGACGAATGGCAGATGGAGTTTAATTTAGACAAATGCAAGGTAATGCTTAGTTAGGACATCATGATCAGCACAGGCTTGGAGGGCTGAAGGGCCTGTTCCTGTGCTGTACTGTTCTTTGTTCATTGTTTTTTGAATAGTACTAGTGAGGACTTGATGGGCCGAGTGGCCTTCATTGTGACTGTAAAGATGTAGTGAAATCCCTGAGATAATTTATTGTATCCTTCCCATCAGGATCCGTATGGCTGGAATAAAGGGTCTGCAGGGTGTGGTGAGGAAGACGGTCAATGATGAGCTGCAGGCCAACATCTGGGAACCTCAGCACATGGATAAGATTGTCCCATCCCTTCTTTTCAACTTGCAGCAAGCGGAGGAAGCTGAGAGGTAAGCCTTGGTGTTCCTCTCTTCCTCTTTCTTTGCCTTTCCATTCCCTCATTCCCTCTCACCAAGCCTACAGCCTTTAACTGCTCAGGGAGCTTTAATTCCCAAACATTTGGGGTAGGGTTTGACTGTGACCTTTGGGATTCCATTGCCAGGACGAAATGAAGGCTGTGAGGCTTTACTTGCTGATGGTATGATTGGCCGAGTAATTATACTGCGAGTGACTAACTGCCTGATCTCACAGCTCAAAAATATTGGCAATTCCACTGAAAGAGGTGGCACTGCTGAGAGAGCATCGTTATCAACCAGGGACACCCTCAAAGAGCGAAAAATAAAGTTAAACATCCAGGAGGGCAAGATGCTGGCCCCCACTGGATGGTCCATTAGTGTGGTGAGGACATAGAACATAGAACATTACAGCACAGTACAGGCCCTTCGGCCCTCGATGTTGCGCTGGCCAGTGGACCCTCTAACCTAAACTATTCCAATATCATCCATATGCCTATCCACCGAACATTTGAATGCCCCCAAAGTCGGCGAGTCCACAACTGCTGCAGGCAGGGCATTCCACGCCCTCACCACCCTCTGTGTAAAGAACCTGCCTCTGACATCCGTCCAAAAACTACCATCTCTTAATTTAAAGTTATGTCCCCTCGTGTTGGTTATCACCATCCGAGGAAAAAGGCTCTCACTATCCACCCTATCCAATCCCTTGATCATCTTATACGCCTCAATTAGGTCACCGCGTAACCTTCTTCTCTCTAATGAAAATAACCTCAGGTCCCTCAGCCTTTCCTCATAAGGCCTTCCCACCATACCAGGCAACATCCTGGTAAACCTCCTCTGCACCCTTTCCAATGCTTCCACATCTTTCTTATAATGCGGCGACCAGAACTGTATGCAATACTCCAAGTGCGGCCGCACCAGAGTTTTGTACAGTTGTAACATAACCTCACGGCTCCTAAATTCAATCCCTCTACCAATAAAAGCTAACACACCGTACGCCTTCTTAACAACTTTATCAACCTGGGTGCCAACTTTCAAAGAGCTATGTACTTAACATAGAACATAGAACATAGAACATTACAGCACAGAACAGGCCCTTCGGCCTTCAATGTTGCGCCGACCAATATAAAAAGCAATGCCCCTCCAAACTAAACCATTCCCTTCTCTTCCATATACTTATCAACTAAGCTCTTAAACGCCACCAAACTTGGCGCATCTACAACTGCTGGGCAGGGCATTCCACTCCCGAACCACCCTTTGGGTAAAGAACCTGCCTCTGATATCCGTCCTATAACTATCACCCCTTAATTTAAAGCTGTGTCCCCTCGTGCTAGCTTTTTCCATCCTAGGAAAAAGGCTATCACTGTCCACCCTATCTAAACCTCTAATCATCTTATATGTTTCGATCAGGTCCCCTCTTAGCCTCCTCCTTTCTAACGAAAACAACCTCAAATCCCTCAGCCTCTCCTCATAAGACCTGCCCTCCATACCAGGCAACATCCTGGGTAAACCTCCTCTGTACCCTCTCCAAAGCCTCCACATCTTTCTTATAATGTGGGGACCAGAACTGCACACAATACTCCAAGTGCGGCCGCACTAGAGTTTTGTACAGTTGCAACATGACGTTGCGGCTCCGAAATTCAATTCCTCTACCAATAAAAGCCAAGACTCCATATGCCTTCCTAACAACCTTCTCGACCTGACTGCCTACTTTCAGGGATCTTGTACCCCAAGATCCCTCTGCTCAACAACACTATTAAGGGTCCTTCCGTTAGCCCTATATTTCATATGCCTGTTATTCCTACCAAAGTGAATCACCTCACACTTATCCGTATTGAATTCCATTTGCCACCTCAGTGCCCAGCTCTGCAACCTATCTATGTCCCTCTGCAAACTGTAACATCCATCCTCGCTGTCTACAATTCCCCCCACTTTGGTATTGTCAGCAAATTTACTAATCCAACCCTCTACACCCTCATCTAAGTCATGTATAGAAATGACAAACAGGACGGTGTGTTAGTGCGGTGAGGATGGTGTGTTAGTGCGGTGAGGATGGTGTGTTAGTGCGGTGAGGACGGCGTGTTAGTGCGGTGAGGACGGCGTGTTAGTGCGGTGAGGACGGCGTGTTAGTGCGGTGAGGACGGCGTGTTAGTGCGGTGAGGACGGCGTGTTAGTGCGGTGAGGACGGCGTGTTAGTGCGGTGAGGACGGCGTGTTAGGGGTGAGGACGGCGTGTTAGTGGTGAGGATGGCGTGTTAGTGCGGTGAGGACGGCGTGTTAGTGTGGTGAGGACAGCGTGTTAGAGCAGTGAGGACGGTGTGTTAGTGGTGAGGACGGTGTGTTGTGCGGTGAGGATGGCGTGTTAGAGTGGTGAGGACGGTGTTTTAGTGCGGTTGAGGACGGCGTGTTAGTGCGGTGAGGACGTGTTGTTAGTGCGTGAGGACGGCGTTTTAGGCGGTGAGGACGGCGTGTTAGTGCGGTGAGGACGGCGTGTTAGTGCGGTGAGGACGGCGTGTTAGTGCGGTGAGGACGGCGTGTTAGTGCGGTGAGGACGGCGTGTTAGTGCGTGAGGACGGCGTTTAGTGCGGTGAGGACGGCGTGTTAGTGCGGTGAGGACGGCGTGTTTAGTGCGGTGAGGACGGGTTGTTAGTGCGTGAGGACGGCGTGTTAGTGCGGTGAGACGGTGTGTTAGTGCGGTGAGACGGCGTGTTAGTGCGGTGAGGACGGCGTGTTAGTGCAGTGAGGACGGCGTGTTAGAGCGGTGAGGACGGTGTGTTAGTGCGGTGAGGACGGTGTGTTAGTGCGGTGAGGACGGCGGTTAGTGCAGTGAGGACGCGTGTTAGTGCGTGAGGACGGCGTGTAGTGCGGTGAGGACGGCGTGTTAGAGCGGTGAGGATGCGTGTTAGTGCAGTGAGGACGGCGTGTTAGAGCAGTGAGGACGGTGTGTTAGTGCAGTGAGGACGGTGTGTTAGTGCGGTGAGGACGGTGTGTTTAGTGCGGTGAGGACGGTGTGTTAGTGCGGTGAGGACGGTGTGTTAGTGCAGTGAGGACGGTGTGTTAGTGCAGTGAGGACGGTGTGTTAGTGCGGTGAGGACGGTGTGTTAGTGCGGTGAGGACGGTGTGTTAGTGCGGTGAGGATGGCGTGCTTGAGCTGTTTCTTCTGTGGGACATGGAGTGTGCAGCTTGATGTCTGCACTCCAATCGCTGCACAGGATGAATATAAACTAAGATCAAGAATATTTTCAGAATTCGACATGGATAACTGGGACACAGGAGTGGAATTGACTCATACATTAGAATTTTTGGATAAATGTTTAACAAGGATGATTTGTTGGAAGCATGCATTGCATAATCAACCTTTATAGGAAGAATATATTGTTAAAACCCTATGTTTAATTTTGGCATTAGAGACTTTAAAATGTTTCACTCCAGGTACGATTCAAGTGATCCACTAGGAAGCTTTTTATCCATCAAAGTTTATTTAAAAGCACAGTTTAAATATAACAAGCTGATTTAGCATAACTTTTCCCGATTACAAGAATGAAACATGACATAGTGTAATTCCTAACAGCTGGCTGTCTCTGCTGTTCCAAGTAAAACTAGCCTCAGATACACACCCTTCTTCAGACTTGCAATAGAAACATGTATGCTGGATTCTCAGCTTTTTTACACCTTCTGTGAATTAGTTCTTTAATGTTTGATCAAAACTGTGAGGCATCCGAATCCATTCCGACAAGCTTCTGGAGAGACAGAGAGAGAGAGACAGAGAGAGAGAGAGAGACAGACAGACAGAGAGAGTGTGAGAGAGAGAGAGAGAGAGAGAGAGACAGAGAGAGAAACAGACAGAGAGACAGAGACAGAGAGAGAGAGAGGCAGACAGAGAGAGGCAGAGCGAGACACAGACAGAGTGAGACAGACAGACAGAGTGAGACAGACAGACAGAGAGAGAGAGACAGAGAGAGAGAGAGAGAGACAGAGAGAGAGTGAGACAGAGAGAGAGAGAGACAGAGAGAGAGAGACAGAGAGAGACAGAGAGAGAGAGACAGAGACAGAGAGAGAGAGAGATAGACAGAAAGAAAGCCACTGTCTGCTCCCTCCAGCTCCGAGCAGCAACTGGGAAATAAAACTAACTCTGAAGTAGGACCCCACAGGACATAAACTATCAATCAAGCTCCACTCAGCAATCCCAAAGGACTATTAAACCACAGAACGCTGCATTAATCCAAATTAAAATCAGTATGTTGTCCATTACATTGCTTCAATAATAATTAGAGGATATCGGCTGCAGACTGTACAGCACAGACAAAACCCTGCAAAGGAACTTGATTAAAATACATTTTGTAAAGGTTTTTGCCAAAAGGCATAAGATTCAACGGGAAGGAGATTTTCTACAACTACCTCATTCACAATTATTTTTAGTATGTAGTAAAATATTTTAGTATTTCCAAGCTTATTCTCACATAGAACATAGAACATAGAACACTACAGCACAAACAGGCCCTTCGGCCCACAAGTTGTGCCAATCATATCTATACTTACCAGGCCATAGAACTGACTGTAATTCCCAATCCCATTAAATCCCGTGTACTCATCCAGAAGTCTCTT
This sequence comes from Sphyrna mokarran, assembly GCA_024679065.1. Lineage (NCBI taxonomy): Eukaryota > Metazoa > Chordata > Chondrichthyes > Carcharhiniformes > Carcharhinidae > Sphyrna > Sphyrna mokarran. The sequence continues at coordinate 88,472,199 of JAGIQG010000012.1, forward strand.
AAAAGACCCCAGCGAGTTTGCCTCTACCACCACTGACGGCAACCGATTCCATTCACTCACCACCCTCTGAGTGAAAAACTTACCTCTAACATCCCCTCTGTACTTGCCTCCCAGCATTTTAAACCTGTGTCCTCTCGTAGCAACCATTTCAGCCCTGGGAAATAGCCTCCGAGAATCCACTCTATCTATTCCTCTCAACATTTTATAAACCTCTATCAGGTCGCCTCTCAACCTTCATCTCTCCAGGGAGAAGAGTCCCAGCTCCCTCAACCTACCCACATAAGGCATGCTCCCCAATCCAGGCAATGTCCTTGTAAATCTCCTCTGCACCCTCAGAATAGCTTCCATATCCTTCCTATAGTGAGGCGACCAGAACTGCACACAGTACTCCAAGTGGGGTCTGACAAGGGTCTTATAAAGTTGCAGCATTACCTCCCAACTCCTAAACTCAATCCCCCTATTAATGAAGGCCAGTACACCATATGCCTCCTTGACCACATCCTCCACTTGCAGGGCAGATTTAAGAGACCAATGGACCCGGACCCCAAGATCCTTCTGCTCCTCAACACTACCAAGACTCCTACCCTTGGTATTATACTGCTTCATCCCATTTGTCCTGCCAAAATGGACCACCACACATTCATCCGCATTGAAGTCCATCTGCCACTTCTCCGCCCAGTCTTGCATCCTATCTATAGAACATAGAACATAGAACATTACAGGGCAGAACAGGCCCTTCGGCCTTCGATGTTGCGCCGACCAATTAGGAAAAAGCAATGACCCTCTAACCTAAACCATTCCCTTTTCGTCCATAAACTTATCTACTAACCTCTTAAACGCCACCAAACTTGCGCATCTACAACTGCTGCAGGCAGGGCATTCCATACCCTTACCACCCTCTGGGTAAAGAACCTACCTCTGACATCCATCCTATAACCACCACCCCTTAATTTAAAGTTATGTCCCCTCGTGCTAGTTTTCTCCATCCTAGGAAAAAGGCTATCACTGTCCACCCTATCTAAACCTCTAATCATCTTATATGTTTCAATAGGGTCTCCTCTTAGCCGCCTTCTTTCTAACGAAAACAACCTCAAATCCCTCAGCCTCTCTTCATAAGACCTGCCCTCCATACCAGGCAACATCCTGGTAACCTCCTCTGTACCCTCTCCAATGCCTCCACATCTTTCTTATAATGCGGGGACCAGAACTGCACACAATACTCCAAGTGTGGCCGCACTAGAGTTTTGTACAGTTGCAACATGACATTGCAGCTCCGAAATTCAATCCCCCTACCAATAAAAGCTAAGACTCCATATGCCTTCTTAACAACCTTATCGACTTGATTGCCAACTTTCAGGATCTATGCACATATACACCAAGATCCCTCTGTTCATCAACACTATTAAGAGTCCTACCATTAGCCCTATACTCTACACATTTGTTATTCCTGCCAAAGTGAATTACCTCACACTTTTCCACATTAAACTCCATTTGCCACCTCTCGGCCCAGCTCTGCAACTTTCCAAGTATCTCTGCAAACTTTAACACCCCTCTTCACTATGTACCACTCCTCCGACTTTGGTGTCATCCGCAAATTTACTAATCCATCCTTCAATACCCTCATCCAGATCATTTATAAAAATTACAACAGCAGGGGCCCCAAAACAGATCCCTGAGGTACACCACTTGTAACCGAACTCCACGATGAATATCTCCCATCAACCACCACCCTCTGTCTTCTATCTGCTAGCCAATTCCTAATCCAATTAGCTAAATCACCCTCTATCCCATACATCTGCATTTTCTGCAGAAGCCTTCCATGGGCCACCTTATCAAACGCCTTACTAAAGTCCATATATACCACATCAACGGCCTTACCCCCATCCACCTCTTTGGTCACTTTTTCAAAAAACTCAATAAGGTTAGTAAGGCACGACCTACCCTTCACAAAACCATGCTGACTATCCCCAATCAATTCATTTCTCTCTAAATAACTATAAATCCTATCCCTAATAATTCTCTCCAATACTTTTGCCCACAACAGAAGTAAGACTCACCGGCCTATAATTCCCCGGAAAGTCTCTCTTCCCCTTCTTGAACAATGGGACCACATTCGCTATCCTCCAGTCTTCCGGCACTATATCCGTAACCAACGACGACCTGAAGATCAGAGCCAGAGGCTCTGCAATCGCCTCTCTCGCCTCCCAGAGAATCCTAGGGTAAATCCCATCCGGCCCAGGGGACGTATCTAACTTCAAACCCTCAAGAATATCTAGCACATCCTCCTTATCTACTTCAATACTTTCCAGTTTGCAACCTGTATCCCAGTGTTCTCCACAACTACATTTACATCTCCCTGCGTGAATACCGAAGAGAAATATTTGTTCAGTGCCTCTCCAATCTCTTCAGGTTCCATGCACAACTTCCCACTGCTGTCTCTGACTGGCCCTAATCTTGCCCTAACCAATCTTCTATTCTTAACATATCTAAAGAAAGCTTTAGGATTCTCCTTGATCCTATCAGCCAAAGTCTTCTCATGTTCCCGTTTAGCACTCCTCAACTTACTCTTTAGCTCCCTCCTGGCTAATCTATAGCTATCTATGTCTCGCTGCAACTTCAGACATCCCTCCAGACTATCCACAACATCACCAACCTTCATATCGTCAGCGTGCTATGCTGCAACTACACCAGACCTTGGTGAGATCACATTTGGAATATTGTGTTCAGTTCTGGTCACCTCAGTATAAGAAGGATATGGAAGCTTTGGAGAGAGTGCAGAGGAGATTTACCAGAATGCTGCCTGCTTTGGAGGGTAGGTCTGATGTGAAAAGCTTGAGGGAGCTGCGGCTTTTATCTTTAGAGCAGAGGAGGATGAGAGGCGACTCAATCAAAGTTCATAAGATGATGAGGGGGAATAGATAGAGTGAACATTCAGAGACTAATTCCTGAGGTGGATGTAGCTGTTATTAGTGAGCGTAACTATAAGGTTCATTGTGGGAGATATAGGAGGGATGTCTGAGGTAGATTCTTCACTCAGAGAGTGGTTGGGGTGTGGAATACACTGTGTGCTGTGATAGTGGAGTCGGACACTTTAAGAACTTTCAAGCGGCTATTGGATAGGCGCATGGAGCACTCCAGAATCATGGGGAGTGGGATAGCTTGATCTTGCGTTTGGACAAAGCTCAGCACAACATTGAGGGCCGAAGGGCCTGTACTGTGCTGTACTGTTCCACGTTCTATGCGGAGAGAGTGGTGAGGCTGGACTTGATCTTCTCACAGCACAGAGGACAAAGGGGACAATTAATAGGTTATTGGTGGAGTGAATAAAGAGAAACTGTTTCCAGTTGCAGGAGGGTTGGTGTCTAGAGATCACATTGCTTAAGATAATTGACAGAAAGGAATGAGAAGAGTGCTGAGGAGAATCCTTTTCATCAGTGGCTCATTGTGATCTGGAATGTGCTGCTTTCACGGACAGTTAAAGCAGATTCAATTGTAATTTTCAAAAGATATTGGGTACTTATTCGAAAAAAATTGCAGGACTATGGATAAAAACACAGGAGCGTGGGAAGAACTGGAGCCTTCTAGAGTAGGCATAGAGGCAAAGTGACTGCCTTGTGTGCTGTGAGATTCCAAGATTCCCAGTTTATTGGCTGGTAAATCTCTTCCTACCATCTCCACCTTTATGGTACTGGGCTTGGGTTCTCTCGCCAAAACTCAGTTCCACAACTGCCCAAATCCGGCTGAGTCAGATTATTGCCAAAGTGCCTTTTTCAATCTCGAGCTGACTATTCAATCTGATTCACCCTCTATTACTAACATCACAGTCTTCCTTCCAGTTATATTGTTGCTGAAGTTAAAAAAAATTACAAACAGCAGGGGCCCCAAAACAGACCCCTGAGGCACACCACTCGTCACCGAACTCCACGATGAATATCTCCCATCAACCACCACCCTCTGTCATCTATCTGCCAGCCAATTCCTAATCCAATTAGCTAAATCACCCTCTATTCCACACATCTGCATTTTCTGTAGAAGTCTTCCATGGGCCACCTTATCAAACGCCTTACTAAAGTCCATATATACTACATCAACCGCCTTACCCCCATCCACCTCTCTGGTCACTTTCTCAAAAACTCAATGAGGTTAGTAAGGCATGACCTACCCTTCACGAAACCATGCTGACTATCCCCAATCAATTCATTTCTCTCTAAATAACTATAAATCCTATCCCTAATAATTCTCTCAATACTTTGCCCACAACAGAAGTAAGACTCACTGGCCTATAATTCCCTGGAAGGTCTCTCTTCCCCTTCTTGAACAATGGGACCACAATCGCTATCCTCCAGTCCTCCGGAACCACACCCGTAACCAACGAGGACCTGAAGATCAGAGCCAGAGGCTCTGCAATCTCCTCTCTTGCCTCCCAGAGAATTCTAGGGTAAATCCCCTCCGGCCCAGGGGACTTATCCAACTTCAAACCCTCGAGAATTTCTAACACATCCTCCCTATCTACTACAATACTCCCCAATTTGCAACCCTGTACCTCAGTGCTCTCCACAGCTACATTTCTAGCACTCTGCGTGAATACCGAAGAGAAATATTTATTCAGTGCCTCACCAATCTCTTCAGGCTCCACGCACAACTTCCCACTGCTGTCAATGACTGGCCCTAATCTTGCCCTAACCAATCTTCTATTCTTAACATATCGAAAGAAAGCTTTAGGATTCTCCTTAATCCTATCAGCCAACATCTTCTCGTGTCCCCTCTTAGCTCTCCTCAATTCACTTTTTACCGCCTTCCTGGCTAATCTATAGCTATCCATTGCACTAACTGAGCCTTCAAGCCTCATCCTGACATAAGCCTCCTTTTTCTTCTTAACCAGCAAATCAACTTTTTTCGTACACCAAGGCTCTCTTACTCGACCATTTCCTCCCTGCCTGACAGGGACATACTTATCAAGGACTTATCATACTTATCATACTTATCAAGGTTTAATGTGGAAAAGTGTGAGGTAATGCACTTTGGCAGGAACAATAAATGTGTAGAGTATAGGGCTAATGGTAGGGCTCTTAATAGTGTTGAGGAACAGAAGGATCTTGGTGTATGTGTCAATAGATCCCTGAAAGTAGGTAGTCAAGTGGATAAAGTTGTTAAGAAGGCATATGGAGTCTTAGCTTTTATTGGTAGGGGGATTTAATTTAGGAGCCGCAGCATCATGTTGCAACTGTACAAAACTCTAGTGCGGCCGCACTTGGAGTATTGTGTGCAGTTCTGGTCCCCACATTATAATAAAGATGTGGAGGCATTGGAGAGGGTACAGAGGAGGTTTACCAGGATGTTGCCTGTATGGAGGGCAGGTCTTATGAAGAGAGGCTGAGGGATTTGAGGTTGTTTTCGTTAGAAAGGAGGCGGCTAAGAGGGGACCTAATCGAAACATATAAGATGATTAGAGGTTTAGATAGGGTGGACAGTGATAGCCTTTTTCCTAGGATGGAGAAAGCTAGCACGAGGGACACAGCTTTAAATTAAGGGGTATGAGTTATAGGACGGATATCAGAGGTAGGTTGTTTACTCAAAGAGTGATTAGGGAGTGGAATGCCCTGCCTGCAGCTGTTGTAGATGCGCCAAGTTTGGTGGCGTTTAAGAGGTTACTTGATAAGTATATGGAAGAGAAGGGAATGGTTTAGTTTGGAGGGCATTGCTTTTTATTTTGGTCGGCACAACATCGAAGGCCGAAGGGCCTGTTCTGTGCTGTATTGTTCTATGTTCTATGTTCTATGAAGTTGCCATTTAGCTCTCTCCACTTCTAGACTTTTCAAACTCTCTGCTGGCCAGCCTGCTATTCTAAAAGTTCTGGAATCTATAGCTCATCTCAAACTCTGCTGACAGTATATTATTATAAACCAAATCCCCTTGCACCATTTACTGCTGTGTTCACTGACCTATATCGCTTCTTGTTCACAATCTATCAGCTGTAAAATTTCCATCCTTTTTATTAATTTCAACTGGATTCCACCCAGTGAATTCTAATTCTCCTTAACGACCCTTTTCAGCCGTTCTCCTTCGCCACTGCAAGCAACTGAGAAGGAGAAGGAGACTCCAGCGACAGTGGCGGAAGGTTGTCTCCGGGAGCTGCTGGGACGAGCTGTGTATGGAAACATCAAGAACGCCATCAAACCTGTTTTAATGTACGTGACGTGTTTGTTTAAATAATGTTGAAGGAAGAGGGTTCCAGTGTGGAACAGTGTGTCTGTTGCTAAAATTTGCTGATATCACCAGTGTGATACACTGATTTTATCACCCATTAATGCCCCATGTGCACCACTGCTATCACCAACTCAACACAAATTTAACTCTCCCGCATCACTGACTTTCTGCCTCCAAAGGAAGACATTGGAATTAAAAAGTTAATTTGTTAGTCACAGCTAGGGCTTACTTTAATGCTATAGTGAAGTTACTGTGAAATTCCACACTCTGGCACTTATTTGGGTCAATACACCCTAACCTGAACATCTTTCAGACTTGGGAGGAAACCGGAGCATCTGGAGGAAACCCATGCAGACACGAGGAGAATGTGCAAACCCCCTCCACACAGAGAATAACCCAAGCCTGGAATTGAACCCAAGTCCATGGTGCTGTGAAACTGCAGTGCTAACTATAGGGCTACCTTACCACCCTACATATTATTGCTGACCACTATTCCAGAAACTCAGCGAATGTTCTGGGGACCCGGGTTCAAATTCTGACATGGCAGATGGTGGAATCTGAATTCAATAAAAAATATCCAGAATTAAGAATGTACTGATGACCATGAAACTGTTGTCAATTGTCAGAAAAGCCCACTGATTCACTAACATCCTTTAGGGAAGGAAATCTGCCGTTCTTATCCTGTCTGGCCTACATGTGACTCCAGAGCCACAGCAATGTGGTTGACTCAAAATTGCTCTCGGGCAACTAGGGATGGGCAATAAATGCTGGCCAGCCAGTGACACCCAAGTTCCACGAATTAATAAAAAATACCTCACCCATTTAACCCTCTCCCACATTCCCATCTACAGTCTCCCCCTATCACTGACTCTATCCACCCATTTAATCTGCTTCCACTTTCCAGGAACTAAATTGGATTACAGATTATAATCTAAAATCTCGATGTAGACAACACAACCTGAATTTGTATAAGATCTCTAACTTAATTAAGGTTTTCAAAGCTGCTTCACAGGTGCATTCTTAATGAAAATTTGATATCAAGACTCATAAGGAGATATTGAAGAAAATAGCCAACAGTCTGGTCAAAGTGTTTGGTTTAAGGAACGTTTGAAAGGAGTAATGCAGGGTAAAAAGACAGGAAGGGTTAGGAAAAGAATGCAAGGGTCTAGTACATGGCTATCTGCAGGAACGACCACTATGGTGGCACAATTATATTTGGGGATGCACAAAAGGACAGAATTGGAAATTATAGGGGTAGAGGTGAGGTCATGGAGAGATATGGAAAGAAGTGTGATATACTAATGCTTGATAACAATAAAGGTTAGAGGCAAAAGTGAATTTGTCACAAGCCATTATCAGGAAGATTACTATATTAATCTTTATAATTTGTTCCTCAGGCACTTAGATAACCACTCACTGTGGGAGCCCAAGCAGTTTGCAGTTCACTGCTTCAAAATCATCATGTATTCAGTTCAGGTAAGTGGTTGATCTTCAGGTTTCTCTAAATTTTGCATTCTAACTGTCTACATGTTGGGTTCTCCGTATTAATTAAACTATTAGTGAAGAAACTATCACATCTTGCTTAATGTCCTTTTATCAGGAACAGGAAATAATCCTAATCCTATCTCCTCACTTTCAAGGATGTATAGTAGGTGTGTGGGTCACTGTCAGGTTTTGAAATACATTGTTCAAATGATTATTTCAAAATTTTCTGAACTGAGTGCAGTGTATTAGTGGACAGATTCTCAGTAGATGCATTCACTTATTAGACACATTGTGCTGGCACTATTTTTTGTCTGCCCTCTGGTTGTTTTTAGGCAAAGGTTCTTCTTTGAAGTAGTGCAGTTCTTTCAGTGATTAATGACTCTGTTTCAGTGATGCCAAGAATATTGAACCAGTGACAATAAAGAAGCATGGATTTGTGTCTGGATTAAAGAAGCATGGATTTGTGTATGCGCTTGAAAGTGAACTTGGTGCTGATAGTGATTCTAGGAAGTCACTGCTTTTGCTGGTAAAGCTGGGAGCCTGGGAGATTCTGTTGCAGCAACCTTGGTGAGTTGCAGCAATGTAGCTGTGTCTGAGACACACTGCATCAACAATACTCCAATACTGAAGGAATGGATTAAACAGTCTGCTGGGAGTTCCAATCAACCAACCGCTTCAATATAAAAACAGAAATACTGGGTAAACTCATCAGGTTAGGCAGCATATACAAACATAGAAACATAGAAGACAGGAGCAGAAGGCCATTCGTCCCTTCGAGCCTGCTCCGCCATTCATCACGATCATGGCTGATCATTCAATTCAATAGCCTAATCCTGCTTTCTCCCCATAACCTTTGATCCCATTTGCCCCAAATGCTATATCTAGCTGCCTCTTGAATACATTCAATGTTTTGGCATCAACTATTTCCTGTGGTAATGAATTCCACAAGCTCACCATTCTTTGGGTAAAAAAAAACTCATCTCCATCCCAAATGGTCTACCCTGAATCCTCAGAATGTGACACCTGGTTTTGGTCACCCTCACCATCAGGAACATCCTTCCTGCATCTACGCTGTCCAGTCCTGTTAGAATTTTATAAGTCTCAATGAGATTCCTCCCCTCATTCCACTTAACTCCAGTGAAAACAATCCTAACCTATCAATCTCTCCTCACACATCAGTCCTGCCGTCCCTGGAATCAGTCTGGTAAAAAAACATTCGCTGCATTCCCTCGAGAGCAAGAACATCCTTCCTCAGAAAAGGAGACCAAAACTGCACACAATATTCTAGATGTGGCCTCACCAAGGCCCTGTAAAATTGCAACAACATATTCCTGCTCCTGCACTCAAAACCTCTTGCAATGAAGGCCAACATACCATTTGCCTTCTTTACTGTCTGCTGCACCTATATGCTTACTTACCTTCAGTGACTGGTGCACAAGGACACCAGGTCTTACTGCACACTCTTCTCTCCCAATTCAACCGTTCAGTAGTAATCTGCCTTCTTGTTTTTGCTTCCAAAGTGAATAACCTCACATTGATCCAAATTATACTGCATCTGCCATTGATTATCCCTCTCACCCAACCTGTCCAGATCATTCTGAAGAATCTCTGCATCCTCATCACAGTTCACCCTCCCACCCAACTACAAGCTTTGAGATGTTACATTTTGTTCCCTCATCCAAATCATTAATATATATTGTGAATAGCTGGGATCCCACTAGTTACTGCTGACCAATCTGAAAAGTACCCATTAATTCCTACTCTTTGTTTCCTCTCTGCCAACCAGTTTTCAATCCATCTCAATACACTTCCCACAATCCCATGCACTTTAATCTTGCACGATAATCTTTTATGCGGGACTTTGTCAAGTGCTTTCTGAAAGTTCAAATATATCACATCAACTTTCTACCTCTTATCAACTCTAGTAATTAAGTCTTCAAAGAATCCCAACAGATATATATAGAGAGAAGAAGTTAACATTTCAAGTCCGCATGATTCTTCAAAGCTGTGGCTCTATGTTGGACACTGTTGAACCTCTGTGTTATTTCAACTGCATGCATTTAATGGTGAATATTCCATCATATTTCTATCTATTCTTGTCAATGGTGCAGAGGTTTTGAGAAGTGAGGGTATGAGCCACATGTCGCAGAACATTGGTTCTGAATGGTATAGGAATAAAGATGTAATGTGAAATGGTACAGGCTGTGTGATGAGACCACTGAGGGTTGTGGTGAAAAGGATGTGTGATAGATTAGGGAGGAGGGGATTTAGGGAAATGGTGAAGGAACTTTTAAATGTTGTGTAGCCAACTTACCTGCTCCATTCAACCTTTCCCTCAAATTTGACACACAACCCAATAACATATTCTCAGAACGCTCACTCACCAATTCCTCTTTAACCAATTTCAGTGATCTCCTTAACTCATAACTAAAAGTCATTTGGAAAGGACTGGATTGAGTTGAATCATTCGGTGCATCTCCATTGTAAAGAGTACAAATGGAATTCCCTTATTCCAATCCTCTGGATAATTTTGACAAGAAACTCTCTGTTTCTTAAACTTTAAACTATCTTTAAAGTTTGATGTCACCATTCTAACCCCTCCCTATGAATCTGGATGGTACAAAGTTAAATTATTTTATTCCTAAGCTATCCATAGTGTCCTTGAATAACTTTGATGTAAAATTTGAACCTTGATCTGATTGTATTCTGTGGGTAGTTCATATCTAGTAAAAAAATTAAAGTAATTCATCTACAATCCTTTTCACTGTAATATTGCACATTGGCCTCTGGAATTCTAGAAGACACACCCGTTTATGGTCAATAGATGTTGATTTCCACTTTTTGTTTTCGGGAAGGATCTTCCTAGTAAAAGGTTCCTCAAATGCTGGAATGGGTATTAATGGTGTGGTTTTAATCAGTGCTTGACATTTCCCTATGATCCGACATGCATGACATGACCAATAAAACTTAACTATGTCTTTATGCAGTCCAGGCCAATAAAAATGCTTTTGTATTTTGCCTTGAGTTTCCCTGACTCCCAAATGACCTCCTACTGGCACGTCATGTGATACCCATAACCCCTCCTTTCTATACCCTATTGGCAACATCACTTGATGAACTTCCGGCCACTTTTCAACCACCTGAATGTGTAAGAACATAAGAACATAAGAAATAGGAGCAGGAGTCGGCCATCCAGCCCTTCGACTCTGCCCCGCCATTCGATAAGATCATGGCTGATCTGAAGCCGATCAGTTCCATTTTCCCACCTGCTCCCCATAACCCTTAATTCTCTTATCTATCAGAAATCTATCTACACATGATTTAAACATATTCAATGAGGTAGCTTCCACCACTTCAATGGACAAAGATTTCCAGAAATTCATCACCCTCTGAGAGAAGAAGTTCCTCCTCTTCCTCTCTCCTGAAGAGAGGCTGAGAGATTTGAGGTTGTTTTCGTTAGAAAGAAGGCAGCTAAGAGGAGACCTTATTGAAACATATAAGATGATTAGAGGTTTAGATAGGGTGGACAGTGATAGCTTTTTTCCTAGGATGGAGAAAGCTAGCACGAGGGGACATAGCTTTAAATTAAGGGGTGGTAGTTATAGGATGGATGTCAGAGGTAGGTTCTTTACCCAGAGGTGGTAAGGGTATGGAATGCCCTGCCTGCTGCAGTTGTAGATGCGCCAAGTTTGGTGGCATTTAAGAGGTTAGTAGATAAGTTTATGGATGAAAAAGGAATGGTTTAGGTTAGAGGGTCATTGCTTTTTCTTAATTGGTCGGCGCAACATCGAAGGCCGAAGGGCCTGTTCTGCGCTGTAATGTTCTATGTTCTATGATCTACTCTGTTCTAAACTGCCCTCCTGCCCTTATTTTGAGGCCGTGCCCTGTAGTTTTGCTAAATGTCTCCATTTCCTCATTGAGATATTTTAAGGTGTTCTGACGTACACTCAGATTCCTCTTTCTGATACATCTGTTTCTACATCTTGCTGTTGGAACTCTGCCAACTTTCCCAAACTAAAAATATCCACCTCATCCCCCACTTATTCTTCTTTTCCAATCATCTGAGCAAAAATCATTCCTGATAATTTTCTTATCTCCACTCTTTGATTTCTCCTCTTCTCTTAACCAGTGACTTTGTGAACTTGACACTACACAATCAGGAAAAATCCCAGGATATGTATCCTTTAAGAACTTTTTGATTCCACATTTGCTTTTCAACCACAATGGGCATCATCTCCACCGATGATCCAGCTATTGTGTTATTCAAGATAAATATTATTCCTGCACGAGGTAGTTTCCCTATTTCCCTACTACCACTCTTCACCTCACTCTCCAACCTCACCTTATATAACGGAATACTACTCTGCTCACCCTGAATTCCACGTATCAATGCCTTCTCTGGCAATACTATTCCAGAATTTCTTTTATCATAGAAACATAGAAGACAGGAGCAGAAGGCCATTCGTCCCTTCGAGCCTGCTCCGCCATTCATCACGATCATGGCTGATCATTCAATTCAATAGCCTAATCCTGCTTTCTCCCCATAACCTTTGATCCCATTTGCCCCAGATGCTATATCTAGCTGCCTCTTGAATGAATACATTCAATGTTTTGGCATCAACTATTTCCTGTGGGAATGAATTCCACAGGCTCACCATTCTTTGGGTAAAGAAATATCTCCTTATCTCTATCCCAAATGGTCTACCCTGAATCCTCAGACTGTGACCTCCCCAGTTCTGGACTCCCCCCACCATCAGGAATATCCTCCCTGCATCTAACCTGTCTAATCCTGTTAGAATTTTATATGAGATCCCCATCCTGCGTCTGAACTCCAGTGAAAACAACCCTAACCTAATCAATCTCTCCTCATACATCAGTCCCGTCATCCCCGGAATCAGCCTGGTAATTTTTTGCTGCACTCCCCCGAGAGTAAGAACATCAAGCTTTTCTTTTTGTAATTAAAACTTTTTAAATTCTTTTTCTTTTTGTTCCTCCCTTACATTTTCATTTTGTTCTGCTAAGGCTATCCTTTCTTTGTCTTTTGCTACTCTCTCTTTTTCCTTTATTTTGAATTCAAGCTGCTTTAATTTTTTTCGAGCTGTTTTACAGTAATTGAATTCTAGCCATTTCCAATGATCCTGACTGTGTTTTTGGCAATTTTAAAAGCTGAGCTATCACCACAATGATCTCCCTTTTCCTTACAGCTTTCAGACAATGTCAGCTGCAATGTTTTTGTTAATTCCAAAAGCTTTATTTTAGTCACCTTTTGTAAGCCATCCCCCAGGAACTTCCTAGCGTCTGAAAGAGTCTGAAAGAGGCATTCCTTATTTAACCATGAATACAACACCTGGAAAATGTGCTCCCCACTTACTGTCTTTGAATTCAATATTGGTGGCACTGGAATCCCAAAGGGACCAATATCCTGGTGGGAATGTTTGCTAAGGCTACTTGGGGAGAGTTTAAACTAGAATGGTTGGGGGAGTGGGAATCAAATTAAAATGATTGGGAGAGAGGAAGTTAGCTCACAAATAGAGAAGGATTGTCAACAGTGTGAGAGGGAGGATAGGCAGATGATGGAGAAGGGGAGCATTTAGACCAAAGGTTTGAGATGTGTCTATTTTAACACAAGGAGTGTTGTTAATAAAGTGGATGAGTTTAGAGTGTGGATCACTACTTGGGAATGTGATGCGGTGCCCATTACAGAGACTTGGATGTCTCAGGAACAGGACTGGATAGTTCAGGTGCCGGGATTCAGATGTTTCAGAAGAGACAGGGAGGGAGGCAAAAGAGGTGGGGGGGTGGCACTGTTGATCAGGGACAGTGTCATGGCTGTAGAGAAGGTGGACACCATGGAGGGATTGTCTACAGAGTCTCTGTGGGTGAAAGTTCAGAACAGGAAGAGGTCAATAACTTTACTGGGTGTTTTCTATAGGCCGCCCAATAGTAACAGGGATGTTGAGGAGCAGATAGGGAAACAGACCCTGGAAAGGTGTAATAATAACAGAGTTGTTGTGATGGGAGACTTTAATTTCCCAAATATTGATTGGAATATCTCTAGGGTAAGAGGTTTAGATGAGGAGGAGTTTGTTAGATGTGTTCAGGAGGGTTTCCTGACACAGTACGTACAAAAGCTTACAAGAGGAGAGGCTGTACTTGATCTGGTATTGGGTAATGAATCTGGACAGGTGTCAGATCTCTCAGTGGGAAATCATTTTGGAGATAGTGATCATAACTCTATCTCCTTTACAATAGCATTGGAGAGAGAGGTAGGATCAGACAAGCTAGGCAAGTGTTTATCTGGAGTAAGGGGAATTATGAAACCATCAGGTAAGAAATTAGAGGCATAATTTGGAAAGAGGTTTTCTCCGGGAAATATTCCAAAGGAAGGTGGCAGATTTTCAAGGAATATTTGTCAGAAGCTCTGCATGACAATGTTCTGATGAGACAGGGAGGTTTTGGTAGGTTACAGGAACCATGGTGCATGAAAGCTGTAACAAATCTGCCTGCAGCTGTTGTAGATGCGCCAAGTTTGGTGGCGTTTAAGAGGTTAGTTGATAAGTATATGGATGAGAAGGGAATGGTTTAGTTAGGAGGGGCATTGCTTTTTATTTTGGTCGGCACAACATCGAAGGCCGAAGGGCCTGTTCTGTGCTGTATTGTTCTATGTTCTATGTTCTAAATCTAGTCAAAAAGAAAAGCTTACAAAAGTTTCAGGGAGCTAAGTAATGTTAGAGATCTAGACGAGTATACGGCTTGTCGGAAGGAACTTAAGAAGGAAATTAGGAGAGCCAGAAAGGGTCGTGAGAAGGCCTTGGTGGGTAAGATTAAAGAAAACTCTAAGGCGTTCTATAAATATGTAAAGAGTAAAAGGATGAGATGTGAAGGAATAGGACCTATAAAATATGACGGTGGGAAAGTTTGTATAGAACCAGTAGAAATAGCAGAGGTGCTCAATGAATACTTTACTTCAGTATTCACAGTGGAAAAGGATCGCGGTTGTCGCAGTGGAGGCTTGCAGTGGACTGAAATGCTTGAGTATGTGGACATTAAGAAAGAGGATGTGAAGGAGCTTTTGCATAGCATCAAGATAGATAAGTCGCCGGATCCGAATGGGATGTACCCTAGGTTACTGTGGGAGGTGAGGGAAGAGATCGCAGAGCCTCTGGAGATGATCTTTGTGTCATCGATGGAGACGGGAGAGGTTCCAGAGGATTGGAGGATTGTGGATGTGATTCCTATATTCAAAAAAGGGAAAAGGGATAGGCCAGTAAATTATCGACCGGTGAGTCTGACCTCCATGATTGATAAGTTCATGGAGGGGATCCTGAGAGTCAGGATTTATGAACATTTAGAGAAGTATAGTGTGATCAAAAAAAGTCAGCACGGCTTTGTCAAAGACAGATAGTCTGGTTGAGTTTTTTGAAGATGTGACTAAATACATTGACGAAGGAAGAGCAGTAGATATGGTTTATATGGATTTCAGCAAGGCATTCGATAAGGTCTCCCATGCAAGGATTATTGAGAAAGTGAGAGGGCATGGGATCCAAGAGGACATTGCTTTGTGGATCCAGAACTGGCTTACCCACAGAAGGCAGAGAGTGGTTGTGGATGGGTCTTGTTCTGCAGGGAAGTTGGTCACTAATGGAATGTCCCAGGGATCTGTTCTAGGACACTTAGAACATAGAACCTAGAACACTACAGCACAAACAGGCCCTTTGGCCCACAAGTTGTGCTGAACACATCAAAACCTACCCAGCCATAGACCTATCTATAACCCCCAATCCCATTGGATCCAATATACTCATCCAGAAGTCTTTTAAAAGACCCCAGCGAGTTCGCCTCGACCACCACCGACGGCAACCGATTCCATTCACTCACCACCCTCTGAGTGAAAAACTTTCCCCTAGCATCCTCTCTGTACTTGCTTCCCTGCACCTTAAATCTGTGTCCTCTCATCACGACCATTTCAGCCCTGGGAAATATTCTCTGAGAGTCCACCCTATCTAATCCTCTCAACATCTTGTAAACCTCTATCAGGTCGCCTCTCAACCTTCGTCTCTCCAGGGAGAACAGTCCCAGCTCCCTCAACCTGTCTTCATAAGGCATGCCTCCCAATCCAGGCAACATCCTTGTAAATCTCCTCTGCACACTTTCAATAGCTTCCACGTCCTTCCTATAGTGAGGCGACCAGAACTGCGCACAGTACTCCAAGTGTGGTCTGACAAGAGTCCTATAAAGCTGCAGCATTACCTCCTGACTCCTGAACTCAATCCCTCGATGAATGAAGGCCAGTACACCATAAGCTTTCTTAACCACATCCTCCACCTGGTAGGCCGATTTGAGAGTCTTATGGACCCGGACCCCAAGATCCCTCTGCTCTTCCACACAGCTAAGACTCCTACCTTTGATAGTGTACTCATTCATCCCGTTGGATCTGCCAAAATGGACCACAACACATTTATCCGCGTTGAAGTCCATCTGCCACTTCTCCGCCCAGTCTTGCATCCTGTCGATGTCATACTGCAACTTCTGACATCCCTCCAGATCATCCACAACACCACCGACCTTCGTGTCATTGGCGAACTTACTCACCCATCCCTCCACTTCCTCATCCAGGTCATTTATGAAAATGACAAACAGCAAGGGTCCTAGAACAGATCCCTGGGGCACTCCACTGGTGACCGACCTCCATGCAGAAAAAGAGCCATCCACAACCACCCTCTGCCTTCTGCAGGCAAGCCAGTTCTGGATCCACAAGGCCAAAGCCCCTTGGATCCCATGGCCTCTCACCTTCTCAAGAAGTCTTGCATGTGGGACCTTGTCAAATGCCTTGCTGAAGTCCATGTACACCACGTCCACTGCTCTTCCTTCGTCAATGTGTTCAGTCACATTTTCGAAGAACTCAATTAAGCTCGTAAGGCACGACCTGCCTTTTACAAAACCATGTTGACTATTTCTAATCAACCTAAACTTCTCCAAATGCTCGTAAATCTTGTCCCTCAGAAGCCTCTCCATCAGCTTACCAACTACTGAGGTCAGACTCACCGGTTGGTAATTTCCAGGACTATCCCTGTTCCCTTTCTTGAAAATAGGGACCACTTGTTGTTTGTGATTTTTATAAATGACCTGGATGAGGAAGCGAAGGGATGGGTTAGTAAGTTTGCCAATGACACGAAAGTTGGAGGTGTTGTGGATAGTTTGGAGGGATATCAGAAGTTGCAGCGTGACATAGATAGAATACAAGACTGGCCGGAGAAGCGGCACATGGACTTCAACGTGGATAAGTGTGTGGTGGTTCATTTTGGCAGGTCAAATGGGATGAAGGAATATAATTTTAAAGGTAAGACTCTTAGCAGTGTAGAAGATCAGAAGGATCTTGAGGTCCGTGTTCATAGGACTTTGAAATTGGCTCCACAGGTAGAGGATGTGGTTAAGAAGGCGTATGGTGTTGTGGCCTTCATCAATCGAGCAATAGAGTTTAGGAGTCGAGAGATAATGCTGGAGCTTTATAAGACCCTTGTCAGACCACATTTGGAGTATTGTGTACAGTTCTGGTTCCCCATTACAGAGAGGATGTGGAAGCCATAGAAAGGGTACAGAGGAGATTTACAAGAATGTTGCCTGGATTGGATAGCATGCCTTATAAGGATAGGTTGAGAGAGCTTGGTCTTTCTCATTGGAGAGATGAAAGATGAGAGGTGACCTGATAGAGGTATATAAGATGTTGAGAGGTGTTGATCAGATGGATTCTCAGAGGCTTTTTCCCAGGACTGAAATGGCTGCTACAAGAGGACACAGGTTTAAGGTGCTGGGAAGCAAGTACAGAGGGGGTATCAGGGGTAAGTTTTTCACTCAGTGGGTGGTGAGTGAATGGACTCAGCTGATGTCAGTGGTGGTGGAGGTGAACTTACTGGGGTCTTTTAAGAGAGTTCGGGATGAGTACATGGGATTTAATGGGATTGAGGGTTATAGGTAAGCCTAGTAGATAGGGATATGATTAGCACAATTTGTAGGCCAAAGGACCTGTTTGTGTTGTAGTTTTTCTATATTCTATGTTCTAAATCCCAAATCAACCAAGAAATACAGATTTTAATCCTGCAAGAGCCCCAATTTTTATGGTTCAGGTCAGAAACTCCAAAGTGTTTTATGAAGCCCGTCTGGATTATAATCTTTGCATCATGAATTTGGATGGGAAATAAAACATAGAACATAGAACACTACAGCACAAACAGGCCCTTCGGCCCACAAGTTGTGCCAAACACATCAAAACCTACCCAGCCATAGACCTATCTATAACCCCCAATCCCATTGGATCCCATATACTCATCCAGAAGTCTTTTAAAAGACCCCAGCGAGTTCGCCTCGACCACCACCGACGGCAGCCGATTCCATTCACTCACCACCATCTGAGTGAAAAACTTTCCCCTAGCATCCTCTCTGTACTTGCTTCCCTGCACCTTAAATCTGTGCCCTCTCGTCGCGACCATTTCAGCCCTGGGAAATAGTCTCTGAGAGTCCACCCTATCTATTCCTCTCAACATCTTGTAAACCTCTATCAGGTCGCCTCTCAACCTTCGTCTCTCCAGGGAGAACAGTCCCAGCTCCCTCAACCTGTCTTCATAAGGCATGCCTCCCAATCCAGGCAACATCCTTGTAAATCTCCTCTGCACCCTTTCAATAGCTTCCACGTCCTTCCTATAGTGAGGCGACCAGAACTGCGCACAGTACTCCAAGTGTGGTCTGACAAGGGTCCTATAAAGCTGCAGCATTACCTCCTGACTCCTGAACTCAATCCCTCGATGAATGAAGGCCAGTACACCATAAGCTTTCTTAACCACATCCTCCACCTGGGAGGCCGATTTGAGAGTCTTATGGACCCGGACCCCAAGATCCCTCTGCTCTTCCACACAGCTAAGACTCCTACCTTTGATAGTGTACTCATTCATCCCGTTGGATCTGCCAAAATGGACCACAACACATTTATCCGCGTTGAAGTCCATCTGCCACTTCTCCGCCCAGTCTTGCATCCTGTCGATGTCCTGCTGCAACTTTTGACATCCCTCCAGACCATCCACAACACCACCGACCTTCGTGTCATCGGCGAACTTACTCACCCATCCCTCCACTTCCTCATCCAGGTCATTTATGAAAATGACAAACAGCAAGGGTCCTAGAACAGATCCCTGGGGCACTCCATTGGTGACCGACCTCCATGCAGAAAAAGAGCCATCCACAACCACCCTCTGCCTTCTGCAGGCAAGCCAGTTCTGGATCCACAAGGCCAAAGCCCCTTGGATCCCATGGCCTCTCACCTTCTCAAGAAGTCTTGCATGTGGGACCTTGTCAAATGCCTTGCTGAAGTCCATGTACACCACGTCCACTGCTCTTCCTTCGTCAATGTGTTCAGTCACATTTTTGAAGAACTCAATTAAGCTCGTAAGGCACGACCTGCCTTTTACAAAACCATGCTGACTATTTCTAATCAACCTAAACTTCTCCAAATGCTCGTAAATCTTGTCCCTCAGAAGCCTCTCCATCAGCTTACCAACCACTGAGGTCAGACTCACCAGTCGGTAATTTCCAGAACTATCCCTGTTCCCTTTCTTGAAAATAGCGACCACATCCGCAATCCTCCAATCCTCCGGAACCCCTCCCATCTCCATTGATGACGCAAAGATCATCACCAGGGGCTCTGCAATGACATCCCTCACCTCCCACAATAACCTGGGGTACATCCCATCTGGTCCCGGAGACTTGTCTATCTTGATAGCATTTAAAAGTTCTAACACATCCGCTTCCTTAATATCTACATACTCAATCTTTTCAGTCTGCCGCAAACTTGTAGTGCATCCTCCCAGATCACTTTCCACCGTGAATACTGAGGCAAAGTACTCATTAAGCACCTCTGCCATTTCTTCCGGTTCCATACAGACTTTTCCCCCTTCACCTTTTATAGGTCCTATCCCTTCTCTTCTCATCCTTTTACTTTTCACATATTTGTAGAAGGCCTTGGGATTCTCCTTAATCCTACCAGCCAAGGCCTTCTCATGACCCCTTCTGGCTCTCCTAATTTCCTTTTTAAGCTCTCTTCTATAAGCCTTATACTTGTCTAGATCCCCAACATCTCCTAGCTCTTTGAACCTTTTATACACCTTGTAGATGCGCCAAGTTTGGTGGCGTTTAAGAGGTTAGTTGATAAGTATATGGATGAGAAGGGAATGGTTTAGTTAGGAGGGGCATTGCTTTTTATTTTGGTCGGCACAACATCGAAGGCCGAAGGGCCTGTTCTGTGCTGTATTGTTCTATGTTCTATGTACACCTTTCTTTTCTTCCTGACTAGGTTCACCACAGCCTTTGTGCACCACGGTTCCCTCAACCTACCAAAACCTCCTTGTCTCACTGGAACGTTGTCGTGCAGAGCTCCAGACAAGCATTCCTTGAATATCTGCCACCTTCTGTGCTTTTCCCCAAGAACTGGGAATTATAGGCCAGTGAGTCTTACTTCTGTGGTGGGCAAGGTATTGGAGAGAATTATTAGGGATAGGATTTATAGTTATTTAGAGAGAAATGAATTGATTGGGGATAGTCAGCATGGTTTCGTGAAGGGTAGGTCATGCCTTACTAACCTCATTGAGTTTTTTGAGAAAGTGACCAGAGAGGTGGATGGGGGTAAGGCGGTTGATGTAGTATATATGGACTTTAGTAAGGCTTTTGATAAGGTGGCCCATGGAAGACTTCTACAGAAAATGCAGATGTGTGGAATAGAGGGTGATTTAGCTAATTGGATTAGAAATTGGCTGGCAGATAGAAGACAGAGGGTGGTGGTTGATGGGAGATATTCATCGTGGAGTTCGGTGACGAGTGGTGTGCCTCAGGGGTCTGTTTTGGGGCCCCTGCTGTTTGTAATTTTTATAAATGATCTGGATGAGGGTATTGAGGGATGGATCAGTAAATTTGCAGATGATACTAAAGTTGGTGGAGTGGTAGATAGTGAAGAGGGGTGTTTTAGTTTACAGAGTGACTTGGACAAGTTGCAGAGCTGGGCCGAGAGGTGGCAAATGGAGTTTAATGTGGAAAAGTGTGAGGTAATGCACTTTGGCAGGAACAATAAATGTGTAGAGTATAGGGCTAATGGTAGGGCTCTTAATAGTGTTGAGGAACAGAAGGATCTTGGTGTATGTGTCAATAGATCCCTGAAAGTAGGCAGTCAAGTGGATAAAGTTGTTAAGAAGGCTTATGGAGTCTTAGCTTTTATTGGTAGGGGGATTGAATTTAGGAGCCGCAGCATCATGTTGCAGCTGTACAAAACTCTAGTGCGGCCGCACTTGGAGTATTGTGTGCAGTTCTGGTCCCCACATTATAAGAAAGATGTGGAGGCATTGGAGAGGGTACAGAGGAGGTTTACCAGGATGTTGCCTGGTATGGAGGGCAGGTCCTATGAAGAGAGGTTGAAGGATTTGAGGTTGTTTTCGTTAGAAAGGAGGCGGCTAAGGGGGGATCTTATTGAAGCATATAAGATAATTAGAGGTTTGGATAGGGTGGACAGTGATAGCCTTTTTCCTAGGATGGAGAAAGCTAGCACGAGGGGACACAGCTTTAAATTAAGGGGTATGAGTTATAGGACGGATATCAGAGGTAGGTTCTTTACTCAAAGAGTGATTAGGGAGTGGAATGCCCTGCCTGCAGCTGTTGTAGATGCGCCAAGTTTGGTGGCGTTTAAGAGGTTAGTTGATAAGTATATGGAAGAGAAGGGAATGGTTTAGTTTGGAGGGGCATTGCTTTTTATTTTGGTCGGCACAACATCGAAGGCCGAAGGGCCTGTTCTGTGCTGTATTGTTCTATGTTCTATGTTCATGTTCTATGTTAACACCTCCTTCCAGTTTATTCGCCCCAACATCTGCCTGATGTCTTCATATTTCCCCTTATTCCAGACAAACACCTTCCTAGCCTGCCTGATCCTGTCCTTTTCCAATGCAAGGGTGAAGGAGATAGAATTATGATCTCCATCCCCAAGATGCTCTCCTACCGAGAGATCCATCACCTGTCCTGGTTCATTAGCTAGTACCAGGTCCAGTACAGCCTCTCCTCTCGTAGGCTTGTCCACGTGCTGTGTCAGGAAACCCTCCTGAACACACCTAACAAACTCCTCCCCATCCAAACCCCTTACCCTTGGGATATTCCAGTCGATGTTTGGGAAATTGAAGTCTCCCATCACGACAACTCTGTTATTTCTACATCTCTCCAGTATCTGTTTCCCTATCTGCACCTCGACTTCCCTGTCACTATTTTGCGGCCTATAGAATACACCCAGTAACGTCACCGACCCTTTGCTATTCCTAACTTCCACCCACAGAGACTCCGTAGACATTCCCTCCTCGGTATCCACCTTCTCTGCAGCCATGACACTGTCCCTGATCAACAGTGCCACTCCACCACCTCTTTTGCCTCCCTCCCTGTCCTTCCTGAAGGATCTGAATCCCGGGACCTGTAGTACCCAGTCCTGTCCCTGAGACATCCAAGTCTCTGTAATGGCCACCACATCACAATCCCAAGCAGCAATCCACACCCTAAGTTCATCCACCTTATTTACTACACTCCTGGCATTAAAATAGACACAGCTCAGTCCCTCAGACTGGACATTTCCCTTCTCCCCCACTCGTCTAACCTGCCTCTCATCCTGCCTAGAGTCCTTCCCTACCTGGGAGCTAACTTCCTTGCTCCCAGTCTCCACATCACTATTCCCTCCCCCTAACCTTTCTAGTTTAAAGTCCCCCCAGTAGCCCTAGCCAGTCTTCCCGCCAAGATATTAGTCCCCCTGGGATTCAGGTGCCACCTGTCTTTGCTGTACAGGTCACACCTGCCCCTAAAGAGGTCCCAATGATCCAGGAACCGGAATCCCTGCCCCCTGCTCCCGTCCCTCAGCCACGTATTCAACCTCCACCTCATACTATTCCTGCTCTCACTCTCCCGAGGCGCAGGCAGCAATCCTGAGATTACTACCTTCGCTTTCCTCTCTCTCAGCTGCCTACCCAGTTCCCTATAATCCCTTTTCATGTCCACTTCCCTCTTCCTGCCTATGTCAGTAGTACCTATATGTACTACAACTTCCAGTTCCTCACCCTCCCCTTTCAGGATGTCCGGGACGCGTCCAGAGACATCCCGAATCCCAGCTCCAGGGAGACATACCACCATCCGCGACTCCCGTCTGCGTCCACAAAAACGCCTGTCCGCCCCCCTCACTAGGGAGTCCCCTATAAGCACTGCCTTTTTGCTCTGTTTTTTAGGTTTTTGTTTTTGTTCAGCTCCAGGGAGCTGGCCACCGCTGCCTCCCTTGGATGAGCTGTCCCCCACAGTAGTACTCAGGCAAGAGTACTTATTTTGACGGGGGACATCCACCGGTGTACTTTCCATCACCTGAGGTTTCCCCTTCCTAATAGTTACCCATGTGCCTTCTCCCCTTTGCCCTGGTGTGACTACTTGTCTGTAGCTCCTATCAATAATCTCCTCATTCTCCCTAATGAGTCGAAGGTCCTCAAGCTGCATTTTCAGTTCTTTTACCTGGTCCCGTAGGGATTGCAGCTCCACACAGCGATCACAGGTATGGACATCTGGGAGACCAGGAGCCTCCAAGACCTCCCACATGTTACACTGGCAACAACATGCTGGCCTCACACCCATGCTTGCCCTTTTTAGTAACCCAGAGAAAAAAAAAGTAAGAAAGATTAAAACTTACCTTGCCTCCCCTTTTTGCTTAGGCCCTGTGAGCCAAGGACCTTACAGCTCACACAAAAACAAACTTACCTGCTCCTTCTCAGAGCTCCTCTCTCTCTCTCTCTTTTTTAGGTTAGAGGAGGAGGGGGGGTTGGGATACTCTACTTGTGTAGAGTATCGGGATTCCACACCACCCCAATTTATAGTGAGGTTGAAAAAAAAACTACACTACCCAAGGTGCTTTGCAACACCTTCCGGGTTTACAAGTTTAAAAAGTTTAAAAAAAACTAGTAAAATTTAGACTTAAAAATCGCTCTACTCACTCACAAGCTCTCCACTCGCAAATCACTGCCTCTCCACAGTGCTCCCAAGGATCAATTAGCACTTTTTCTGTGCACGAGATGTTTCACTCCAGCATGATTCAACTGACCTACCAGAAAGCTTTTATCAAACAAAGTATATTTAAGAATACAGTTAACATAATTAGCAAGAACTTTTATCAATTACAATCATGATAATGTATAATCCTTAACAAATATATCTACAATGTTCTAATCAAACCAACCCATAGACAAAAGACTCCTTTCAGAGGTTTAACAGAATAGAGACCAGTGCTCACGTGATACTGGGATTGAGACCTTTAGTTGAGTTCTGCAGTCAAATGCTCTTGCGACGTAAAACAGTTTGAAGAGAAGGCGACTTCCCAAAACTCAGCCAGACTCTGCTCTAGTCCCTGATAACTGCAGATTATCACCCTTCAGGAAAACAAGGTTTTGTTTTCAGCTAATCAATAACAGCAGATTATTTCCTTTAAGAAGGCAAAATCTTGCATTAAAATCACTAGCAGGATTCCCAAATAAAACAGGGAGAGAGGGAAAATACTTCTTTTTGCTTGCTGTCCCTTCTAAAACTCAAACTCAAAGCTGCAGCTCCAAACTGAAAATGAAAAAAAAACTGTCCAAAAAGAGATAACTGCCCTAAAAATACAGGATGGTAAAACTGATCCCTTGATCAGTTGATCATCTGCAAAAAGATTTGCTTCTATATCCACCTGATAGAATTCACTTCATCTCTTATTGCAGTGGATTTTAGCATTTCTTCTCCAAGCTTCTGTTGCAATGCACAAAGAATATATCAATAATTTGTTCCAGGGATTTACTTCCAATCTGCAGTTGCAGCATCATTGTATCACAAATTACATTGATAGTCTCAATGATGCTCTTCTTTCTTCCTTTTAAAATAATTTGTTTCTAACTTCATCGATACTTGACTTCCTGTGCTTCTCATCTTCGAAGATACCTAAACGTTTTAGTGATAGTGCTCTGCTTCCACTGAATTTCCATAACAAGACCTTTAACTGAGGCTAATGATTGTGTAGCATTCAATAAAGTTTTATCAACACATTGCAGTGATTTGCTGATGACAGAATAATTGTTTGATGAAGTAAACAGTTCAACAAAACAGCAATATCTTACAGCTGGTTTTGTGAAGGGGAGGTCGTGTCTCATGAACTTGATCAAGTTTTTTGAGGAAGTGATGAAGATGATTGATGAGGGTAGGGCAGTGGATGTTGTCTACATGGACTTCAGTAAGGCCTTTGACAAGGTCCCTCATGGCAGACTGGTGCAGAAGGTGAAGTCACATGGGATCAGAGGTGAGCTGGCAAAGTGGATACAAAACTGGCTCAGTCATAGAAGACAGAGGGTAGCAGTGGAAGGGTGCGTTTCTGAATGAAGGGCTGTGACAAGTGGTGTTCCTCAGGGATCAGTGCTGGGACCTTTGCTGTTTGTAATTATATATAAATGATTTGAAGGAAAATGTAACTGGTTTGATTAGCAAGTTTGCGGATGACACAAAGGTTGGTGGATTTGTGGATAGCAATGAGGACCATCAGACAATACAGCAGGTTATAGATCAGTTGCAGTCTTGGGCGGAAAGATGGCAGATGGAGTTTAATCCGGACAAATGTGAAATAATGCATTTTGGAATGTCTAATACAGATAAGAAATATACAGTAAATGGCAGAACTCTTAAGAGTATTGATAGGTAGAGGGATCTGGGTGTACAGTGAGATCCGGAGAGGTAAGCATGAGGGTAGACAGATCTTACTCATTCCTTTCAGGATCTCACTCTCTCTTCTCAGGATCTCACTCTCACATTGTGGGATCTCACTTTCGCTTCTCGTGATCTCACTCTTGCCTCTTGGGATCTCACTGTCCCCTCTCAGGATCTCACTCTCACCTCTCATGATCTCATTTTTGCCTCTCGTGGGATCTTACTGGAATCAGCTATCACAATAGTCTGGGCTCATTCATCTTAGTGACCTCACAGTTGAAGGTCCCCATCAGTGGTGGCCTCACTGGTAGGAACAGACACATTGAGATCTCTCTGAGAGATTGGAGGTAGGCGGGGATGTCCCTTAGGCAGTGGCACAATGGCCGGGTGCACTGGACAGTGTCAAGGGACGGGACCTAAAGGGGACAGGACCTAAGGGGAGGTGGACGGGGTGATGCTGTGCATTCTGCAACTGTGTGCAGGGCTGAAGTAGGGATTGACTGCTGAGCATAGAACATAGAACATTACAGCGCAGTACAAGCCCTTCGGCCCTCGATGTTGCGCTGGCCAGTGGACCCTCTAACCTAAACTATTCCAAACTATTCCAATATCATCCATATGCCTATCCACTGAACATTTGAATGCCCCCAAAGTAGGCGAGTCCACAACTGCTGCAGGCAGGGCATTCCACGCCCTCACCACCCTCTGTGTGAAGAACCTGCCTCTGACATCCGTCCTATAACTACCACATCTTAATTTAAAGTTATGTCCCCTCGTGTTGGTCATCACCATCCGAGGAAAAAGGCTCTCACTATCCACCCTATCCAATCCCTTGATCATCTTATATGCCTCAATTAGGTCACCACGTAACCTTCTTCTCTCTAATGAAAATAACCTCAGGTCCCTCAGCCTTTCCTCACAAGGCCTTCCCACCATACCAGGCAACATCCTGGTAAACCTCCTCTGCACCCTTTCCAATGCTTCCACATCTTTCCTATAAGCCAGTGATAGTCGGGGAAAGGCAGCGACAGATGTCAGCAGCACAGAACAGAGAGAGCCACACCTGCACAACGGCGCACCCTGCTGTAATATGCCAGCTTTGAGGCATGCAGAGATCCTGTTCCATCCCCTGCTGGCGAGAAACAGGTCTCACTTCACTTTTTCCTCAGAATGTGGTAAGATTGGATTTTTAACATGGCCAAAGAATCCATGCAATTCTCTCCCATTTCACGCTCATTTGGCACTTTGAAGATTTTTGGTTAGGTCACCACCAATATTTTTAATTGTTGCATTGCTCTTAGAACTTAGAAGTGGGAATGAGCTCCTGTCCTGACTGTACAACGCAGCAGGGATAGCACCATGATCCAAAAACCAAAATACTGCCATTGCTAGAGATCAGAAATAAAAACAAAATGTTGGATACACTCAGGCAGTCTGGAGAGAGAAATCAAATTAATGGGCAGGATTTTCCAGTTACAGCTGCTCCGAGACCAGAAATCTCCACCACGGTCATCAGATCTTTAAATGATCCGTAAAATTGCCTGTCCTCCACGTGACAATTCCTATGGTGGGCAGGATCTGAAAATTTGTCTCAATGTTTTAGATCATGACCTCTCATTAGGACTGGGAGAAGTTAACAATCGCTATTAAAGAATCTTTAACTGACTGTTTGTCTCTCAAATCCAGTCTCAGTATTCGCACTTGGTCATTCAGCAATTGGTGGGCCACCTGGATGCTAACAGTAAGAGCATTGCCAAAGTGCGCACTGGAATAGTGGAGGTGCTGTCAGAGTCTGCTGTCATCGCAGCTGGTGGATCTGTAGGTGGGTAGGAAGGACCTTTTATAGTTTCTCACTCCACATGTTGTCTTGTGTTGATTAGAATGTATTAACAGTTGGACACAGTGCCGTTATTGTGTTGGTGGATTTGCTGGATTGTGTCTTGCAAATTATATGGTGGATGTCATCCATTTCATCCAGGGGTTAATCAGTTGACCCTTAAGCCTGCTCTACAATGCAATGATATCATGACTGATTTTCCTGCCTGTTGTTGTTCTCAGTCAGGTCAGATTCTTCAAAGTGTTCTGTAAATCTGGCCTGACCTGTCATGTTTTATATTGAATTTAGTGAGGATGGGCACAGGAGATTTCACTCCAGCTGTGATTCTACTGACCCTCGAGGAGCTTTTATCAAGAACAAAGTTTAATTCAGAATATTGATAAAATGCATAGTAAGACACTGAGCAAGAACTTCTAACCATTACAAACAAGAAACACAACAATCATGATAATGTGTAACTCCTTATGAAATATCCCTAATGTGTTCCAACCAAAGCCAACACCAATACACCAAAACCACCAAATAAGCACAAGGTAATGTCCACTTGTTACAGGAATCCAGCCTCCTGGGTCAAATGCTGAAAATCCCTTGTGAAGAAACTCAGAAGAGGTTGTAATCGAATCTGGTTCCCAAAACACAGCTTCTTTAAAGCAGGATGGCAATAAGCCTCTCCTTCAGCTAACTAATAATAGTTTCAGAATCAAACAAAGAGAACAACAGGGAGAGAGAGAGTGAGAGAAGTTGCTTCTTTGCTTGTTGCTAAACTGCTTCCAACACACTCCCCAAAACAAACTGAAGCTCCTATCACCTGACTGCCACAGTTTAACTCCTCCCCAATGACATCGCCGAAGCTATAAGCCGCATGATTTTTAAAAAAACTTTCTTAACGTTGTCACGTGACATTTCCTCAAAGAAAAAATGAACGATCAACACTCAAAGATGGCTTCATTTTTCATAGAACATAGAACATTACAGCGCAGAACAGGCCCTTCTGCCTCCGATGTTGCGCCGACCAATTAAGAAAAAGCAATGACCTTCTAACCTAAACCATTCCCTTTTCATCCATAAACTTATCTACTAACCTCTTAAACGCACCAAACTTGGCGCATCTACAACTGCAGCAGGCAGGGCATTCCATACCCTTACCACCCTCTGGGTAAAGAACCTACCTCTGACATCCGACCTATAACTACCACCCCTTAATTTAAAGCTATGTCCCCTCGTGCTAGCTTTCTCCATCATAGGAAAAAGGCTATCACTGTCCACCCTATCTAAACCTCTAATCATCTTATATGTTTCAATAAGGTCTCCTCTTAGCCGTCTTCTTTCTAATGAAAACAACCTCAAATCCCTCAGCCTCTCTTCATAAGACCTGCCTTCCATACCAGGCAACATCCTGGTAAACCTCCTCTGTACACTCTCCAATGCCTCCACATCTTTCTTATAATGCGGGGACCAGAACTGCACACAATACTCCAAGTGCGGCCGCACTAGAGTTTTGTACAGTTGCAACATGACGTTGCGGCTCCGAAATTCAATCCCCCTACCAATAAAAGCTAAGACTCCGTATGCCTTCTTAACAACCTTATCGACTTGATTGCCAAATTTCAGGGATCTATTAACATATACACCAAGATCCCTCTGTTCATCAACACTATTGAGAGTCCTACCATTAGCCCTATACTCTACACATTTGTTATTCCTGCCAAAGTGAATTACCTCACACTTTTCCGCATTAAACTCCATTTGCCACCTCTCGGCCCAGCTCTGCAATTTGTCCAAGTCTTTTCAACCCTTTCAGTTTATTAGTTTGTAAGAGGTTTATATCTATAATATCCACACATTTCACACAACATCCAAATATACAAACATTCTAGTAACAGTCTATTTTAGTCTTTGCCTTCCATCACCGAACCTTCTTTCATTTTTTCACATTTACGACAAAGTGTAGGCAATCACATTTTCTCTTCAGCCACATGTATTATTTTTAAATTAAACAGCTGCAACAGTGGACTCCATCAAAAGAGGCTGCCATTTTTAGTCCTAATATCCCCCAATGCATCACTGGATGCTGATCAGTTTACAGCAGTGTCTCTGAATTACTGCCAATATAAATATTCAAATGTTGTAAAGTCAGAACAAAACCCAAAGTCTCTTCTTGAATTGTTCAATATTTCTTCTGCTAATCATTCAATTTTTTGGAAAAATACCCAATAAGCCACTCTAAAACTTCCTTGTCCTCTCATAAGAGCAGCCCACACTATTCACATCAACGGCCAGTTTGAATAGTTTTGTGTAATTTGGTGTAGCCAATACAGGAGCAGTGGTTAACGCAGCCTTCAGGCCGTCAAATGCCTTTTGACACTTTTCCATTCACTGAAATTTCCTACACTTTTTCCAACAAGTCAATCAATGGAGCAACCACATTGCTAAAATTCAGCACAAATTTACAGTAAAAACTACTCAGGCCCAAAATCTTCATTATTTCCTTCTGTGTCGATGGTATTGAGAACTCCGCATTAATTCTTGTTTTTAACAACTTGCGGTATGTTGAGGAATGTGATTTGAGCTTCTCCAAACTCACTCTTAGCCGGGTTTACCACCAAATCCACCACCTTCTAAAATCAATTGAATAATTTCAACAGATGCTTCAAATAATCTGTCCATGTCTGACTAAAAATCACCAGATGGTCTCTGTACACCACACAACTGGGTAACTCTGAAATGACTTGGTAAGTACATTGTTGAAATATGGGGCGTTTTTCATGCCAAATGACATAACTTTGAATTGGTAAAAACTATTTGGTGTCACGAAAGCTGAAATCTCCTTTGCCCTTTCAGATAAAGGAAACTGCCAGTAACCTTTGAGTGAATCCAGTTTGGAGATAAAGGTTGATTGAGCAACTTCCTCAATGCAGTCCTCCAATCATGGAATAGGATAAGAGTCTGTTTTTGTAACTGCTTTAACTTTCCTATAATCCACACACAATCATTGCGTACCATCCGATTGCTCCACTCGCTGCAACTCACTTCAATCATACATTCTTAAGCACACCTTCAATCTCCCTTTGAAGTTGTGCCAATTTTAGAGGGTTAACCCTATAAGAATGTTGTTTAATTGGAACAGCATTTCCCACATCTCGATCATGCATTGCCATTTTAGAACTTCCCAACTTATTCCCACATATTTGTTCATGTAATATTATTAACTCTTTCAGCTCAGTTCGATTTTCTTCTGGAAAGCCACTGAATATTCCAATTTTTAATAATGTCCTCATTATTCAATTTAATTTGAGGAATATCAAATTCAGAGTCATCTGAATTCAGTTCTTCCCTCTAAGTTGTAAACCTAAAAACCCTCTCTTTCTGCTCTCCTTCCCTATCAAAATAACTTTTAAGCAGATTGAAATGACAAACTCTGTGAGTTTTCCTTCTATCTGGTATTCTTATTAAATAATTCATCTCACTCAATTCCTTTCAATTTGATAAGGTCCACTAAACCTTGCACTTAAAGGTTCTGCTGCCACTGGTAACAGTACTAAAACTTTATCTCTACTAGCAAAACTATGAATTTTTGACTTATCCATTTCCTGTTTCAACACACCAATGCAACTTTTAAATGTTGTCTAGCCAATTCATCTGTGCTATTTAACCTTTCCCTAAAATTTAACACATTGTCCAATAATATAGTCTCAGGCAAGTTATTGTGGGGAGGCGACAGTCGAATAGAATTATACTCCAGAAACCAAGATAATGTTTTGGGGATCTGAATTTGAATCCCACCATGGTGGAATCCCAGATGGTGGAATTTGAATTTGATAAAAAACATCTGGAATTAAGATTCTACTGATGACCATGAAACTATTGTCAATTTTCAGAATAACCCATCTGATCCACTAATGTCCTTGAGGGAAGGAAATCTGCCGTCCTTACCTGGTCTGGCCTACAGGTGACTGCAGGTCCACAGCAATGTGATTGACTCTGAACTGCCCTCTGAAACAGTCGAGTGAGACACTCAGTTCTAACAATCTCTACAAAGTCTCAACAAAGAGATGAAACTGGACAGATTACCTGGCATTGACCTCGACACCGGAAAAGACAACGGCAAAACAAACAGTCCTGTCGACCCTGCAAACTCCTCCTTACTAAAACCCGGGGGGCTAGTGCTAAAACTGGGAGAGGTGTCTCACAGACTGGTCAAGCAACAGCCTGACACAGTCATTCTCACAGAATCACACCCCAGACACCACCATTCCTATCCCTGGATACATCCTGTGCCAGACAGCAGGACAGACCCAGCAGTGATATACAGTCGGGAGGGAGCTACCCTGGGAGTTGTTAACTTTGACTCCGGACCCCGTGAAGCCTCGTGGCTTCAGATTAAACACAGACAAGGAAACTTCCGGCTGATTATCACATACCGTCCCCCTTCAGCTGACGAATCAGTATTCCTCCGTGTTGGAGGAAGCACCGAGAGTGACAAGAGTGCGAAATGTACTCTGGGTGGGGCACGACTGATGGAGCTGCTCGGATTCTGAAGGATGTAACTGTTAGACTGGCTCTGCAGCAGGTGTTGAAGGAACCAATCAGGGAAAACCATACTTGATCCCATCCTTACCAATCTGCCGGTTACAGATGTATCTGTCCATGACAGTATCGGTAAGAGTGACCACTGCACAGAGCCCGTGGAAACAAAGTCCCATCTTCACATTGAGAATAGCCTCCACCGCATTGTGTGGCACTATCACAGTGCTAAATGGGACAGCCTTCAAAACTGATCTAGCAACTCCAGACTGGGCATCTATGAGGTGCCACGGGCCAGCAACAGGAGCGGAATTGTATTCCAGCACAATCTACAACTTAATGACCCAGCATATCCTCCACCCAACCATTACCATCAAGCCAGGGGATCAACCCTGGTTCAATGGACAGTGCAGGGAGGCATTGCCAGGAGCAGCACCAGGCATATTTAAAAATGAGATGTCAACTTGATGAAACTACCAAATAGGACAACTTATATGCCAACTTCCAAGCCTGCACCGACCATGCTGCCTGACTGAACTTAAAACCCCCTACACTTCTGGGGACCATTTCTCTTTATTCCCATCATATTTACGGATTTGTTCAGATACCCCTTAAAAGTCACTACAGTATCTGCTTCCACTCTCTCCCCCAGCAGTGAGTTCCAGGCACCCACCACTCTCTGCATAAAAAACTTGCCTCGTACATCTCCTTTAAACCTTGCCCTTCACACCTTAAACCTGTGCCCCCCAGTAATTGACTCTTCCACCCTGGGAAAAAGCTTCTGACTATCCACATAATCTTGTAGATTTCTATCAGGTCTCCCCTCAATCTCCATCGCTCCAGTGAGAACAAACCAAGTTTCTCCAACCTCTCCTCATAGCTAATGCCCTCCATACCAGGCACCATCCTGGTAAATCCGAAACTGGCTTGCCTGCAGAATCGATAGTAGTCATGATGTAGAGATGCCGGCGTTGGATTGGGGTAAGCTCAGTAAGAGATCTGACAACACCAATTTTAAATCCAACCGATTTATTTGATAGTAAACTTGCTAGCTTTCTAAACTTGTGTGATTCGCATTCTAATCAGCAATCTGTAAACTGTCTGTGCTGATATGTGTGCTTTTGGAGACCAGAACACCTCATTCACCTGACAAAGGCGCAAACGCCAAAAGCTAGCAAGTTTACTATCAAATAAATCGGTTGGATTTAAAATTGGTGTTGTCAGACCTCTTACTAAGCTTGCCTGCAGAAGGCAGAGAGTGGTTGTGGATGGGTCTTGTTCTGCATGGAGGTCAGTAACCAGTGGAGTGCCCCAGGGATCTGTTCTGGGACCCCTGCTGTTTGTCATTTTCATAAATAACCTGGATGAGGAAGTGGAGGGATGGGTTAGTAAGTTCGCCGACAATACAAAGGTCAGTGATAGAACATAGAACATAGAACAATACAACACAAACAGGCCCTTCAGCCCACGAGTTGCGCCGATCACATCTACCAATCCACAGACCTATCTATAACCCCCTATCCTATTCGTTTCCATATACTCAACCAGAAGTCTTTTAAAAGACCCCAGCGAGTTTGCCTCAACAACCTCCAACGGCAGCCGATTCCATTCACTCACCACCGTCTAAGTGAAAAACCTACCCCTAACATCACCAATGTTGTGGATAGTTGGAGGGATGTCAGAAGTTGCAGCAAGACATGGATAGGATGCAAGACTGGGTGGAGAAGTGCCAGATGGACTTCAACACGGATAAATGTGTGGTGATTCATGTTGGCATGTCAAATAGGGATGCCCTGCCTGCAGCAGTTGTGGACTCACCAACTTTAAGGGCATTTAAATGGGTCAGTGGATAGACATATGGATAGCATTGGAATAGTTTAGGTTAGAGGGTCATTAGATTGGTTCCAGTGGTCGGAGCAATATCGAAGGCTGAAGGGCCTGTACTGCGCTGTAATGTTCTATGATGCTCAGTACACAATCACAATCCAGCTGCTGTCTGACTCTGGATAATCATGATGACTCTTCAGCTTTTTGTTCTCACCCACAAGACTGTTCATGTTTATAAAAAACTTCTCCAGTTTCCATGGGAAATTCTCAGTGAGATGGTTTACTGAGCTGGAAATATCTAATCAGAATAATATTACCAAATTCTAAGCTGTTAAATCATTGCTTCATTTTGTAAGACCACTGGTGCTTTATCAAGGTGCTGTGTATGCTTCAGGTTGTTGAGATATAAAACCCTTTAAATTAAAATTTTTCAGTCTGAATTCTTAATTACAACAGAATCCTCTGTGGTGCTTGATCTAACAAGGCACTAACGACAAGTTTTTGTGAATCAAGTAGAATTTATTAAGCAAGATCTAACATTTACTTAACAAAAAACAGTGAAGACAGCATGGAAGTTCTGAATCCCTCAAGTCCATAATTCTTACAGCATTGCTGACAAATCAATGCATGGATTTGTTTAAAATATAAGGTGTTCTCCAAAGTTAAAACTATATTTTAGCCATTTGTTCAAATCTGATGAAGAGGCTGTTAATGCACATTACACAGTTTGGACAACATTCAGTCGCTGAACCCACAACTTCGCAGCATCTTCAAAATCAAAAAATCAATTAACATCTGTACTCTGCAAATAGCTACCATTCTCTTCCCAGCCTTAAGATGATTGATGAGGGTAGGATGTTGTCTACATGGACTTCAGTAAGGCTTTTGACAAGGTCCCTCATGGCAGAAGGTGAAGTCACATGGAATTAGAGGTGAGCTGGCAAGTGGGATACAAAACTGGCTCGGTCAAAGAAGACAGACGGTAGCAGTGGGAGGGTATGTTTCTGAACGGAGGGCTGTGATAAGTGGAGTTCCTCAGGGATCAGTGCTGGGACCTTTGCTGTTTGTAATATATATAAATGATTTGGAGGAAAATGTAACTGGTTTGATTAGTAAGTTTGTGGATGACACAAAGGTTGGTGGATTTGTGGATAGCGATGAGGACCATCAGAAAATACAGCAGGATATAGATCAATTGGAGACTTGGGTGGAGAGATGGCAGATGGAGTTTAATCAGGGCAGATGAGAGGTAATGCATTTTGGAAGGTCTAATACAGATAGGAAATACACAGTAAATGGCAGAACCTTTAAGATTATTGACAGGCAAAGGGATCTGAGTGTACAGGTACACAGGTCACTAAAAGTGACAATGCAGCTGGAGAAGGTAGTCAAGAAGGTATATAGCACGCTTACCTTCATAGGTCAGGGTATTGAGTTTAAAAATTGGCAAGTCATGTTGCAGCTTTATAGAACCTTAGTTAGGCCACACTTGGAATATAGTGTTCAATTCTGGTCACCACACTACCAGAAGGATATGGAGGCTTTGAAGAGGGTACAGAAAAGATTTACCAGGATGGTGTCTGGTATGGAGGGCATTAGCTATGAGGAGAGATTGGAGAAACTTGGTTTGTTCTCACTGGAACAATGAGATTGAGGGGAGACCTGATAGAAATCTACAAAATTATGAGAGGCATGGACAGACTGGATAGTCAGGAGCTTTTTCCCAGGATGGAAGAGCCAATTACTAAAGGAGCACAGGTTTAAGGTGTGAGAGGCAAGGTTTAAAGAAGATGTACAAGGCAGATTTTTTACATAGAGGGCGGTGGGTGCTTGGAAGAGGTAGTGGAAGCAGATACAGTAATGACTTTTAAGGGGTATTTTGACAAGTACATGAATAGCATGGGAATAGAAGGATATGGTCCTCGGAAGGGATTTTAGTTAAGTCAGGCAGCGTGGTCAGTGCAGGTTTGGAAGGGCCGAAGGGCCTGTTCCTGTGCTGTAATTTTCTTTGATCTTTGTTCTTTGTTCTTAACTGAAAAGTCTTTAAGAGTAGGACTCTTAAATCGGCCTCTCAGGTGGAGGAAGTGGTCAAGAAGGCGTACGGTGTACTGGCCTTCATTAATCGAGGAATAGAGTTTAGGAGTCAGGAGGTAATGATGCGGCTCTATAAGACTCTTGTCAGACCCCAGTTGGAGTATTGTGCGCAGTTCTGGTCGCCTCATTATAGGAAGGATGTAGAGGCTATTGAGAGAGTTCAGAGGAGATTTACAAGGATGCTGCCTGGATTGGGAGGCAGGCCTTATGAA
Source organism: Sphyrna mokarran (assembly GCA_024679065.1). Taxonomy (NCBI): domain Eukaryota; kingdom Metazoa; phylum Chordata; class Chondrichthyes; order Carcharhiniformes; family Carcharhinidae; genus Sphyrna; species Sphyrna mokarran. The sequence goes on from JAGIQG010000012.1 coordinate 88,508,151, forward strand.
GATAGGTTGAGGAAGCTGGGACTCTTCTCACTGGAGAGACGTAGGTTGAGAGGCGACCTGATAGAGGTTTATAAAATGTTGAGAGGAATAGATAGGGTGGACTCTCAGAGACTATTTCCCCGAGCTGAAATGGTCACTACGAGAGGACACAGATTTAAGGTGCAGGGAAGCAAATACAAAGGAGATGTCAGGGGTAGGTTTTTCACTCAGAGGGTGGTGAGTGAATGGAACCGACTGCCGTCGGAGGTTGTTGAGGCAAACTCACTGGGGTCTTTTAAGAGACTTCTGGATGAGTATATGGAAAAGAATAGGATAGGCGGTTATAGATAGGTCTGTGGATTGGTAGATGTGATCGGCGCAACTCGTGGGCCGAAGGGCCTGTTTGTGCTGTATTGTTCTATGTTCTATGTGTGCTGCTAGCAGGAATTCAAAGTGAGCTGTTTAAGGCAGATTAAACAGAAAGGCCGGTTTAATTCAGTTGGCTGGATGGCTGGTTTGTGATATGGTGACGCCAACAGCATCGGCTCAATTCCCGTACCAGCTGGAGTTATTAATGAAGCCCCTACCTTGCCTGAGTTGTGGTAACCCTCAGGTTGAATCATAGAGTCCCGTAGTGTAGCTAGAGGCCATTCAGCCCATCGAGTCTGTACTGATCACAATCCCACCCAGGCCCTATCCCCATAACCCCATGCATTTACCCCAGCCAGTTCCCCTGACACTAAGGGGCAATTTATCATGGCCAATTCACCTAACTCACAGATCTTTGGATTGTGGGAGGAAACCGGAGCACCCGGAGGAAATCCATGCAGACACGGGGAAAACATGCAAACTCCACACAGTGCCCCAAGCCAGGAATCCCTGGTGTTGTGAGGCAGGAGTGCTAACCATTATGCTACCATTCCAATCATCTTCACCAGTCACACTATGGCAACCTTTTCTTAGTTTTAAAAAATAAAACCCATGGTGTTATTTCTGACCACAGAGAAATCTGAAAGGTTAGTGGTGTTATCAGAACCTTCCAGCTGTCGCTCAGGTTATGTTGTACTTACTGTATTGTTTCTGATAAAGGACCCACAGTGTTGGAGGTGTTCAACACTCTGCTTCGTCACCTCCGCCTCAGCATTGACTATGAACTTACTGGCAAGTATGACTCAGCCTCCAACATCAGTAACCAGATCATTAAAGAGCACGAGGAGAGGGTTTTTCAAGAAGCTGTCATTAAAACTATTGGTGAGTGTCCAACTTCCTCCTGCTTTCACCTATCTTAGCTTCTTGTTAACTCTCAGTGAGTGGACATTACTGACAATGCCAATATCTTTCACATGTTCTGATTCAAAACTTTAAATCTGGAAGGGTTACCTAGCACTAAACAAAGAGCAAAGAAAATTACAGCCCAGGAACAGGCCCTTCAGCCCTCCAAGCTGTATCGACCATGTTGCCCGACTGAACTAAAACCCGTTACTTTTCTGAGGACCAAATCCCTCTATTCCCATCCTATTCATGGATTTGTCCAGATGCCCCTTAAAAGTCACTATTGTATCTGCTTCCACTACCTTCCCTGGCAATGAGTTCCAGGCACCCACTACTCTCTGTGGAAAAAATTCTTGCTTTGTATATCTCCTTTAAACCTTACCCCTCACACCTTAAACCTGTGCCTACTAGTAATTGACTCTTTCACCCTGGGAAAAAGCTTCTGACTATCTACTCTGTCCATGCCCCTCATAATCTTGTAGATTTCTATCAGGTCTCCCCTCAACGTCCGTTGCTCCAGTGAGAACAAACCAAGTTTTTCCAACCTCTCCTCATAGCTAATGCTCTCCATACCACTGCTGAAGTAAAGATGCTTCCCAGAATTCGTAGATTTCTAAAAGAAGAAGTGAATAGTCTGATACATTTATCAATTTACAGTGATTTAGTTTATACAGCATGGACATGTTGGGCTGAAGGGCCTGTTTCCATGCAGTAAATCTGTACAACACTATACAGCATTCTAACCCATTGACCAGTCAGCCTGAGGCCCAATCCATCCCCAACTGTTTAATCGTTCACTTTCCTTATATCATAAGTGGGGATGTTCACTGCTGATTGTCAATGCTCAACATCATTTATAACTCCTCAGATACTAAAACCATCCCAACATTATCCAGCCTATACTGATAAATGGCAAGTAATATATGTGCCACATAAATGTCAAGCAACGATCGCATCTAATTCATAAAGCAGAATTTCACCATCTTCCCTTGACATTCAATGACATTACCAGCATTGGATTTCCCTCCAATAACGTCTTAGGGGTTGTCATTAACTAGTAACTGAACGGAACCATCCACTTAAATAAAAATCCTGCATTCAGTAACTCAGTGCCCAACTCCCAAATCTGTCCACCATTTACAAGGGGCAGGAATGTGCTGGAATATTCTCCATTTGTCTGGGTGAGCGCATATCCAAAAATAAGAAACTCTACATTATCCAGGACAAAGCACTCGTTTGATTGCTTTCTCATCCAGCACCTTAAATATTCACTCTTACCCCTAACACACAGTAGCAGTGGTGTGTGCCAAGCAAAATTCACTCCTTTGCCTGAAACTCACAAACCTGCGACCACCATCACCTAGAAGCTCAAGGGCAATAGATACTTGGAACAACACCACCTGCAAGTTCCCCTCCAAGCCACACATCATTCTATTTGATTTGATTTGATTTGATTTATTATTGTCATATGTATTGGAATACAGTGAAAAGTATTGTTTCTTGCACATTATCAGACAAAACATACCGTTCATAGAGTACATCAGGGAGAAGGAAAGGACAGGATGCAGAATATAGTGTTGCAGTTACAAATAAAGTGGAGAAAGATCAGCTTTACAATATTCACCAGTTTAAAGGAGTTAGAGTTAAGTTTTAAGAGCATAAAATGAGAATAAAGAATGAAATTAGAGGGTATGCTGGGGATAACTCACAAGGCGTTGCATCACTCCGGCACCATCTTCCCTTTGTGGAAATTATTTGTGGATATTTGAAAATATATCAATCACAGGGTCAAAATCCTGGAACTCGCTCCCTAACAGCACAGTGGGTTTATCAGCTCCATGTGGACTGCAGCAGTTCAAGAAGGTAACTCACCAACACCTTCTCAAGAGCAGTTAGGGATGGACAATAAAAGTTGGTTTTGTCAGTAATCTCATATTCCATGAATAAATAAAAGCAAATTAATGAATAAAGCTTCAGCACATTGAAAAATTATATTAAATGTAGGAACCAAGCCAAAGACTGAGTTATTTACATCACAAGATAGTGGCATGGACTCAGCATTCTAATTGCCCAATATTGACCATGACCTTTTGCTGAGCACAACATTCCCAATGGAAGGATAGACTCCCCATTGTTAGGGTCATCTTATTTGATGCTGAACATCGATCAACATTCTGCTCAGAGAAAGAGAAACAGAGGCATCATTAAGTTAAAATGACCAACTGTGCCAAATTCACAAGTTGGCATTGATTTCCCAAAGTCACAATGCATATTTGAGAGACTCAAAGAGGATTGAACCATACAAAAGGAAGAAGCAAATCAGTGAAAGATTTCATAATCTCAGTCCTTTGCTCTCTCCTAGTTGACCTATTATATATATAGCAGCTCTCTGAAAGTGTTTTACATTCTCCCTGCAAGGATTTCATTGGGTTTATTTTTGTCTCATGAATTCATATAAAGTGAAAAGTATTGTTTCTTGCACACTATACAGACAAAGCAGACCATTCATAGAGAAGGAAAGGAGTGAGTGCAGAACGTGGTGTTACAGTCACAGCTAGGCTGTAGAGAAAGATCAACTTGACATAAGATAGGTCCATCAAAAGTCTGACAGCAGCAGAGAAAAAGTTGTTCTTGAGTCGGTTGGTACGTGACCTCAGACTTTTGTATTGTTTTCCAGATGGAAGAAGGTGGAAGAGAGATTGTCCGGGATGCATGGGATCCTTAATTATGCCGGCTGCTTTGCCAAGGCAGCAAGAAGTGTAGAACATAGAACATTACAGCGCAGTACAGGCCCTTCGGCACTCAATGTTGCGCTGACCAATGGATCCAATTTTATGACCCTCTAACCTAAACTATTCCAATGCTATCTATATGCCTATCCACTGACCATTTGAACGCCCTTAAACTTAACAAGTCCACAACTGATGCAGGCAGGGCATTCCTCCCCTTACTACCCTCTGAGTAAAGAACCCATCTCTAGCATCTGTCCTATAACTATCACCCCTTAATTTAAAGCTATGTCCCCTCGTGTTATCCATCTCCATCCCAGGAAAAAGGCTCTCATTGTCCACCCTATCTAACCCTCTGATCATCTTATATGTCTCAATTAGGTCACCTCTTAGCCTTCTTCTCTCTAATGAAAATAACTTCAAGTCCCTTAGCCTTTCCTCATAAGACCTGTCCTCCATACCAGGCAACATCCTGGTAAACCTCCTCTGCACCCTTTCCAATTCCTCCACATCTTTCTTATAATGTGGGGACCAGAACTGTACACAATACTCCAAGTGCGGCAGCACCAGAGTTTTGTAGTTGCAATATAACATCTCGGCTCCGAAATTCAATCCATAGAACATAGAACATAGAACATTACAGCACAGAACAGGCCCTTCGGCCTTCGATGTTGTGCCGACCAAAATAAAAAGCAATGCCCCTCCAAACTAAACCATTCCCTTCTCTTCCATATACTTATCAATTAACCTCTTAAACGCCACCAAACTTGGCGCATCTACAACAGCTGCAGGCAGGGCATTCCACTCCCTAATCACTCTTTGAGTAAAGAACCTATCTCTGATATCCGTCCTATAACTCATACCCCTTAATTTAAAGCTGTGTCCCCTCGTGCTAGCTTTCTCCATCCTAGGAAAAAGGCTATCACTGTCCACCCTATCTAAACCTCTAATCATCTTATATGTTTCGATAAGGTCCCCTCTTAGCCGCCTCCTTTCTACGAAAACAACCTCAAATCCTTCAGCCTCTCTTCATAGGACCTGCCCTCCATACCAGGCAACATCCTGGTAAACCTCCTCTGTACCCTCTCCAATGCCTCCACATCTTTCTTATAATGTGGGGACCAGAACTGCACACAATACTCCAAGTGCGGCCGCACTAGAGTTTTGTACAGTTGCAACATGATGCTGCGGCTCCTAAATTCAATCCCCCTACCAATAAAAGCTAAGACTCCATATGCCTTCTTAACAACTTTATCCACTTGACTGCCTACTTTCAGGGATCTATTGACACATACACCAAGATCCTTCTGTTCCTCAACACTATTAAGAGCCCTACCATTAGCCCTATACTCTACACATTTATTGTTCCTGCCAAAGTGCATTACCTCACACTTTTCCACATTAAACTCCATTTGCCACCTCTCGGCCCAGCTCTGCAACTTGTCCAAGTCACTCTGTAAACTATAACACCCAAATACCAATAAGTTCTAACACACTATACGCCTTCTTAACAACCTTATCAACTTGAGTACCAACTTTCAGAGATCTACGCAACTGTACACCGAGATCTCTCTGCTCATCTACACTACTAAGAGTCCTACCATTAGCCCTATATTCTGCACACATATTACTCTTGCCAAAGTGAATCACCTCACACTTTTCCACATTAAACTCCATTTGCCACCTCTCGGCCCAGCTCTGCAACTTATCTATGTCCCTCTGCAAACTGTAACATCCATCCTCACTGTCTACAACTCCTCCGACTTTGGTGTCGTCAGCAAATTTACTAACCCATCCCTCTACACCCTCATCCAGGTCATTTATAAAAACAACAAACAACAGTGGCCCCAAAACAGATCCCTGAGGTACACCACTAGTAACTAAACTCCAGGTTGAATATATCCCATCAACTACCACCCTCTGTCTTCTATCAGCTAGCCAATTCCTAATCCAAATTGCTAAATCTCCCTCAATCCCATGCATCTGCATTTTCTGCAGTAGTCTTCCATGGGAAACCTTATCAAACGCTTTGCTAAAATCCATATACACCACATCAACTGCCTTACCCTTATCTACCTCTTTGGTCACCTTTTCAAAAAACTCAAAAAGGTTTGTGAGGCACGACCTTCCCTTCACAAAAATACCATGCTGTCTATCCCTAATCAATTCATTTCTTTCTAAATGACTATAAATCCTATCCCTTATAATTCTTTCCAAAACATTCCCACACGGGTAGTCCGTAAACAAAATGAGACTGAGTGTGATTGAGCCACAATATGGGCTGGGACTGGGGCGGGGGCTGGGGACGGGGACGGGGCTGGAGGTGGGCATTGAGGGTGGGACTGGGGGTGGGGCTGGAGGCTGAGGCTGGGCGGGAGCTGGGGTTGGGGGTGGGGTTGGGGTAGGGGTGGGGCTGGAGATGGGACTGGGAGTGGGGCTGGGGGCTGGGGCTGTGACTGGGGTGGAGCTTGGGATAGAGGTGGGACTGGGGATGGGGGTGGGGCTGTGGTTGGGACTGAGGATTGAGGGTGGGGGTGAGGGTGGGGCTGGGGGTGGGGCTGGGAGTAGGGTGGGGCCAGTGATGGGTGACTGGGGGTGGGGCTGGGAGTAGGGGTGGGGCCAGTGATGGGGTGACTGGGGGTGGGGCTGGGAGTAGGGGTGGGGCCAGTGATGGGGATGACTGGGGGTGGGGGTGGGGCTGGGGACCAGACAGAAACAGAATAAATACATCATTCTTAGAAATGACTGATTGTTGCCACAAGAATTTGTATTCGATTCTCCGCTGCTGCAATTTTTAGCAATGATTTGGATGTAGGAATCAAATGTAATATTTCCAAATTTGCTGATGACACAAAACTGGATGAAAATGTGAGTTGTGAGTAGTGTGTGAGGAAACTTGCTGGAGATTTAAATGACTATGTGAATGGACCAGAACATATCATGTGAATAAGTGTGAAGTTATCCACTTTGGTAGAAAAAACAAACTCCTCGTGTTCTGGTCACCCACACCAGCAGAGGGATGGGGAAGCTTTGGAGAGAGTGCAAGGAAGCTTCCCCAGGATGTTACCTGGTCTCGAGGGTGTTGGTTATGAGGAGAGGTTGAATAAACTAGGATTGCGTTCACTAGAAAGGTGGAGGCTGAGGGGAGACCTGATAGAGGTCTACAAAATTATGAGAGGTACAGACAGGGTGGATAGTCAGAGGCTTTTTCCCCAGGGTGGGAGTGTGAATTACACAGCTGGGGATGGGGGGGAGGGGGGACACAAGTTCAAGATGAGACTGAGAAAGTTTAAGGGAGATGCGCGGGGGGATGTTTTCACACGGAGAGTGGTGGGTGCCTGGAATGCGCTGCCAGAGGAGGCGGTGGAAGCAGGAATATCAGCAACCTTTAAGAGGCATCTGGATAGGGAGGGAATAGAGGAATACAGACCGAGTAAGAGCAAAAGGATTTTTTTTAGGGCATCATGGCCAGCACAGGTTTGGAGGGGCTGAAGCGCCTGTTCTTGAGCTGTTCTGTTCTTTGTTCTTTATGATTTATTTGAATAACTGAGCAAGCTGGATGGTCAAATAGCCTACTCCTGCTTCTATTTCCTCTTTTTGTATGGTACATTATGATTCTTGCTGACAGTATCTTGTTAGATATTTGTCTACATGTTTCCTATTAATTCCAGCCATCCTTTTCCTTCAGGTGCATTTGCCAACACTTTACCTGCTTACCAAAGGTCAGAGGTCATGTTATTTATCATGGGAAAAGTTCCGCTGCCGACAGTTCATCAGGCTTTGGATGTCGGAAAACCCGGGTGAGCGATTACAATGCTGTGTGCGTGCTTCCTCTCTTCTCACAAACACTATTACACTACTTACACTCTCCATTCACACACACACCATCTCTAATATACCTACTACCCACAGCATTCACTATGCTTCTGAGACCTTGAGAAAGCATTTTGATGTTAGATCAGTAAGTGATACACAACCAGATTTCACAATGTGACACAGACTGAGTGAGTGTATTTGGGAATTTGGCTCAAAGTGAGAGTTGGATGCATTGGGGGAAAGAAGTACTCTTTTGCTTTGTGTTTTCTAACATTTTCAGCCTTCAAAAAGTGGTCTTAATCTGCTGCAGGCGAGGATGTGACTTACTGGCAGAGCTATTGGGGGAGCTATTGGGGGGGATTTATTGGGGGCGTTATTGCGTGAGTTATTCGAGAAATATTTCAGTTAGTTTGGGCAGCACTTAAGGGTGAAAAAGCAACCATAATATCACAGGAAACTACAAAATTGTTTGGCCAGTGAGTTCTCAGTATTATGGGCAGTCTGTTTAATCCAAATATAATCCAAAATACAACAGTAAACTAATGTTTAATCCATGAAAATGCCCTTTTGATGTGTCATGTGGGGGCAGTAATGATGCATCAAAGATGCCAATGGGGTCAGGGAGAATACAAATCAGACACCCAATTTAAATCAAACCCTATTTCACACTCCATCAACTTGAGGCCAGGCACATTAGGGTCAATATCCAGGCTCCAGCGAAAAACACTTCAATCCATTGGAAACCTCATTTGTTGTAAAAGTTGCAGGTGTAAAACCCTCTTCAGAGACATTCAGGATACTCCAAGATTCAGTGCTGAGGGAGTGCCGCACTGTCAGAGGGTCAGTGCTGAGGGAGTGCCGCACTGTCAGAGGGTCAGTGCTGAGGGAGTGCCGCACTGTCAGAGGGTCAGTGCTGAGGGAGTGCCGCACTGTCAGAGGGTCAGTGCTGAGGGAGTGCCGCACTGTCAGAGGGTCAGTGCTGAGGGAGTGCCGCACTGTCAGAGGGTCAGTGCTGAGGGAGTGCCGCACTGTCAGAGGGTCAGTGCTGAGGGAGTGCCGCACTGTCAGAGAGGTCAGTGCTGAGGGAGTGCCGCACTGTCAGAGGGTCAGTGCTGAGGGAGTGCCGCACTGTCAGAGGGTCAGTGCTGAGGGAGTGCCGCACTGTCAGAGGGTCAGTGCTGAGGGAGTGCCGCACTGTCAGAGGGTCAGTGCTGAGGGAGTGCCGCACTGTCAGAGGGTCAGTGCTGAGGGAGTGCCGCACTGTCAGAGGGTCAGTGCTGAGGGAGTGCCGCACTGTCAGAGGGTCAGTGCTGAGGGAGTGCCGCACTGTCAGAGGGTCAGTGCTGAGGGAGTGCCGCACTGTCAGAGGGTCAGTGCTGAGGGAGTGCCGCACTGTCAGAGGGTCAGTACTGAGGGAGTGCTGCACTGTCAGAGGGTCAGTGCTGAGGGAGTGCCGCACTATCAGAGGGTCAGTGCTGAGGGAGTGCCGCACTGTCAGATAGAACATTACAGCGCAGAACAGGCCCTTCGGTCTTCGATGTTGCGCCGACCAATTAAGAAAAAGCAATGACCCTCTAACCTAAATCATTCCCTTTTCATCCATAAACTTATCTACTAACCTCTTAAACGCCACCAAACTTGGCACATCTACAACTGCAGCAGGCAGGGCATTCCATACCCTTACCACCCTCTGGGTAAAGAACCTACCTCTGACATCCGTCCTATAACTACCACCCCTTAATTTAAAGCTATGTCCCCTCGTGCTAGCTTTCTCCATCCTAGGAAAAAGGCTATCACTGTCCACCCTATCTAAACCTCTAATCATCTTATATGTTTCAATAAGGTCTCCTCTTAGCCGCCTTCTTTCTAACGAAAACAACCTCAAATCCCTCAGCCTCTCTTCATAAGACCTGCTTTCCATACCAGGCAACATCCTGGTAAACCTCTTCTGTACCCTCTCCAATGCCTCCACATCTTTCTTATAATGCGGGGACCAGAACTGTACACAATACTCCAAGTGCGGCCGCACTAGAGTTTTGTACAGTTGCAACATGATGTTGCGGCTCCGAAATTCAATCCCCCCACCAATAAAAGCTAAGACTCCGTATGCCTTCTTAACAATCTTATCGACTTGATTGCCAACTTTCAGGGATCTATGCACATATACACCAAGATCCCTCTGTTCTTCAACACTATTGTGTCCTACCATTAGCCGTATAGTCTACACATTTGTTATTCCTGCCAAAGTGAACTACCTCACACTTTTCCGCATTAAACCTCATTTGCCACCTCTCGGCCCAGCTCTGCAACTTGTCCAAGTCTCTCTGCAAACTATAACACCCCTCTTCACTATCTACCACTCCTCCGACTTTGCTGTCATCCGCAAATTTACTAATCCATCCTTCAATACCCTCATCAAGATCATTTATAAAAATTACAAACAGCAGGGGCCCCAAAACAGATCCCTGAGGTACACCACTTGTAACCAATGGTCAGTGCTGAGGGAGTGCCGCACTGTCAGAGGGTCAGTGCTGAGGGAGTGCCGCACTATCAGAGGGTCAGTGCTGAGGGAGTGCCGCACTGTCAGAGGGTCAGTGCTGAGGGAGCGCTGCACTGTCAGAGGGTCAGTGCTGCATGTCAGGGATTAATCCTTTGGCATTATTTCAAACAACGCTGAGAAGTTATCCAAGATAAAAGCAAAATACTGCAGTTGCTGGAATCTGGAAAATCTCAGGATGTCTGACAACATCTGTGAGGAGAGAATGGAGCCAACGTTTTGAGTCTGGATGACCCTTCATCAGAGCAACAAATTATCCAAGTGTTCAGTCCAATAATTGCCCTTTAACCAGCACCATCAGGAGAAGTTTAAGTGCTGTTTATCACATTGTTGTTTGTGAATAGAATCAGAGAATCGCTGTAGTGCAGAAACAAGCCATTTCCACTCATTGATTTGACACCATCTTACTCCAGTCCAATCCCCTGCCATATCACCGTAATTCCATGCATTTACCAAGGCCAATCCATCTAATCTGCACATCTTTAGACAGTGGGAGGAAACCAGAGCACCCAGAGGAAAACCTACACAGATATGGGGAGAATGTGCAGACTCCACACGGTCACTTGAGATTGGAATCAAAACTGGGCCGCTGACATTGCGATGCTGCAGTGCCAATAACAATGTTACTTTTCAATTTGATTTGATTTGATTTATTATTGTCAGATGTATTAAGATATAGTGAAAAGTATTGTTTCTTGTGCACTATACAGAGAAAACACACTGTTCATTGAGAAGGAAATGAGAGAGTGCAGAATGTAGTGTTACAGTCATAGCTAGGGTGCAGAGAAAGATCAACTTAATGCAAAGTAAGTTCGTTCAAAAGTCTGACAGCAGCTGGGAAGAAGTTGTTATTAAGTCGGTTGGTACATGACCTCAGACTTTTGTGTCTTTTTCCCAAAGGGGGAAGGTGGAAGAGAGAATGTCTGGGGTGTGTGGGGTCTTTGATTACTGCTGGCTAATTTGTCGAGGGAGCGGGAAGTGTAGACAGAGTCAATGGATGGGAGGCTGGTTTGCGTGATGGATTGGCCTACATTCACGACCCTTGTAGTTCCTTGTGGTCTTGGTCAGAGCAGGAGCCATTCCAAGCTGTGATACAACCAGAAAGAATGCTTTCTATGGGCATCTGTAAAAGTTGGTGAGAGTTGTAGCAGACATGCCAAACTTCCTTAGTCTTCTGAGAAAGAAGAGGCATTGCTGGGGCTTACTTTACTCTCGTGTTGGCTATAGTAAAGTAAGCCCCAAGGCAAGTTGTTGGTGATCTGGACACCTAAAAACTTGAAGCTCTCAATCCTTTCTACTTCATCCCCATTGATGCAGACAGGTCCATGTTCTCCTTTACACTTCCTGAAGTTCTCTTGCCGCTCTCCTTTTGCAGTGTGCTAAATAGTTGCTGTATTTCCTGTATTACAATATAGTAATATAGGTTTTCTTTAGCAATAAAGACTTTTGGATTATTTGGGTGCAAGTTTTTATTCAAAGCTTTTGAAGTATTAGTAAATCTGATTGTGTCCAGCAGAGGGAGTCAAGTACCCTAAGTCTGGACACTTCCTGGATGTGTAAAGTTTTCCAGATGTTGTGATAACAAACTCAATCATTGGAGGAGATAGAAACTGAATTGAGCAGTCAATGGCAACAGTGCATCATTTCAAGCAGCAAGAGTCACTGACAGCAACCTTTGGATTTTGATGTTATCTGTGCATGTGCAGGTAACAGCATTCTGGATCAGTGCAGCGATAACAATAAAAGCTGACAGCTTAGGGGTATAGATAGAGTAAACAGGGTTAAGCTTTTTCCTAGGATGGACTCGAATAGCACGAGGGGTCACGGGCTTAGGGTGAGGGGGGTAAGGTATAATTTGGATGCTAGAGGGAGTTTTTTCACACAGAGGGTGGTGGGGGTATGGAATGCACTGCCAAGTAAAGTGGTGGAGGCAGGTACTCTGGAGTTATTTAAGAAATACTTAGATGGGCACATGAACAGAATGGGAATGGAGGGGTATAGAAAACTGATTTAAAATAGGGATCATGAGCCTTGGGAGTCCCTGGGAAGTGTGTAAATAGATGATGATATTGATGTACTTGTTTTTATCCTACAGGTGCTTTGGTCCACCTTGTTGTCTAACGAGGGGCATACACGCGATGGGTCGTGAGAGGGCTGCTCTTGGATTTTTTTCGAGAGTATCCTAGTGCTTCACGTCGTTAGTGTACGCTTGACCTGGACCATTTGATGGGCAACACGACAGCTCAGTGACTATCGCTGTGCTGTGCAGATACATGGATTTGGGCCTGTGTCTGTGGGAGTTTGCGCATTCTCCCCGTGCTTGCGTGGGTTTTCTCCGGGTGCTCCGGTTTCCTCCCACATCCCAAAGATGTGCTCTTAGGCTAATTGGCAAAACAAATTCTCCCTAAATTGTCTCAAATTTGGTTTTTAATCCATAGATCTTTAAACATGGACAGGGATCACGGGTAGAGGTGGGAACATCGGGGTGGTGGTGTGGGCTCGTTGGGCCGAAGGGCCTGTTTCCCGTGCTGTTTTGTTCTTTGTTCTTTGTTCTTAATATTAATATTTCAAAAATAAGAATCTTTCTAAATAGGCTGCCTATTAATCAATACCTAAATGAGGAAGCAGAGGAATGATGTGTTGATCCCCCCATCCCCCCATTTCCCTCAATCCCTTTAGCTTCAAGAGCAATATCTAATTTCTTCCTGAAATCACACAATGTTTTGGCCTCAACTACTTCCTGTGTCAGTGAATTCCACACATTCTACACATGGGAGTGTGAAAAAACTCCCTCTAGCATCCAAATTATACCTTACCCCCCTCACCCTAAGCCCGTGACCCCTCGTGCTATTCGAGTCCATCCTAGGAAAAAGCTTAACCCTGTTTACTCTATCTATACCCCTAAGCTGTCAGCTTTTATTGTTATCGCTGCACTGATCCAGAATGCTGTTACCTGCACATGCACAGATAACATCAAAATCCAAAGGTTGCTGTCAGTGACTCTTGCTGCTTGAAATGATGCACTGTTGCCATTGACTGCTCAATTCAGTTTCTATCTCCTCCAATGATTGAGTTTGTTATCACAACATCTGGAAAACTTTACACATCCAGGAAGTGTCCAGACTTAGGGTACTTAGGGTACCTTTCAGTACGGTGCTGAGGTTAGCAATAGAATCATTCCAGCAGCGTCCAGTTTGTGAGGTTACAAAGCTCCAGATCCTGAAGAACTGGCCAGCTTTGCAGTTTTGCACTTTCAGTGGTCAAAAAATTAAAGGTTTGGGAAAATGCTGCAACTCAGCGAGATCTCAGAGGAACAGAGTGTTTACGAAGCCGAGGGAGGGGCACAGGATATCGATCACAGAATCCTACAGTGCAGAGGGAGGCCATTTGGCCCATCGAGTCTGCACCAACAACAATCTCATCCAGACCCTATCCCCGTAACCCAAGCCAGTTTTGTATCCACTTTGCCAGCTCACCTCTGATCCTGTGCAACTTCACCTTCTGCACCAGTCTGCCATGAGGGACCTTGTCAAAGGCCTTACTGAAGTCCATGTAGACAACATCCACTGCCCTACCCTCATCTATCATCTTCATCACTTCCTCAAAAAACTCAATCAAGTTCATGAGACACGACCTCCCCTTCGCAAAACCATGTTGCCTCTCAGTAATACATCCACTTATTTCCAAGTGGGAATAAATCCTGTCTTGAAGAATCCTCTCCAATAATTTCCCTCCCACTGATGTAAGGCTCACTGGCCTGTAATTACCTGGATTATTCTTGATACTCTTCGTAAACAAAGGAACAACATTGGCTATTTTCCAATCCTCTGGGACCTCCCCTGTAGTCAGTGAGAATACAAAGATTTCTCTCAAGACACCAACAGTTTCCTCCCTTGCCTCTCTCAGTATTCTGGGATATATCCCATCAGGCCCTGGGGACTTGTCTACCTTAATGTTTCTCAAGAACCCTGATCCCTCCTCCTTTTTGATCTCAACATGACTCAAATTGAGTCATTTGAAGCTATTATTGAAACTATTGAGTCATTAGAAGCTATTGAAAGGGTGCAGAGGAGATTTACAAGGATGTTGCCTGGATTGGGAGGCATGCCTTATGAAGATAGGTTGAGGGAGCTGGGACTGTTCTCCCTGGAGAGACGAAGGTTGAGAGGCGACCTGATACAGGTTTACAAGATGTTGAGAAGAATAGATAGGGTGGAGTCTCAGAGACTATTTACCAGGGCTGAAATAGTCACGACGAGAGGGCACAGATTTAAGGTGCAGGGAAGCAAGTACAGAGGGGATACTAGGGGAAAGTTTTTCACTCAGAGGGTGGTGAGTGAATGGAATCGGCTGCCGTTGGTGGTGGTCGAGGCGAACTCACTAGGGTCTTTTAAAAGACTTCTGGATGAGTATATGGGATCCAATGGGATTGGGGGTTATAGATAGGTCTATGGCTGGGTAGGTTTTGATGTGTTCGGCACAACTTCTGGGCCAAAGGGCCTGTTTGTGCTGTAGTGTTCTATGTTCTAAATCCTTAATATCTATAGAAATTTTTACAGTTTAGTTTTTATGTTCCCCGCCAGCTCACTTTCATACTTGTCTAAATGTCTCTGTTGACTGTGAACATCAACCCACACTGTCCTTACCACCATTTTATGTGCCATCTGAAAACTTAGAACATAGAACATAGAACATTACAGCTCAGAACAGGCCCTTCGGCCTTCGATGTTGCACCAACCCATTGAAAAAAAGCAATGACACCCTCTAACTAAACCATTCCCTTTTCGTCCATAAACCTATCCACTGACCACTTAAACACCACCAAACTTGGCGCATCTACAACTGCAGCAGGCAGGGCATTCCATACCCTTACCACCCTCTGGGTAAAGAACCTACCTCTGACATCCGTCCTATAACTACCACCCCTTAATTTAAAGCTATGTCCCCTCGTGATAGCTTTCTCCATCCTAGGAAAAAGGCTATCACTGTCCACCCTATCTAAACCTCTAATCATCTTATATGTTTCGATCAGGTCCCCTCTTAGCCTCCTCCTTTCTAACGAAAACAACCTCAAATCCCTCAGCCTCGCCTCATAAGACCTGCCCTCCATACCAGGCAACATCCTGGTAAACCTCCTCTGTACCCTCTCCAATGCCTCCACTTCTTTCTTATAATGTGGGGACCAGAACTGCACACAATACTCCAAGTGCGGCCGCACTAGCGTTTTGTACAGTTGCAACATGACGTTGCGGCTCCGAAATTCAATCCCCCTACCAATAAAAGCTAAGACTCCATATGCCTTCTTAACAACCTTATCGACCTGATTGCCAATTTTCAGGGATCTATGCACATATACACCAAGATCCCTCTGTTCGTCAACACTATTAAGAGTCCTACCATTAGCTCTATCCTGTATACATTTGTTATTTCTGCCAAAGAAATTGAAACATATAAGATGATTAGAGGCTTAGATAGGGTGGACAGTGATAGCCTTTTTCCTACGATGGAGAAAGCTAGCACGAGGGGACATAGCTTTAAATTAAGGGGTGGTAGTTATAGGACGGATGTCAGAGGTAGGTTCTTTACCCAGAGGGTGGTTCGGGAGTGGAATGCCCTGCCTGCTGCAGTTGTAGATGCGCCACGTTTGGTGGCGTTTAAGAGGTTTGTAGATAAGTTTATGGACAAAAAGGGAATGGTTTACGTTAGAGGGTCATTGCTTTTTCTTAATTGGTCGGCGCAACATCGAAGGCTGAAGGGCCTGTTCTGCGCTGTAATGTTCTATGTTCTATGTTCTAAGTGAATTACCTCACATTTTTCCGCATTAAACTCCATTTGCCACCTCTCAGCCTAGCTCTGCAACTTATCTAAGTCTCTCTGCCAATTATAACATCCCTCTTCACTATCTACCATTCCTCCAACTTTGGTGTTGTCAGCAAATTTAATAATCCATCCTTCTATACCCTTATCCAGATCATTTATAAAAATTACAAACAGCAGAGGCCCCAAAACAGATCCCTGAGGTACACCACTTGTTACCGAACTCCATGATGAATAATTCCCATCAACCACCACCCTCTGTCTTCTATCAGCTAGCCAATTCCTAATCCAATTAGCTAAATCAACCTCAATCCCATACATCTGCATTTTCTGCAGAAGCCTTCCATGGGCCACCTTATCAAATGCCTTACTAAAGTCCATATATACAACGTCAACTGCCTTACCCCCATCCACCTCTTTGGTCACCTTTTCAAAAAACTCAATAAGGTTTGTGAGGCATGACCTACCCTTCACAAAACCATGCTGACTATCCCCAATCAATTCATTTCTCTCTAAATAACTATAAATCCTATCCCTAATAATTCTTTCCAATACTTTGCCCACAACAGAAGTAAGACTCACCGGTCTATAATTCCCAGAAAAGTCTCTATTCCCCTTCTTGAACAATGGGACCACATTCGCTATCCTCCAGTCTTCCGGCACTAAACCCGTAACCAACAACGACCTGAAGATCAGAGCCAGAGGCTCTGCAATCGCCTCTCTCGCCTCCCAGAGAATACTAGGGTAAATCCCGTCCGGCCCAGGGGACTTATCTAACTTCAAACCCTCAAGAATATCTAGCACATCCTCCTTATCTACTTCAATACTTTCCAGTTTGCAACCCTGTATCCCAGTGTTCTCCACAACTACAGTTACATCTCCCTGCGTGAATACCGAAGAGAAATATTTGTTCAGTGCCTCTCCAATCTCTTCAGGCTCCACGCACAACTTCCCACTGCTGTCTCTGACTCGCCCTAATCTTGCCCTAACCAATCTTCTATTCTTAACATATCTAAAGAAAGCTTTAGGATTCTCCTTGATCCTATCAGCCAAAGTCTTCTCGTGTCCTCTTTTAGCTCTTCTTAACTCACTCTTTAGCTCCCCCCTGGCTAATCTATAGCTATCCATTGCACTAACTGAGCCTTCGAGCCTCATCCTGACATAAGCCTCCCTTTTCCTTTTCACCAGCAAATTAACTTTCTTTGTACACCACGGTTCCCTTGGGAATAGTATGTTCATTTTTCTCGTCCAAGTCATTAATATATATTAGCTGGAATTCTCGGATCTTGCCCACAGCTAGGATTCTCCGTCCCACTGCTGTGAATGGAAATTCTCTATTTCCACTGGCAGAGATGGAGGGACATGCTGCATTGGAGAATTCCAGCCACGGTGAATAAATATGGTCCCAACACGACCATCCTAAAACTGCCCCTCAGTTTTAGGATGATCAATAATAGAGGGGTCAATAACTAGGGGGCAGAGATTTAAGGAAAGAGACACATGGCTGAGAGGGTAGCTGAGGACATACTTTTTCACTCAGAGGGTGGAGGGAGGCTGGAAGGCTGCCTGAAAGGGTGGTTGAGTCAGAAAGTCTTAAATCATTTAAGGATATTTAGATGTTCACTTATATTGCTGTAACCTCCATGTTTATGGACCAAGTGCTGGAAAGTGGGATTAATATCGGCAGAGTTCCATTGACCAGCAGGGACACAATGGACTGAATGGCCTTCTTCTGTGCTATACGTGTCTATGAATCTATACATTTTTACATTCTACACCAATTTCACATTTCTACACTGCATTCTTCCCATTCTCCAAGAGACTGTCTCTCTGTGACTGGTGGAGCGAGTGCTGTTGTGCCATTCCAGTTCCAGAGCATCTATCTTGTAACAAGTGAGGACTAGTAAATCGGGCTCTCCAACGTCCATTCTTGTACTGTCAGCTGAATTAGAACTTCTCTCCACCCGAAACAGCAGAAGAGAATTCATCTTGTATGCTCTGTGTCCCTGCTGCACCGTTCCAGCCTGGCCCACAGCCACTGACAGGCAGGTCACATCCAAATATTCTACCTCACCCTTCAATGTATTCAGGCCAAGCAAGAAAGTTCCCAACTATGGCTGACAGAAGCTCTTACACCCCTGGGTATCAGACACCTGACTACACGTCTCCACATTGTTCCACACCATCACTACACTCACTGCTGTCAACTGCAGATCACTAAATCCTTTTGTAGCACCATGTCCACTGAACCTCAGGAAGGAGGCAAGGAAACCTGCTGATTCTCACATACTGCAGAATCACTACTCCTCTGTGTTGAGCACAAGTAGGGTGAAATGCTGAGGATGGTAAGGAGACAGAATGATACAGATGCAGATTAATTGGCAGCCCCTGATGCAGAAGCAATAATGTGTACCATCTACAAAATGCACTGCAGGAGCTCACCAAGCTGCACCTTCCTAATTCATGACCACTCCCATCTAAAAGGACAAGGTAGCAGAGGCAAGAAAATATTATCACCTGGAAGTTTCCATCTAATTCACTTACCATTCTGACTTGGAAATATGGTGTTGTTCTTCATGTAAGAAGTCTGACAACACCAGGTTTAAATCCAACCAATTTATTTGATAGTAAACTCACAAGCTTTCGGCCCTCTGGTCTTCGTCAGGTGAATGTTTACCCCAGTGTTTGCCCCAGTCCGACGTCGGCATCTCCACATCATGGCTGTTCTTCACTGCCACTGGATCAAAATCCTGGAACTCCCTCCAAACAGCACTGTGGCTGTACTCACACTTCAGGCACCGTAGTAGCTCAAGAAGACCACTCGCTATCACCTTCTGGAGGACAATTATGGATTTGTAATAAACAATGGCTTTACCAGTGACTCCACATTCCAGAAATGAATTTTAAAAACTATCATCTTTACGCTTGTTGTCATATTTTGACTCACCTGATGAAAGAGCAGCACTCCGAAAGCTCATGATTCCAAATAAACCTGTTGGATTTTAACCTGGTGTTGTGAGACCTCTCACTGTGCCTACCCCAATCCAAACCAGCATCTCCCCAACATGTCATATTTTGTGTTAATATGAAGCACCTTGAAATGTCTTTTAAATTAAAGTTGTTACGTTAATGCGCATTATTATTATTGTTGTTCAACTGGATACAAGCTATTGCACATCTGTAATGGGTGAAGGTTAGGTTTATTAGTTCTTGTAACTTTTTTAATGCCCATTGTCAGGTATGCTTAGCTAAGAGCAGTGAAGAATAGTACAGGCAACAAAATAACTGGCAGAAATTAGGGGGGAAAGAATAGAACACTGAGATGAATTAATGAACAGACTGAAGTTCTAATAGATCAGACAATCTCTTATTTCATATCTCATAATTACTTTCAACTGAGATGTCACACAGCAGACAAAATAAATATCCTTAATATTCAAAACAGGTGCACAAAGACCAAGTGGCATTTGAAAGGCTCTGACCTTGTAATTTTCTATTGAAATATTTCAAAGACAACTCATCTTATTGCAAATACATGGAATAGGTTTGTGCAGAACAAGATTACTGTCCATCAGCAAAATGGACTGCCTAATGTAGAAGTGCAGTGCATTGTGTGGTTGCTTTTTTCAGGCTGGGGAGAGATCTCTGATATTTTAATGGCTATCTGTGGAACAGTTTCAGTGGCATGCAAATCTATCCACACAAAGTTTTCAAGAATATAGAGTAACTTTGGATAAAGACAGCTGAGATGCCCTTCATCCATATCCTTTGTCTGTAAGGGCGGCACAGTAACACAGTGAGTTAGCATTGCTGCCTCACAGCACCAGGGATTCAGGTTTGATTCCCAGCTTGGATCTCTGTGCAGAGTTTGCATGTTCTCCCCATGTCTGTGTGGGTTTCCTTCAGGTGGTCAGGTTTCCACCCACAGTCTGAAAGGTTCGGTACCTTGACCCAAACAGGCACCAGAGTGTGGGCGATTAGGGGGATTCCACAGTAACTTCATTGCAGTATTAATGTAAGCCTTACTTGTGACTAATAAATAAACTTTAACTTTGCCCTCCAAGCCTGCACCAACCATGCTGCCCGACTGAACTAAAACCCCCTACCCTTCCGGGGACCATATCCCTCTATTCCCATCCTATTCATGTATTTGTCAAGATGCCCCTTAAAAGTCACTATCGTATCCGCTTCCACTCCCCCGGTAACAAGTTCCAGGCACCCATCACCTCTGTGTAAAGAATCTGCCTCGTACATCTCCTTTAAACCTTGCCCCTTGCACCTTAAACCTGTGCCCCCTAGTAGTTGACTTTTCCACCCTGGGAAAAAGCTTCTGACTATCCACTCTGTCCATGCATCTCATAATCTTGTAGACTTCTATTAGGTCTCCCCTCAACCTCTCCCGCTCCAGTGAGAACAAACCAAGTTTCTCCAACCTCTCCTCATAGCTAATGTCCTCCATACTAAGCAACATCCTGGTAAATCTTTTCTGTAACCTTCTCCAAAGCCTCCACATCCTTCTGGTAGTGTGACGACCAGAATTGAATACTATATTCCAAGTGTGGCCTCACTAAAGTTCTATAAAACTGCAACATGACTTGTCAGTTTTTAAACTCAATGCCCTGGCTGATGAAGGCAAGTATGCCGTATGCCTTCTTGACTACCTTCTCCAACTGCATTGTCACTTTCAATGACCTGTGTACCTGTACACCCAGATCCCTCTGCCTATCAATACTGTTAAGGGTTCTGCCATTTACTGTATATTTCCTATCTGTATTAGACCTTTCAAAATATATTACCTCATATTTGTCTGGATTAAACTCCATCTGCAATCTCTCCGCCCAAGTTTCCAATTGACCTATAATCCTGATCTATCCTTTGATGGTCCTCGTCACCATCCACAAATCCATCAACCTTTGTGTCATCTGCAAACTTACTAATCAATCCAGTTACATTTTCCTCCAAATCATTTATATATATTACAAACAGCAAAGGTCCCAGCACTGATCCCTGAGGAACACCACTTGTCACAAATTCCCATTCAGATACATACCCTTCCACTGCTACCCTCTGACTTCTTTGACCAAGCCAGTTTTGTATCCACCTGACTGCTATCTCACCTGAGGTATGATGGCAACAGTTAGCTCCTTCCTTCAAAAAGGAATGCAGTCTCTAGCCATCTGGGACAATGGCAACTTTACCTTCTGTTGCTAACAACTCTGTCATCTACTCATCGATCCATCCAGCTATTGTCAGCCAATGTGCTGCTGCACTTCCTATTCCAGCTGTGCGCCCAATCCACTGGGTAGGAAAATCCACTGCCACTGTGATTTGGACACTGTTTTGGTATTCAATCTTGGATGAGATGTAGTTTCATAGAACATAGAACATTACAGCGCAGTACAAGCCCTTCGGCCCTCGATGTTGCGCCGGCCAGTGGACCCTCTAACCTAAACTATTCCAATATCATCCATATGCCTATCCACCGAACATTTGAATGCCCCCAAAGTAGGCGAGTCAACAACTGCTGCAGGCAGGGCATTCCACGCTCTCACCACCCTCTGTGTAAAGAACCTGCCTCTGACATCCGTCCTATAACTACCACCTCTTAATTTAAAGTTATGTCCCCTCGTGTTGGTCATCACCATCCGAGGAAAAAGGCTCTCACTCTCCACCCTATCCAATCCCTTGATCATCTTATACGCCTCAATTAGGTCACCGCGTAACCTTCTTCTCTCTAATGAAAATAACCTCAGGTCCCTCAGCCTTTCCTCCTAAGGCCTTCCCACCATACCAGGCAACATCCTGGTAAACCTCCTCTGCACCCTTTCCAATGCTTCCACATCTTATAATGCGGCGACAAGAACTGTACGCAATACTCCAAGTGCGGCCGCACCAGAGTTTTGTACAGTTGTAACATAACCTCATGGCTCCTAAATTCAATCCCTCTACCAATAAAAACTAACACACCGTATGCCTTCTTAACAACTTTATCAACCTGGGTGCCAACTTTCAAAGAGCTATGTAATTGTACCCCAAGATCCCTCTGCTCGACAACACTATTAAGGGTCCTTCCATTAGCCCTATATTTCATATGCCTGTTATTCCTACCAAAGTGAATCACCTCACACTTATCCGTATTGAATTCCATTTGCCACCTCACGGCCCAGCTCTGCAACCTATCTATGCCCCTCTGCAAACTGTAACATCCATCTACAACTCCCCCCACTTTGGTATTGTCAGCAAATTTACTAATCCAACCCTCTGCACCCTCATCTAGGTCATTTCTAAAAATGACAAACAGCAGTGGCCCTAAAACAGATCCTTGAGGTACACCACTTGTAACTGCACTCCAGGTTGAATATTTCCCATCAACCACCACCCTCTGTCTTCCATCAGCTAGCCAATTCCTAATCCAAACTGCTAAATCACCTTCAATCCCATGCATCTGCACTTTCTGCAGTAGCCTACCATGGGGAACTTATCAAACGCTTTGCTAAAATCCATATACACTACATCAACTGCCTTACCCTTATCTATCTCTTTGGTCACCTCCTCAAAAAACTCAATAAGGTTTGTGAGGCACAACCTACCCTTCACAAAACCGTGCTGACTATCCCTAATCAATTTATTCCTCTCTAGATGCTTATAAATCCTATCCCTTATAATTCTTTCCAAGACCTTGCCCACAACAGAAGTCAGGCTCACCGGTCTATAATTTCCAGAATGGTCCCTACTCCCCTTTTTGAACAAAGGGACAACATTTGCCATCCTCCAGTCTTCCGGCACTATACCTGTAGCTAACGAAGACATGAAGATCAAAGCCAAAGGCTCTGCAATCTCCTCTCTAGCCTCCCAGAGAATCCTAGGGTAAATCCCATCTGGCCCAGGGGACTTATCAATTTTCATACTTATCAAAGTTTCCTTCAATGAAACTTTGGCAAGTTAAAAACTATTGGCTCTTTGTCACAACTCCCATCCTTCCAGCTGTCTGAACACAGCTGGTGAACAAGCTCACTAACATCAACACCTTGGAGGTTACCAATGATGTAAAGTTGAGCTGGACTTGTCTAGGCTGATATTAAACTGTTTATCTTTTATTTAATTCAAGTTCATTCACCACTTATGAGTCACTTGTCCAATCCCATATCCTCAATGCCACTGTATCGATCCGATTTCCTGCAGTCCCATTTTTTCATCGAATTATAGATGTTCAACAATGCAGAAGGAGACCATTCAGCCCATTGATTCTGGACCGACTCTCCGACAGAGTATCCTATCCAGGCCCTATCCTTGTAACCGCACGCATTTACCTTTCTAAAAATCCTAACCCCCGCATTCTGGAACACCAGGTTTCAATTTATCATGGCTAATCAACCTAACCTGCACAGCTTTGGACTGTGAGAGGAAACTGGAGCAACCAGAGGAAACCCACACAGACATGGGGAGAATTTGCAAATTCTTGACCCAAACCGGGAATCAAACTCAGTTCCTTGGCGCTGTGATGTGAAGGGTGGTACTTTAAAACCAGCATGTAAACTGCATCTTTTTTCAGTAATGCAGAGGTTGTAAGGATTGGAGCTACCACTTTCCACCCATACAAACTGCTCATCCTCCTGAAATTCTCAGATTTGCTGCAAGCACAGAGAAGGAGTCTTAGTGCGGATTCTGCATAGCACAGGGGCAAACCAGGCAAAACGGTGTGGTGACATACAGCAGAGAGGACATATCAGCTCCAACTGCCTGTCTCTGGACCACTATCACCTGATTGATTGTTTCAGGATTTTAATTTTCAATGCAGTATAAAGTACAAAGCACTCATTTCCCATTCTACTTCTTGTTCCAGGGATAATGGAAATAGGATGATTCAGCTGATGCTGCTAAAATCCCTGCTGCAGGTATGGTTCTGAAAAATATTCCCCAGTCGGACAGTGCAGACTCATTGCTAACATCAAACATTGTCCAGTCATACATATCTCAATTTTCAAACTACTAACAGGACACTACCAACAATTAGAGGGAGCTTTACTCTGTATCTAACCCTGTGCTGTATCTATCCTGGGAGTGTTTGATGGGGGGGACAGTGTAGAGGGAGCTTTATTCTGTATCTAACCCCGTGCTGTACCTGTCCAGGGAGTGTCTGATGGGGGCACAGTGTAGAGGGAGCTTTACTCTGTATCTAACCCCGTACTGTATCTATCCTGGGAGTGTTTGATGGGGGGGACAGTGTAGAGGGAGCTTTATTCTGTATCTAACCCGTGCTGTACCTGTCCAGGGAGTGTTTGATGGGGACACAGTGTAGAGGGAGCTTTACTCTGTATCTAACCCCGTGCTGTACCTGTCCTGGGAGTGTTTGATGGGGGACAGTGTAGAGGGAGCTTTACTCTGTATCTAACCCCGTGCTGTACCTGTCCTGGGAGTGTTTGATGGGGACAGTGTAGAGGGAGCTTTACTCTGTATCTAACCCCGTGCTGTACCTGTCCTGGGAGTGTTTGATGGGGGACAGTGTAGAGGGAGCTTTACTCTGTATCTAACCCTGTGCTGTACCTGTCCTGGGAGTGTTTGATGGGGGACAGTGTAGAGGGAGCTTTACTCTGTATCTAACCCCGTGCTGTACCTGTCCTGGGAGTGTTTGATGGGGACAGTGTAGAGGGAGCTTTACTCTGTATCTAACCCCGTGCTGTACCTGTCCTGGGAGTGTTTGATAGGGGGACAGTGTAGAGGGAGCTTTACTCTGTATCTAACCCCGTGCTGTACCTGTCCTGGGAGTGTTTGATGGGGGACAGTGTAGAGGGAGCTTTATTCTGTATCTAACCCCGTGCTGTACCTGTCCTGGGAGTGTTTGATGGGGACAGTGTAGAGGGAGCTTTACTCTGTATCTAACCCCGTGCTGTACCTGTCCTGGGAGTGTTTGATGGGGATAGTAGGTGTTGGAAGTGGTGAGTATTCTGATCTGGTAAATGTTTCTCATCAGGACAAATTTGGTTTAACTCTTGATTCAGAACTTTGGAAATGAGCTTTATGTTTCAGTGGTAAGAGGTGAAAATTATATTTGAGATATTTGCAAGTGTTTAATGTCACTGTTTCTGTCTCTGACTGTTCTATAGAGAATTTTGTTGCTATGTTTAGCATTTTTTATTTCTTTGATGTTGCCTGAAGGTGACAATTGGATTCCAAAGCAATAACCTGTTAGCGACCCTGCCTACCTCCTTCCTGGAGCCTCTCCTCTCTGCGTCATTAATGGAGGATGCTGAACTTCGCCTTCTCGTCATCGAGATCCTCCTCAGTCTGATCGATCGCCAAGGAAACCGACAGAAGTTCTCTCACGTCAGGTATGTTCCAAAAGAAAGCATCACATTAACAGAATGACTACAGCACAGAAAATGCATGGTCTGCATGTTTTGTCCTCATGATTTTGGACACCTCTAAAAAATCTCCTCTCCATGAGAACAAACCCAGTTTCTGTATCTGTCAAAGAACAAAAAAAATTACAGCATAGGAACAGACCCTTCAGCCTCCAAGCCTGCATGAACCATGCTGCCTGACTGAACTAAAACCCCCTAGCCTTCCCGGGGACCATATCTCTCTATCCCCGTCGTATTCATGTAATTGTCAAGACGCCCCTTAAAACTCACGATCATATCCGCTTCCACTCCCTCCCCCTGCAGCGAGTTCCAGGCACTCACTACTCTCTGTGTAAAAAACTTGCCTCGTACATCTCCTTTAAACCTTGCCCCTCGCACCTTAAAGCTATGCCCTCAGTAATTGACTCTTTCACCCTGGGGGAAAAAGCTTCTGACTATCCACTCTGTCCACACCTCTCATAATCTTGTAGACTTTTATCAGATTAACTTGTAACTGAAGTCCCTCATCCCAGGTGCCTTTCTTGTAATTCTTTTCTGAATCTTATCTAAAGCCTCACCTTCTTCCGACAGTCTGGGCTGGTATCTTGAATCAGACGCAATCCTCCAATTGAGGCTGAAGCAATATTTTGTAAAGATTGATCAGAAAGTGTTGCTTTGTGTTCTCTGCGTCTATTTCTCAGATTTATGATCTGTATGTTCTTTGATCAAGTTTCTCAACCTGCCCTACAAATACTCTGCATTCATAGGTCCAAATATCATAGAACATAGAACAATACAGCACAAACAGGCTCTTCGGCCCACAAGTTGCGCTGATCACATCTACCAATCCACAGACCTATCTATAACCCCCTATCCTATTCTTTTCCATATACTCATCCAGTATATGGATCACAGTATATCCTGTGACTTTTGACCTAAAAGAATATAATCTTTTAGAAATCTTGTGTAAATGGCAACATTAAGTTTTCAGAGATCAGCTGTCTTTGAGTTTATCAATTGTTTAACTGTAATTTTTACATTTCAATCATATAAAGCTACAGTCAACTGCTAATTCCAGAGGCAATGTCCCAGTCAACATACAGGATTAACGTGTACAATATAGTCTATCACGATGCTTCAAGAAAAAATAGCAATTTAAAGTGGAGAAACAAAGTGGCTGAATGAGCCACCAAGCATCAGCAAAATGATCAGATTGTCAGCCACAGAGACAAACAATTCTATAACCTCAGAGAAGTGAGGCTCAGAGAACAGATGGATTCTGGGGTAATTATTCTATGGTCCCTGAAGATGGCAGAGTTAGTGAATAGGAGAATTAAAATGGCCAATGGGACACTGGCTTTTATCAGTCGTGGTATAGAGTATACGAGCAAGGAGGTAATATTCGAGCTGGACAGAATATTGGTTCAGTCACAGCAGGAGGACTGTGCACAGTTCTGATCACCTCACTATAGGAAGGATGTGATTATACTGGAGGGGATAGAGAGGAGATCACCGGGATGCTGCCTGGGATGGAGCATCTGAGCAATAAGGAGAGACTGGATAGGCTGGGATTGTTTTCTTTAGAGCAGAGAAGGCTGAGGGGGAACATGATTGAGGTGTATAAGATTATGAAGGGTAGGGACAGGGTGGATAGGGAGCAGCTGTTCCCCTGGGTTGAGGGGTCAGTCACGAGGTGGCAGAGTTTTAGAGCGAGGGGCAGGAGATTCAGAGGGGATTTGAGAAGCTTTTTCACTCACAAGGTGCTGGGAATCTGGAATGTGCTGCCTGGGAAGGTAGTGGAGGCTGGAAAACTCACAATCTTTAAAATGTATTTGGATGAACACTTGGAACATCAGAATATTGAAGGATACGGGACAAATGCTGGAAAATGGGTTTAGCGCGGCCTTGAGAAAAGAATGAGTATGGATTGGTCTGTTTTGGAAATATGGATGAAACACCAATGAAATTTGACAAACCAGCAAACAGGACAGGATCAAAACTGATCAAAAAAAAACATTCTTGTAAAGATGGCAAGCTGTGATAAGACACAGTTCACAATGATTCCATCATTTTATATCATCTGCAAATTGTGAAATTGTGCCCTGTATACCACAGTCTCGATCATTAAAATAAATCAAGAAAAATAATGGTTCCAGTACTGTCTCCTAGGAAACCTCACAGTACAGGTTCCTCCAGTCTGAAAAACACCATTGTATCTGTATCCATTTGTACATCAGCATATTTATATCTGGTGTCTATCTGGGAACGACTGTCTCTGTAAATCCTTTCACACCGATAGCCTTTTGTGTGTCATTGTCTCTGCATTTCTGTGCTCCTGTAATGGTCTGTGTTCACCCATCAGATTCTGTGTAAGTGTGTACGTGTATGAGTGTGAGTGTGTGTGTCTATATGAGTATGAGTGTGACTGAGTGTGAATCTGCGTGAGTGTGACTGTGAGCATGAGAGTGTGATTGTGTGAGTGTAAGTATGATTATGAGTGTGTGTGTGTGTGTGTGCGCGTGTGAATGTGTGTGCGTGTGCGTGTGAATGTGTGTGCGTGTGCGTGTGAATGTGTGCGTGTGTGTGCGTGTGAATGTGTGTGCGTGTGCGTGTGAATGTGTGGGTGTGTGTGCGTGTGCGTGTGCGTGCGAATGTGTGTGTGTGAGTGTGAGTGTGAATGTGTGTGTGTGTGTGTGTCGTGTGAATGTGTGTGGTGCGTGTGTGCGTGTGCGTGCGAATGTGTGTGTGTGAGTGTGAGTGTGAATGTGTGTGTGTGTATGTGTGTGTGTGTGTATGCGTGTGAATGTGTGCGTGTGAATGTGTGCGTGTGCGCGTGTGTGCGTGTGAATGTGTGCGTGTGCGCGTGTGTGCGTGCGAATGTGTGTGTGTGAGTGTGAGTGAGTGTTTGAGTATTCTTACACTGATGTGTTTTCCTCTTACTCCCAGTATTGTTCCGGATATCTCAGTCTTGATGCTGACGGTTGAGAAGTGTTCCCGACAGGACACTCTTTTTATGAAAAAGGTGAGTCACCTTCTGAATTTTATTAAGAATTAGAACCTGATTCTTCACCTTAAACTCCATTTTTCGCACAGTGTACGCCTGCTGTAGGTTCTGCTAAAGGGCTGAGATTAGGGAGACAATACAGGCTCACAAACTGAGTGAGCAGGTTCGCCAAGACACCATCTGGCTGAACTGTTGTTTAAAGGGCTGTGGGCTTTTTTACCTCTGGTCAGTGTATCCTTTTATTCACAGAACACAAAAAACAGAAGCAGGAGGAGGCTGCCAGGCCCTTCCAGCTGTCCCTCCATTCAATACAGTCATGGCTGATCTACACCAGCTGCTCCTTCTCCGTGCCATTTCCCCATTGCTCTCTATTCCTCAATTTACCAAGTATTTATCCATCCCCACATTAAATACTTACAATGACCCAGCTTCCACCACCCTTTGGGACAGAGAATTCCAGAGATTCATCACCCTCTGTGAGAAGAAATTTCTACACGTCTCAGTTTTAAATGACTGGCTCTTTATCCTGTAGCAACGTCTCCTTGTTCGAGAGTCTCTCACTCATGAAAACATCTCACCATCTACCTTGTCAAGCCCCCTCAGGATCTTATGTGTTTGAAAATTTCACTCCTCACTCTTCTGAATCCATCGAATACAGACCCAGACTATTGAGTCTCCCTTGATAGGACAACCCTCTCATCCCAGGAATTAGCCTGGTGAATCTCCTTTAGACTGACTCCAATGTTACTATATCCTTTCCAAGGTAACAGACCAGAACGGTACACAGTATTCCAGGTGAGGCCTCACCAATCCTGTCCTTGTACAATGGCAATAAAACCTCCCTGTTTTTAAACTCCATCTCCTTTGAAAGAAAGGCTAAAATGCTATTTGTTTTCTTAACTACTTGTTAAACCTGCCTGCTAGCTTTGTGTGATTCTTTATTGTAACATCTGGGTGTCCCGCCATATGTATATAATATAGATATATATTTTCCCCGTTGTTCCCCAGTGTGATCCTTCCATATTCCCCTCTTCTCCAGCATGCCCATCCATCCTATTATTAGGTGTTGGTTACAGTTCAGCTGATCTGAAGAAGTCTTCATACTTGTACTCAGGTTAACTGTAAATCTTTATTGTCTCTTAAAACTACTTACAAATATACAGTAAAGGGTACATAGAACATAGAACACTACAGCACAAACAGGCCCTTCGGCCCACAAGTTGTGCCGAACACATCAAAAACCTACCCAGCCATAGACCTATCTATAACCCCCAATCCCATTGGATCCCATATACTCATTCAGAAGTCTTTTAAAAGACCCCAGCAAGTTCGCCTCGACCACCACCGACGGCAGCCGATTCCATTCACTCACCACCCTCTGAGTGAAAAACGTTCCCCTAGCATCCCCTCTGTACTTGCTTCCCTGCATCTTAAATCTGTGCCCTCTCGTTGCGACCATTTCAGCCCTGGGAAATAGTCTCTGAGAGTCCACCCTATCTATTCCTCTCAACATCTTGTAACCCTCTATCAGGTCGCCTCTCAACCTTCGTCTCTCCAGGGAGAACAGTCCCAGCTCCCTCAACCTGTCTTCATAAGGCATTGCCTCCCAATCCAGGCAACATCCTTGTAAATCTCCTCTGCACCCTTTCAATAGCTTCCACGTCCTTCCTATAGTGAGGCGACCAGAACTGCGCACAGTACTCAAGTGTGGTCTGACAAGGGTCCTATAAAGCTGCAGCATTACCTCCTGACTCCTGAACTCAATCCCTCGATGAATGAAGGCCAGTACACTGTAAGCTTTCTTAACCACATCCTCCACCTGGGTGGCCGATTTGAGAGGCTTATGGACCCGGACCCCAAGATCCCTCTGCTCTTCCACACAGCTAAGACTCCTACCTTTGATAGTGTACTCATTCATCCCGTTGGATCTGCCAAAATGGACCACAACACATTTATCTGCATTGAAGTCCATCTGCCACTTCTCCGCCCAGTCTTGCATCCTGTCGATGTCATGCTGCAACTTCTGACATCCCTCCAGACCATCCAAAACCCAACTGACCTTCGTGTCATCGGCGAACTTACTCACCCATCCCTCCACTTCCTCATCCAGGTCATTTATGAAAGTGACGAACAGCAAGGGTCCTAGAACAGATCCCTGGGGCACAGGTAGGAACTGTCTCCATTCTTGCTAGTACACATTACGCCCAATACTCAACTCAGCCAAGGATTGAAACAAAAACAGAAAATGCTGGAAAATCTCAGCGGGTCTGACAGAGTCTGTGAACAGAGAGTTTCTGCCTTATAACATCACTATATGGGTGGTATTATATTTAGTTCCACATCAGCCATATACATTCTGGACCTTTCTACTACACATCCCCCCCACCCCGCCCCAAGTCTTTATCCAATGTATTTTAAGTGATGATAGGTTACTTTCTGTTTTACGTTATAATTACCATCATATATTTACATTGTCTGAGCACATTATCACTCCCCCATTGCCCCTCTTCCAAATCCTAGAATTCAAAGATTCAGGCTGTCTTGTAACTCCCCCATTTATGATGTTGGAGTGTAAAATCTCTGTTGCTGCTGGTTCTTCCTGTAGGTTCGGAGGTTGTTTTGATATCTGGGTTTGTTTCTTGCTATCTCTCCAGTACATAATGCAGATCGATATTGTTCCTGACGGGGTTCCCTGTGATGCCCATGTAGGAATGAGGTTGGTCCTTAAAATCTTTAATGCTGTGGGTAGAAACTTGCTTCTGCCTATCAGACTGCTCTGTTGCTTGGAATCCTGGTAACCCTTGGTCATTAATCCCTGGCCTGAATTTTTTCGACAGGATTGGAAGTTGGGTATAAAGTGTCCTGCCCAGCAGGAGTCTGGATGGGGAGAGGACACGTTGTAAAGGGCTGGACCTGTGTACGGGCTATGCTGCGAGAAGGCTTTTACTGCGTGGATCACTCTTTCACTTACCCTGTTTGAGTGTGAGTAACTTGGAGATGATGGCACCGCAATGGACTCAGTAAGAATCTAGCAACACCAATTTTAAATCCAACCGATTTATTTGATTGTAAATTTGCAAGCTTTCGACTTTCTGTCTTCGTCAGGCAAATGCAGTGTTCTGGTCTGCAATAGCACACATCAGCACAGACAGTCACAGATTGCTGATTAGAATGCGAATCCTTACATCTAACCTGCTAGAGGGATTGAATTTAGGAGCCGTGAGGTTATGTTACAACTGTACAAAACTCTGGTGCGGCCGAACTTGGAGTATTGCGTACAGTTCTGGTCGCCGCATTATAAGAAAGATGTGGAAGCATTGGAAAGGGTGCAGAGGAGGTTTACCAGGATGTTGCCTGGTATGGTGGGAAGCCTTATGAGGAAAGGCTGAGGGACCTGAGGTTATTTTCATTAGAGAGAAGAAGGTTACGCGGTGACCTAATTGAGGCGTATAAGATGATCAAGGGATTGGATAGGGTGGATAGTGAGAGCCTTTTTCCTCGGATGGTGATGACCAACACGAGGGGACATAACTTTAAATTAAGAGGTGGTAGTTATAGGACGGATGTCGGAGGCAGGTTCTTTACACAGAGGGTGGTGAGGGCGTGGAATGCCCTGCCTGCAGCAGTTGTGGACTTGCCTACTTTGGGGGCATTCAAATATTCGGTGGATAGGCATATGGATGATATTGGAATAGTTTAGGTTAGAGAGTCCACTGGCCGGCGCAACATCGAGGGCCGAAGGGCTTGTACTGCGCTGTAATGTTCTATGTTCTATGCTATTCAAATGTTAAAGTGGCTAACAATGTGAGCGAAGGGAATCCTGAGCATTGGTTAGAGAATTGTGTGTTTTCTCCAGACAGCACAGTAAGTAAGGTTTTTTGCTAATCCAGGCAAGTTACGGGGGTTACAGATAGTGTGTCATGAAGCCAAGATCCCTGTTAAGACATGTGTGTGGAACTTGGCTATCAGTCTCTGCTCAGTGACTCTGCGCTGTCGCGTGTCATGAAGGCCCCCTTGAAGAACATTTACCTGCAGATCGGAGGCCGAATGTCTGTGACTGCTGAAGTGTTCGCCCACAGGAAGAGAACTGTTTTGCTTGGTGATTGTTGGGTGATGCTCATTCATTCGCTGTCGTAGTGTCTGCATGGTCTCCCCAATGTACCATGCTTCGGGACAAAGCAAAGGAAGGCCATCCGTGCTCTCAAGACCAACCGCAACATTGTCATCAAACCAGCAGACAAAGGAGGCGCCACCGTCATACTGAACAGAATGGACTACTGTGAAGAAGTGTACCGACAACTAAACAATGTGAAACACTACAGACAGTTACCAGCAGATCCGACCAAAGAACACACACGTCAACTCAACACTCTGATCAAAATCTTTGATCCGGACCTTCAGAACACCCTCTGGACTCTCATTCCACGTACTCCCCACATTGGAGATCTCTACTGCCTCCCAAAGATACACAAGGCAAACATACCCGGCCGTCCCATCGTATCAGGCAATGGGACCCTGTGTGAGAACCTCTCCGGCTATATCGAGGACATCCTGAAACCCATCGTACAAAGAACCCCCAGCTTTTGTCTTGACACTACGGACTTCCTACAGAAACTCAGCACACATGGAGCAGTAGAACCAGGGACACTCCTTGTCACAATGGATGTCTCGGCGCTCTACACCAACATCCCCCACGACGATGGTATTGCTGCAACTGCCTCAGTACTCAATGCCAACAACTGCCAGTTTCCGGATGCAATTTTACAACTCATCCGCTTCATCTTGGACCACAATGTCTTCACCTTCAACAATCAGCTTTTCATCCAGACACACGGAACAGCCATGGGGACCAAATTCGCACCTCAGTATGCCAACATCTTCATTCACAGGTTCGAACAAGACTTCTTCACCACACGAGATCTTCAACCAAGGTTATATACTAGATACATTGATGACATCTTTTTCCTTTGGACTCATGGTGAACAATCATTGAAACAACAGTATGATGATATCAACAAGTTCCATCCCACCATCAGACTCACCATGAACTATTCTCCAGAATCAGTTGTATTCTTGGACACACGCATCTCCATCAAGGACGGTCACCTCAGCGCCTCACTGTACCGAAAACCGACAGACAACCTCACAATGCTCCACTTCTCCACCTTCCACCCTAGACACGTTAAAGAAGCCATTCCCTATGGACAAGCCCTCCTTATACACAGAATTTACTCAGATGAGGAGGATCGTGACAGACACCTCCAGACGCTGAAGGATGCCCTCATGAGAACAGGATATGGCGCTCAACTCATCGATCGACAGTTCCGACGTGCCACAGCGATAAACCAACTTTCAAAGAGCTATGTACTTGTACCCCACGATCCCTCTGCTCGACAACACTATTAAGGGTCCATCCATTAACCCTGACCTCCTCAGAAGATGAACACGGGACACGGTGGACAGAGTACCCTTTGTTGTCCAGTACTTCCCCGGAGCGGAGAAGCTACGACATCTTCTCCGGAGTCTTCAACATATCATTGATGACGATGAACATCTCGCTAGGGCCATCCCCACCCCCCCACTTCTTGCTTTCAGACAACCGCACAACCTCAAACAGATCATTGTTCGCAGCAAACTACCCAACCTTCAGGAGAACAGTGACCACAATACCACACAACCCTGCCACAGCAACCTCTGCAAGACATGCCGGATCATAGACATGGACGACATCATCAAACGTGAGGATACCATTCACCAGGTACACGGTACATACTCTTGCAACTCGGCCAACGTTGTCTACCTAATACGTTGCAAGAAAGGATGTCCCGAAGCATGGTACATTGGGGAGACCATGCAGACACTACGACAGCGGATGAATGAGCATCGCTCAACAATCACCAGGCAAAACAGTTCCCTTCCTGTGGGCGAACACTTCAGCAGTCATGGGCATTCGGCCTCCAACCTGTGGGTAAATGTTCTTCAAGGCGGCCTTCGTGACACACGATAGCACAGAGTCGCTGAGCAGAGACTGATAGCCAAGTTCCACACACATGGGGACGGTCTTAATAGGGATCTTGGCTTCATGTCGCACTATCTGTAACCCCCGTAACTTGCCTGGCAGGCAGGGAGGAAGTGGTCGAGTGAGGGAACCAGGGTGTACTAGGGAAGTTGAATCTCTGGTGAAGAGGAAGAAGGAGGCTTATATAATGATGAGACGTGAAGGCTCAGTTAGGGCACTGGAGAGCTATAAATTAGCCAGGAAGGAGCTAAAGAGGGAGTTGAGAAGAGCTAGAAGAGGACACGAGAAGACTTTGGCGGATAGGATTAAGGAGAATCCTAAAGCTTTTTACAGTATATAAATAATAAAAGATTGGTTAGGGCAAGATTAGGGCCAGTCAGAGATAGCAGTGGGAAGTTGTGCGTGGAGCCTGAGGAGATAGGAGAGACACTGAATGAGTATTTTTCGTCAGTATTCACGCAGGAGAAAGACAGTGTTGTCGGGGAGAATACTGTGATACCAGGTTGTAGACTGGGCAGGATTGAGGTTCATAAGGAGGAGGTGTTAGCGAATCTTGAGGGTATGAAAATTGATAAGTCCCCTGGGCCAGATGGGATTACCCCAGGATTCTCTGGGAGGCTAGAGAGGAGATTGCAGAGCCTTTGGCTTTGATCTTCATGTCATCGTTGGCTACTGGTGTAGTGCCAGAAGACTGGAGGATGGCAAATGTTGTCCCTTTGTTCAAAAAGGGGAGTAGGGACCATCCTAGAAATTATACACTGGTGAGCCTGACTTCTGTTGTGGGCAAGGTCTTCGAAAGAATTATAAGGGATAGGACTTATAAGCATCTAGAGAGAAATAAATTGATTAGGGATAGTCAGCACGGTTTTGTGAAGGGTAGGTCGTGCCTCACAAACCTTATTGAGTTTTTGAGGAGGTGACCAAAGAGGTAGATAAGGGTAAGGCAGTTGATGTAGTGTATATGGATTTTAGCAAAGCGTTTGATAAGGTTCCCCATGGTAAGCTACTGCAGAAAGTGCAGATGCATGGGATTGAAGGTGATTTAGCAGTTTGGATTAGGAATTGGCTAGCTGATAGAAGACAGAGGGTGGTGGTTGATGGGAAATATTCAACCTGGAGTGCAGTTACAAGTGGTGTACCTCAAGGATCTGTTTTGGGGCCACTGCTGTTTGTCATTTTTATAAATGACCCAGATGAGGGTGTAGAGGGTTGGATTAGTAAATTTGCTGACGATACCAAAGTGGGGGGAGTTGTAGACAGCGAGGATGGATGTTACAGTTTGCAGAGGGACATAGATAGGTTGCAGAGCTGGGCCGTGAGGTGGCAAATGGAATTCAATACGGATAAGTGTGAGGTGATTCACTTTGGTAGGAATAACAGGCATATGAAATATAGGGCTAATGGAAGGACCCTTAATAGTGTTGTCGAGCAGAGGGATCTTGGGGTACAAGTACATAGCTCTTTGAAAGTTGGCACCCAGGTTGATAAAGTTGTTAAGAAGGCGTACGGTGTGTTAGCTTTTATTGGTAGAGGGATTGAATTTAGGAGCCGTGAGGTTATGTTACAACTGTACAAAACTCTGGTGCGGCCGCACTTGGAGTATTGCGTACAGTTCTGGTCGCCGCATTATAAGAAAGATGTGGAAGCATTGGAAAGGGTGCAGAGGAGGTTTACCAGGATGTTGCCTGGTATGGTGGGAAGGCCTTATGAGGAAAGGCTGAGGGACCTGAGGTTATTTTCATTAGAGAGAAGAAGGTTACGCGGTGACCTAATTGAGGCGTATAAGATGATCAAAGGACTGGATAGGGTGGATAGTGAGAGCCTTTTTCCTCGGATGGTGATGACCAACACGAGGGGACATAACTTTAAATTAAGAGGTGGTAGTTATAGGACGGATGTCAGAGGCAGGTTCTTTACACAGAGGGTGGTGAGGGCGTGGAATGCCCTGCCTGCAGCAGTTGTGGACTCGCCTACTTTGGGGGCATTCAAATGTTCGGTGGATAGGCATATGGATGATATTGGAATAGTTTAGGTTCGAGGGTCCACTGGCCGGCGCAACATCGAGGGCCGAAGGGCCTGTACTGCGCTGTAATGTTCTATGTTCTATGTTCTATGCGGGTTAGCAAAAAACCTTACTTACTGTGCTGTCTGGAGAAAATACACAATTCTCTAACCAATGCTCAGGATTCCCTTCACACACATTGTTAGCCACTTTAACACTTGAATAGCAGGTTAGATGTAAGGATTTGCATTCTAATCAGCAATCTGTGACTGTGTTGATATGTGTGCTATTGCAGACTAGAACACTGCATTTGCCTGACGAAGACAGAAAGTCGAAAGCTCGCGAATTTACTATCAAATAAATCGGTTGGATTTAAAATTGGTGTTGCTAGATTCTTACTGAGTTCTTACTACCCCAGTCCAACACCGGCATCTCTACATCATGACTGTAATGGACGCCAGATCTGGTGGCCAAGTGCTCAAAATACTCATTTGTTATTGGATATATTTCCATCCGAGATGCTGACTCCTGAACATCCTTCCAGTATCTTAAATATTGCCTCTGTATCTCAACCAATTGACCAAAGTAGTGCAGTCCTTTGAGGAAACACTTGCTATGGAAAATGAACAATTCAATACCTAAGTTTTCCCAGAAAATAGTAGGAGATTGTGTGGAAATGATGGGCTCCCTGAGGTTCTGTCTTTTTGATGTACAGACCTGGCAATTTATAACGGTGTCTTCAATAACCTTGAAAGTGCCTGGCCCCAGATAGTGATTTGAGCCCAGGTTTCTATTTGATGATAATTAGATAGCTTACGTGTATTTTCTGAAGGATCTCTGTACACAGACAGCTGCTCATCGTAGACTGTTTTCCACATAATCATAAATCAAACCAGATTTTTCATGGACCTTCTGTTTGCTTTCTGCTTTGACCATCCTTATTGGCAGAATCTGTGGCTCTGGGTACACGAGTGGCGCAGTGGCACAGTGATTTGCACTACTGCCTCACAAAGTCAGGACCTGGGTTCGATTCCCAGCTTGGGTCACTGTCTGTGCAAAGCCTGCACATTCTCCCCATATCTGTGTGGGTTTTCTCCAGGTGCTCCAGTTTTCTCCCACAGTCTGAAAGACATGCAGGTTTCAGTGTATTGGCCATGCTAAATTCTCCCTCAGTATACCCGGACAGGCGCCAGAGTGTGGCAACTAAGGGATTTTCACAGTAACTTCATTGCAGTATTAATGTAAGCCTACTTGTCTCATTAATAAATAAACTTTAAACTTTACATTCCTCATTAATCATTTGTTCCTGATGGATGTGTTAAAGTTTACTTGTGGTCGCTGGCAGCTTTCTCCATTACTTCCTGATGAGATTGTTTTGTTTTGTTAGGGATCCCGCTACAGCCCTTGAAAGTACTGTTATAGAATTCTGGAATGCATCCCTCCTCGACTCTTTTTGTCTAATGAATTAGACTAGTGGTTTGTTCTTCTGCTTGGTTGTAACCCCACTGTGAAAACTTCTCACATGCTCATGTTACTGAAAAATCTTCCTTTTCTATGATCATGTCCCTTGTCCCTCATGTCCCCTCTCACACGCTCTTTCAGTACATAGACTCCCACTCAGTTGTTCCTAGATCAAGAGGACTCGCAGGCTTGCGGAAGAAGTTTCACTGCTACAGTGATGGACAGGGCTGGGTGATCAGGCCAGAATGTCTTTGCTGATACAACCTTGATCTCTATTAAGTAGATCCATCAGAGTTCTGGATCTCTGTTAGTTTGGTAAAAGCTTTGCCAGCTGGTTCACCATTTGCAAGAATTGCTGGAGATCTGGAATGGACGATTTGGGTTGGGAGGTCACCAAGAACTTTGGTTTTTGGTGGATTTTGTGGATTTGATGATTTGATTTATTATTGTCACATGATTAGGATACAGTGAAAAGTATTGTTTCTTGCGCACTACACAGACAAAGCATTCCATTCATAGAAGGAGAAAGAAATGAGAAGGTGCAGAATATAGTGTTCCAGTCACAGACCGGATATAGAAAAAAATCAAATATATAGCAGGTCCATTCAAAAGGCTGATGGCAGCAGGGAAGAAGCTGATCTTGAGTCAGTTGATGTGTGTTCTCAAATTTTTGTACCTTTTTCCCAATGGAAGAAGATGAAGAAATAATGTCCAGAATGCATGGGGTCCTTGGTGATGACATAGAACATAGAACATTACAGCGCAGAACAGGCCCTTTGGCCTTCGATGTTGCACCGACCAATTAAGAAAAAGCAATGACCCTCTAACCTAAACCATTTCCTTTTCATCCATAAACTTATCTACTAACCTCTTAAACGCCACCAAACTTGGCGCATCTACAACTGCAGCAGGCAGGGCATTCCATACCCTTACCACCCTCTGGGTAAAGAACCTACCTCTGACATCTGTCCTATAACTACCATCCCTTAACTTAAAGCTATGTCCCCTCGTGGTGTCCACCTTCTCTACAGCCATGACACTGTCCCTGATCAACAGTGCCACCCCCCCACCTCTTTTGCCTCCCTCCCTGTCTCTTCTGAAACATCTGAATCCCGGCACCTGAACTATCCAGTCCTGTTCCTGAGACATCCAAGTCTCTGTAATGGCCACCGCATCACATTCTCAAGTAGTGATCCACACTCTAAACTCATCCACTTTATTAACAACACTCCTTGTGTTAAAATAGACACATCTCAAACCTTTGGTCTAAATGCTCCCCTTCTCCATCATCTGCCTATCCTCCCTCTCACACTGTTGACAATCCTTCTCTATTTGTGAGCTAACTTCCTCTCTCCCAATCATTTTAATTTGATTCCCACTCCCCCAACCATTCTAGTTTAAACTCTCCCCAAGTAGCCTTAGCAAACATTCCCACCAGGATATTGGTCCCTTTGGGATTCCAGTGCCACCAATATTGAATTCAAAGACAGTAAGTGGGGAGCACATTTTCCAGGTGTTGTATTCATGGTTAAATAAGGAATGCCTCTTTCAGACTCTTTCAGACGCTAGGAAGTTCCTGGGGGATGGCTTACAAAAGGTGACTAAAATAAAGCTTTTGGAATTAACAAAAACATTGCAGCTGACATTGTCTGAAAGCTGTAAGGAAAAGGGAGATCATTGTGGTGATAGCTCAGCTTTTAAAATTGCCAAAAACACAGTCAGGATCATTGGAAATGGCTAGAATTCAATTACTGTAAAACAGCTCGAAAAAAATTAAAGCAGCTTGAATTCAAAATAAAGGAAAAAGAGAGAGTAGCAAAAGACAAAGAAAGGATAGCCTTAGCAGAACAAAATGAAAATGTAAGGGAGGAACAAAAAGAAAAAGAATTTAAAAAGTTTTAATTACAAAAAGAAAAGCTTGATGTTCTTACTCTCGGGGGAGTGCAGCAAAAAATTACCAGGCTGATTCCGGGGATGACGGGACTGATGTATGAGGAGAGATTGATTAGGTTAGGGTTGTTTTCACTGGAGTTCAGACGCAGGATGGGGATCTCATATAAAATTCTAACAGGATTAGACAGGTTAGATGCAGGGAGGATATTCCTGATGGTGGGGGGAGTCCAGAACTGGGGAGGTCACAGTCTGAGGATTCAGGGTAGACCATTTGGGATAGAGATAAGGAGATATTTCTTTACCCAAAGAGTGGTGAGCCTGTGGAATTCATTCCCACAGGAAATAGTTGATGCCAAAACATTGAATGTATTCATTCAAGAGGCAGCTAGGTATAGCATCTGGGGCAAATGGGATCAAAGGTTATGGGGAGAAAGCAGGATTAGGCTATTGAATTGAATGATCAGCCATGATCGTGATGAATGGCGGAGCAGGCTCGAAGGGACGAATGGCCTTCTGCTCCTGTCTTCTATGTTTCTATGATAAAAGAAATTCTGGAATAGTATTGCCAGAGAAGGCATTGATATGTGGAATTCAGGGTGAGCAGAGTAGTATTCCGTTATATAAGGTGAGGTTGGAGAGTGAGGTGAAGAGTGGTAGTAGGGAAATAGGGAAACTACCTCGTGCAGGAATAATATTTATCTTGAATAACACAATAGCTGGATCATCGGTAGAGATGATGCCCATTGTGGTTGAAAAGCAAATGTGGAATCAAAAAGTTCTTAAAGGATACATATCCTGGGATTTTTCCTGATTGTGTAGTGTCAAGTTCACAAAGTCACTGGTTAAGAGAAGAGGAGAAATCAAAGAGTGGAGATAAGAAAATTATCAGGAATGATTTTTGCTCAGATGATTGGAAAAGAAGAATAAGTGGGGGATGAGGTGGATATTTTTAGTTTGGGAAAGTTGGCAGAGTTCCAACAGCAAGATGTAGAAACAGATGTATCAGAAAGAGGAATCTGAGTGTACGTCAGAACACCTTAAAATATCTCAATGAGGAAATGGAGACATTTAGCAAAACTACAGGGCACGGCCTCAAAATAAGGGCAGGAGGGCAGTTTAGAACAGAGTAGATCATAGAACATAGAACATTACAGCACAGAACAGGCCCTTCGGCCTTCGATGTTGCGCCGACCAATTAAGAAAAAGCAATGATCCTCTAACCTAAACCATTCCCTTTTCATCCATAAACTTATCTACTAACCTCTTAAACGCCACCAAACTTGGCGCATCTACAACTGCAGCAGGCAGGGCATTCCATACCCTTACCACCCTCTGGGTAAAGAACCTACTCTGACATCCGTCCTATAACTACCACCCCTTAATTTAAAGCTATGTCCCCTCGTGCTAGCTTTCTCCATCCTAGGAAAAGGCTATCACTGTCCACCCTATCTAAACCTCTAATCATCTTATATGTTTCAATAAGGTCTCCTCTTAGCCACCTCCTCTCTAACGAAAACAACCTCAAATCCCTCAGCCTCTCTTCATAAGACCTGCCCTCCATACAGGCAACATCCTGGTAAACCTCCTCTGTACCCTCTCCAATGCCTCCACATCTTTCTTATAATGTGGGGACCAGAACTGCACACAATACTCCAAGTGCGGCCGCACTAGAGTTTTGTACATTTGCAACATGACGTTGCGGCTCCGAAATTCAATCCCTCTACCAATAAAAGCCAAGACTCCATATGCCTTCCTAACAACCTACTCGACCTGACTGCCTACTTTCAGGGATCTATGCACATACACACCAAGATCCCTCTGTTCATCTAGACTACTAAGAATCCTACCATTTGCCCTATCCTCTACACATTTATTATTTCTGCCATAGTGCATTACCTCACACTTTTCCACATTAAATTCCATTTGCCACCTCTCGGCCCAGCTCTGCAACTTGTCCAAGTCTCTCTGCAAACTATAACACCCCTCTTCACTATCTACCACTCACCGACTTTAGTGTCATCCGCAAATTTACTAATCCATCCTTCAATACCCTCATCCAGATCATTTATAAAAATTACAAACAGCAGGGGCCCAAAAACAGACCCCTGAGGTACACCACTTGTAACCGAACTCCACGATGAATATCTCCCATCAACCACCACCCTCTGTCTTCTATCTGCTAGCCAATTCCTAACCCAATCAGCTAAATCACCCTCTATCCCATATATCTGCATTTTCTGCAGAAGTCTTCCATGGGCCACCTTATCAAACGCCTTACTAAAGTCCATATATTACCACATCAACCGCCTTGCCCCCATCCACCTCTTTGGTCACTTTTTCAAAAAACTCAATGAGGTTAGTAAGGCACGACCTACCTTCACAAAACCATGCTGACTATCCCCAATCAATTCATTTCTCTCTAAATAACTATAAATCCTATCCCTAATAATTCTCTCCAATACTTTGCCCACAACAGAAGTAAGACTTGCTGGCCTATAATTCCCTGGAAGGTCTCTCTTCCCCTTCTTAAACAATGGGACCACATTCGCTATCCTCCAGTCCTCCGGAACCACACCCGTAACCAACGAGGACCTGAAGATCAGAGCCAGAGGCTCTGCAATCTCCCCTCTTGCCTCCCAGAGAATCCTAGGGTAAATCCCGTCCGGCCCAGGGGACTTATCCAACTTCAAACCCTCGAGAATATCTAGCACATCCTCCCTATCTACTTCGATACCTTCCAGTTTGCTACCCTGTACCTCAGTGTTCTCCATAACTACATTTACATCACCCTGCGTGAATACCGAAGAGAAATATTTATTCAGTACCTCTCCAATCTCCTCAGGCTCCACGCACAACTTCCCACTGCTGTCTATGACTGGCCCTAATCTTGCCCTAACCAATCTTCTATTCTTAACATATCTAAAGAAAGCTTTAGGATTCTCTCTAATCCTATCAGCCAAAGTCTTCTCATGTCCTCTCTTTGCTCTCCTCAATTCCCTCTTTAGCTCCCTCCTGGCTAATCTATAGCTATCCATTGCACTAACCGAGCCTTCAATCCTCATCCTGACATAAGCCTCCTTTTTCCTTTTAACCAGCAAATCAACTTTTTTCGTACACCAAGGTTCTCTTACTCGACCATTTCCTCCTTGCCTGACAGGGACATACTTATCAAGGACCCGCAGCAGCTGCTCCTTGAATAAGCTCCACATTCCAGATGTTCCCAGTCCCTGTAGTTTCCTAGTCCAATGTATGCACCCTAATTCTCTCCTGATGGCCTCATAATTACCCTTCCCCCAGCTATAACTACTGCCCCCAGCTTCATGCCTATCCCTAGTAGGCCTATCATGCCTACTATTTGGAAAGTATTCCAAAGTTGTACTGAGAAATCCTTCTTGGAACTCCCCAGGTAAAGATTTACTAATGTTCAGAAGTGTAACTTCTAGTGGACATTTATGTTGTGAATCATCCAGTAAAGTGATTTAAATTGCTAATATAGATTACCCTGCCAGTCTTATGCTAATAGTTATTCAGAAAGTGCTTGAAAACATAAAAGCATTTTAGTGTTTTAAACATCTAAACCAATCTCTGCAGGGGACAACTCCACAACCAAAACTCCCTCAGGTCCCACCCTCCTCGCCCTCCCGCGATTGACCTAACCCAAGCCAGACAACACATACCACACTGTGCCCCCAACCGATCCGACCCCTACCCAACCTGACTTGTGCAGTAATCCCACAACTCCTTCCCTTTTCACCAATCCTACACCCCCATCCAGACTCAATCCATACCCTGACCTAACCCTCACACCCCGCACTCATTTCCCAACTCCTGATCTGATAAACTTGATACCCATAGCCCCCATCCCTCGGTATGAACTCTGCATCACTCACCCAATGTCCAGACCCCCTCCTGATGCCTGACTTCCTTCAATATCCCACCATTTGGATGTTGTCTACATGGATTTCAGTAAGGCTTTTGACAAGGTCCCTCATGGCAGACTGGTGCAGAAGGTGAAGTCACATGGGATCAGAGGTGAGCTGGCAAAGTGGATACAAAACTGGCTCAGTCATAGAAGACAGAGGGTAGCAGAGGAAGGTTGCATTTCTGAATGAAGGGCTGTGACAAGTGGTGTTCCTCAGGGATCAGTGCTGGGACCTTTGCTGTTTGTAATATATATAAATGATTTGGAGGAAAATGTAACTGGATTGATTAGTAAGTTTGCAGACATCACAAAGATTGGTGGATTTGCAGATAGCGATGAGGAACATCAGAGCATACAGCAGGTTATAGATCAGTTGGGCGGAGAGATGGCAGATGGAGTTTAATCCAGATAAATGTGAGGTAATGCATTTTGAAAAGTCTAATACAGGTAGGAAATGTACAGTATCCTAGTGCTTCACATCGTTAGTGTACGCTTGACCTGGACCATCTGATGGGCAACACGACAGCTCAGTGACTATCGCTGTGCTGTGCAGATACATGGATTTGGGCCTGTGTCTGTGGGAGTTTGCGCATTCTCCCCGTGCTTGCGTGGGTTTTCTCTGGGTGCTTCGGTTTCCTCCCACATCCCAAAGATGTGCTCTTAGGCTAATTGGCAAAACAAATTCTCCCTAAATTGTCTCAAATTTGGTTTTTAATCCATAGGTCTATAAACATGGACAGGGATCGAGTGTAGAAGTGGGAACATTGAGGTGGTGGCGCGG
Organism: Sphyrna mokarran; assembly: GCA_024679065.1. Lineage (NCBI taxonomy): Eukaryota > Metazoa > Chordata > Chondrichthyes > Carcharhiniformes > Carcharhinidae > Sphyrna > Sphyrna mokarran. Next base: position 88,552,744 of record JAGIQG010000012.1, read on the forward strand.
GCTCGTTGGGCTGAAGGGCCTGTTTCCCGTGCTGTTTTGTTCTTTGTTCTTTGTTCTTTGTTCTAAATGGCAGAACTCTTAGGGATATTAATAGGCAGAGGGATCCAGATGTACAGGTACACAGGTCACTGAAACAGTGTATCCCTCCAATATCCCACTTCTCCCAGTGTGTCCCCCAATATCCCACTGCTCCCAGTGTGTCCCCCAATATCCCACTGCTCCCAGTGTGTCCCCCAATATCCCACTGCTCCCAGTGTGTCCCCCAATATCCCACTGCTCCCAGTGTGTCCCCCAATATCCCACTGCTCCCAGTGTGTCCCCCCATATCCCACTGCTCCCAGTGTGTCCCCCAATATCCCACTGCTCCCAGTGTGTCCCCCCATATCCCACTGCTCCCAGTGTGTCCCCCAATATCCCACTGCTCCAGTGTGCCCCCCAATATCCCACTGCTCCCAGTGTGTCCCCCAATATCCCACTGCTCCCAGTGTGTCCCCCAATATCCCACTGCTCCCAGTGTGTCCCTCCATATCCCACTGCTCCCAGTGTATCCCACCATATCCCTCTGCTCCCAGTGTATCCCTCCATATCCCACTGCTCCCAGTGTATCCCTCCAAATCCCACTGCTCCCAGTGTATCCCTCCATATCCCACTGCTCCCAGAGTATCCCTCCATATCCCACTGCTCCCAGTGTATCCCACCATATCCCACTGCTCCCAGTGTATCCCTCCATATCCCTCTGCTCCCAGTGTATCCCTCCATATCCCACTGCTCCCGTGTATCCCTCATATCCCACTGCTCCCAGTGTATCCCTCCATATCCCACTGCTCCCAGTGTATCCCCCCATATCCCACTGTTCCCAGTGTATGCCTCCATATCCCACTGCTCCCAGTGTATCCCTCCATATCCCACTGCTCCCAGTGTATCCCTCCATATCCCACTGCTCCCAGAGTATCCCTCCATATCCCACTGCACCCAGTGTATCCCTCCATATCCCACTGCACCCAGTGTATCCCTCCATAAGAGGGATGTTTAGATTGATTTAGGTTTAGGTTGGAAAAGTTTAGGTTGATTAGAAATAGTCAGCATGGTTTTGTAAAAGGCAGGTCGTGCCTTACGAGCTTAATTGAGTTCTTCAAAAATGTGACTGAACACATTGACGAAGGAAGAGCAGTGGACGTGGTGTACATGGACTTCAGCAAGGCATTTGACAAGGTCCCACATGCAAGACTTCTTGAGAAGGTGAGAGGCCATGGGATCCAAGGGGCTTTGGCCTTGTGGATCCAGAACTGGCTTGCCTGCAGAAGGCAGAGGGTGGTTGTGGATGGCTCTTTTTCTGCATGGAGGTCGGTCACCAGTGGAGTGCCCCAGGGATCTGTTCTAGGACCCTTGCTGTTTGTCATTTTCATAAATGACCTGGATGAGGAAGTGGAGGGATGGGTGAGTAAGTTCGCCAATGACACGAAGGTCGGTGGTGTTGTGGATGGTCTGGAGGGATGTCAAAAGTTGCAGCAGGACATCGACAGGATGCAAGACTGGGCGGAGAAGTAGCAGATGGACTTCAACGCGGATAAATGTGTTGTGGTCCATTTTGGCAGATCCAATGGGATGAATGAGTACACTTTCAAAGGTAGGAGTCTTAGCTGTGTGGAAGAGCAGAGGGATCTTGGGGTCCGGGTCCATAAGACTCTCAAATCGGCCTCCCAGGTGGAGGATGTGGTTAAGAAAGCTTACGGTGTACTGGCCTTCATTCATCGAGGGATTGAGTTCAGGAGTCAGGAGGTAATGCTGCAGCTTTATAGGACCCTTGTCAGACCACACTTGGAGTACTGTGCGCAGTTCTGGTCGCCTCACTATAGGAAGGACGTGGAAGCTATTGAAAGGGTGCAGAGGAGATTTACAAGGATGTTGCCTGGATTGGGAGGCATGCCTTATGAAGACAGGTTGAGGGAGCTGGGACTGTTCTCCCTGGAGAGACGAAGGTTGAGAGGCGACCTGATAGAGGTTTACAAGATGTTGAGAGGAATAGATAGGGTGGACTCTCAGAGACTATTTCCCAGGGCTGAAATGGTCGCGACGAGAGGGCACAGATTTAAGGTGCAGGGAAGCAAGTACAGAGGGGATGCTAGGGGAAAGTTTTTCACTCAGAGGGTGGTGAGTGAATGGAATCGGCTGCCGTCGGTGGTGGTCGAGGCGAACTCGCTGGGGTCTTTTAAAAGACTTCTGGATGAGTATATGGGATCCAATGGGATTGGGGGTTATAGATAGGTCTATGGCTGGGTAGGTTTTGATGTGTTCGGCACAACTTGTGGGCCGAAGGGCCTGTTTGTGCTGTAGTGTTCTATGTTCTATGTTCTATATCCCACTGTTCCCAGTGTGTCCCTCCATATCCCACTGTTCCCAGTGTGTCCCTCCATATCCCACTGTTCCCAGTGTATCCCTCCATATCTCACTGTTCCCAGTGTGTCCCTCCATATCCCACTGTTCCCAGTGTGTCCCTCCATATCCCACTGTTCCCAGTGTGTCCCTCCATATCCCACTGTTCGCAGTGTGTCCCTCCATATCGCACTGTTCCCAGTATATCCCTCCATATCCCACTGTTCCCAGTGTGTCCCTCCATATCCCACTGTTCCCAGTGTGTCCCTCCATATCCCACTGTTCCCAGTGTCTCCCTCCATATCCCACTGTTCCCAGTGTCTCCCTCCATATCCCACTGCTCGGGATAGGCGTACGGTGTACTGGCCTTCATTAATCGAGGAATAGAGTTTAGGAGTCAGGAGGTAATGATGCAGCTCTATAAGACTCTTGTCAGACCCCAGTTGGAGTATTGTGCAAAGTTCTGGTCGACTCATTATCGGAAGGATGTAGAGGCTATTGAGAGGGTTCAGAGGAGATTTAGAAGGATGCTGCCTGGATTGGGAGGCAGGCCTTATGAAGATAGATTGAGGGAGCTGGGACTCCCTCAATCTATCCCCCTTAAAAATTAAGGGGTATGAGTTATAGGACGGATATCAGAGGTAGGTTATTTACTCAAAGAGTGATTAGGGAGTGGAATGCCCTGCCTGCAGCTGTTGTAGATGCGCCAAGTTTGGTGGCGTTTAAGAGGTTAATTGATAAGTATATGGAAGAGAAGGGAATGGTTTAGTTTGGAGGGGCATTGCTTTTTATTTTGGTCGGCACAACATCGAAGGCCGAAGGGCCTGTTCTGTGCTGTAATGTTCTATGTTCTATGTTCTATGACTCTTCTCACTGGAGAGACGTAGGTTGAGAGGTGACCTGATAGAGGTTTATAAAATGTTGAGAGGAATAGATAGGGTGGACTCTCAGAGACTATTTCCCCGAGCTGAAATGGTCACTACGAGAGGACACAGATTTAAGGTGCAGGGAAGCAAATACAAAGGAGATGTCAGGGGTAGGTTTTTCACTCAGAGGGTGGTGAGTGAATGGAACCGACTGCCGTCGGAGGTTGTTGAGGCAAACTCACTGGGGTCTTTTAAGAGACTTCTGGATGAGTATATGGAAAAGAATAGGATAGGGGGTTATAGATAGGTCTGTGGATTGGTAGATGTGATCGGCGCAACTCGTGGGCCGAAGGGCCTGTTTGTGCTGTATTGTTACATGTTCTATGCTCCCAGTGTGTCCCTCCATATCCCACTGTTCCCAGTGTATCCCTCCATATCCCACTGTTCCCAGTGTATCCCTCCATATCCCACTGTTCCCAGTGTATCCCTCCATATCCCACTGTTCCCAGTGTATCCCTCCATATCCCACTGTTCCCAGTGTATCCCTCCATATCCCACTGTTCCCAGTGTATCCCTCCATATCCCACTGTTCCCAGTGTATCCCTCCATATCCCACTGTTCCCAGTGTGTCCCTCCATATCCCACTGTTCCCAGTGTGTCCCTCCATATCCCACTGTTCCCAGTGTATCCCTCCATATCCCACTGTTCCCAGTGTATCCCTCCATATCCCACTGTTCCCAGTGTATCCCTCCATATCCCACTGTTCCCAGTGTGTCCCTCCATATCCCACTGTTCGCATTGTATCCCTCCATATCCCACTTTTCCCAGTGTATCCCTCCATATCCCACTGCTCCCAGTTTGTCCCTCCATATCCCACTGTTCCCAGTGTATCCCTCCATATCCCACTGTTCCCAGTTTGTCCCTCCATATCTCACTGCTCCCAGTGTGTCCCTCCATATCCCACTGTTCCCAGTATATCCCTCCATATCACACTGTTCCCAGCTTGTCCCTCCATATCCCACTGTTCCCAGTATATCCCTCCATATCACACTGTTCCCAGCTTGTCCCTCCATATCCCACTGTTCCCAGTGTATCCCTCCATATCCCACTGCTCCCAGTTTGTCCCTCCATATCCCACTGTTCCCAGTGTATCCCTCCATATCCCACTGTTCCCAGTGTGTCCCTCCATATCCCACTGTTCCCAGTGTATCCCTCCATATCCCACTGCTGCCAGTGTATCCCTCCATATCCCACTGCTGCCAGTGTGTCCCTCCATATCCCACTGTTCCCAGCATGTGCCTCCATATCCCACTGTTCCCAGTGTGTCCCTCCATATCCCACTGCTGCCAGTGTATCCCTCCATATCCCACTGTTCCCAGTGTATCCCTTTTGTGTTTCCATATCCCACTTTCCCAGTGTATCCCTCCATATCCCACTGCTCCCAGTGTATCCCTCCATATCCCACTGTTCCCAGTGTATCCCTCCATATCCCACTGTTCCCAGTGTATCCCTCCATATCCCACTGTTCCCAGTGTGTCCCTCCATATCCCACTGTTCCCAGTGTCCCTCATATCCCACTGTTCCCAGTGTTCCCTCCATATCCCACTGTCCGTGTATCCCTCCATATCCCACTGTTCCCAGTGTATCCCTCCATATCCCACTGCTCCCATGTATCCCTCCATATCCCACTGTTCCCAGTGTATCCCTCCATATCCCACTGCTCCCAGTGTGTCCCTCCATATCCCACTGTTCCCAGTGTATCCCTCCATATCCCACTGTTCCCAGTGTGTCCCTCCATATCCCACTGTTCCCAGTGTATCCCTCCATATCCCACTGCTGCCAGTGTATCCCTCCATATCCCACTGCTGCCAGTGTGTCCCTCCATATCCCACTGTTCCCAGTGTGCCTCCATATCCCACTGTTCCCAGTGTGTCCCTCCATATCCCACTGTTCCCAGTGTATCCCTCCATATCCCACTGTTCCCAGTGTATCCCTCCATATCCCACTGTTCCCAGTGTGTCCCTCCATATCCCACTGTTCCCAGTGTATCCCTCCATATCCCACTGTTCCCAGTGTATCCCTCCATATCCCACTGTTCCCAGTGTGTCCCTCCATATCCCACTGTTCCCAGTGTATCCCTCCATATCCCACTGTTCCCAGTGTATCCCTCCATATCCCACTGTTCCCAGTGTGTCCCTCCATATCCCACTGTTCCCAGTGTATCCCTCCATATCCCACTGTTCCCAGTGTATCCCTCCATATCCCACTGTTCCCAGTGTATCCCTCCATATCCCACTGTTCCCAGTGTGTCCCTCCATATCCCACTGTTCCCAGTGTATCCCTCCATATCCCACTGTTCCCAGTGTATCCCTCCATATCCCACTGTTCCCAGTGTGTCCCTCCATATCCCACTGTTCCCAGCGTGTGCCTCCATATCCCACTGTTCCCAGCGTGTGCCTCCATATCCCACTGTTCCCAGCATGTGCCTCCATATCCCACTGTTCCAGAGTGTACCTCTGTATCTTCTATCTTTTTGGATGAAGTTTAAAGAAACAGCAAAGTTTGTTCCAGGGTTTCTCTGATCTCCTGCTTCCTTGTGTCATTTTTCTAGGCTTTCTACTCTCTGTGTGGCTAACTGTCCTTTGTATTGAACATTGACGTCTTTTTTTGCAGCATTCACAGACTCTGTACAGATACATCTATATGAGCTGTAAACTGGAGAATAACTCCCACATCCACTATGATGCACTCTATGCAATGCTTGCACTCATCAGCGTGGAGCTGGCCAATGAGGAGGTGGTTGTAGATCTTATTCGTGTTGTATTAGCCCTCCAGGTAAATGCTGAATCCTCATCTTTCATAGCTTTTTTTCATTTATTGTTTCTGTGCAATTCTAAATGTCACCATCATATGGTGTCCATCGAAAACCATTCCGATGCTTATCTGTAGCTGCTTTCCACGTAGCCTACCTTAACATTTCTCCATACCTCACAGCTCAATTGGATATTACCCACTCTTATTCCCCTTCTTTTCACAATGGCCTTGTACACTCATCATCAAACTGTTCATAATCTGCAGGTCTTTCAAATGGTGTATCAAATTGGAAGTGTGATATAGGGGTGACACAGTGGCACAATGGTTAGCATTGCTGCCTCACAGCACCAGGAACCCAGGTTCAATTCTGGCCTTGGTGTGGAGTTTGCACGTTCTCCTATGTCTGCGTGGGTGCTCCGATTTCCTCTCACAGTCCAAAATTGTGTTGGTTAGGTGGATTAGTCATGTTAAATTGTCTCTTAGTGTCAGGGGGACTAGCTTGGATAAATGAATGGGGTTATGGGGATAGGGCCTGGGTGGTATTGCCAGAGTGTGGCAATTCAGGGAATTTCACAGTAACTACATTGCTGTGTTAATGTAAGTCACCCTGTGATTAATAAATAAACTTTAAACTTTGCAGCGTTAATGAGGACTTTGTATGTCTTTTAGAGATATGCGTGTGTTGTATTGTGGGGGGTAAGATCATGTCTCCTCTGAGAGGATGGTTTAAAACCTGGTATTGCAGTGTGGAACAGGCAGAGGAGTCAGGATTTTATTGTTGCTTTTTTAATGTTACTCTATTCCTCCATTGATTCTTTGACTATCGTTATCTGCTTTTTATGTTTCTAATAATCCTTTGTTAGTCAGATTTATATTGACTGTGTTCACTTTCCAAAGTCCCTCTTCCCCTTTTGTACTCTGAAATATTTAAGACCGAGAAGAAAAGATTTTTGGATATGAAGGAAATTAAACATAAAAAATAAGTGCAGGAATAGGCCATTTAGCCCTTTGAGCCTGCTCTACCATTCAATGTGACCATGGTTAATCATGCACTGTCAGTATCTCACTCCCACTTTCTCTCCATTCTCCTCGATCCCTTTAGCCTTAAGGGCCATGTCTGGCCCCCTCTTGAACATTTCTAACAAACCAGCTCCAACGGGCTTTCTGTGGGAGAGAATTCCACAGGTTCACAACTCTCTGAGTGAAGAAGCTCTTCCCCATCTCAGCGCTGAATGGCTTGCCCCTTATTCTGAGACTGTGACCCCTAGTTTTGGACTTCCCCAACATCAGGAATGTTTTTCCCATATCCTGCCTGTCCAGTCCCATCAGGATTTTTTATGTTTGTACAAGACCCTCTTTCATTCTTCTAAATTCCACTGAGTACAATCCCAGTCTGTCTTCGTATGTCAGTCCTGCCATATTAAGGGATGTGAGGAAGAGTTGAATTGGAAGACCCTGTCTATGGAGGGGCAGCAGAAGTGACTTCCTCCTGATCTTATTTTGATGCCTTGATAGTAACATTCTGTATTTTTCCTCCTATATTTATTCTTTGCCTTTTGTTGAATCTGGTTATTTAGCCAGCCATTCTGTTTATTCATAAGTCACTTTATGTATCTCATCTGTCTCTCATCAATCTCATATGTGAAAATTTCATCCCACTTCTCTGTCACATGTCAGGTTTTTAGTCCATCACTGAGCTTATATTAGCACTGTAGAGGTCAGTAAAATCTCTTTATTTAACAGGAACTTTCTTTGACCAATGAGGATAACCTGCCTGTGTGGACATGCTGTGCAATTCATGCCCTCTCGTCTGCCTACCTGAACCTCATTAGCCAGCTGACCAGCCTGCCTGCCTTCTGCCAGAATATCCAGCAGGTAAGGATAACTGGGCAATGCACAGCTACCAGAGATAGAGTATCAATGACAGCAAACCTCTATCTCCTGCTCTGCTTTGATCACTCTCACTGAATGGATATTGCAATCTCTCTTAGACAAACCCAGATTTCAAAATCTCAATTGGTGAAATCCATCTTTTAATCTCTCTGATAATGAAACACATGACTCAAACTCTCCTTCAATAAGTAAAACCATGATCCAGTTTCCCATTCTCTACCTCTTTTTCATTTATTTTCTATTTTATCTTTTCAGGTGATTGAAGTCAGAAGAAAGGAGGCTTTGTACCTATTACCAGAGGGAGTCTTTGAGGCTAAAAGCAGGTACTTGCAGGGAATTGGGCTGAAATCACCCTGGACATCCTTAACATACTTGCTGCATTTTCCTCATATTCATAACTTTCCTTCACAGTTTGCTGAGTCTGTTTTGTGTGATCATTGACCAATCTCAGTCTATTTATATGCTAATTCTAATGAAAAGAGAGAGCATATTTTGTTTGTAGCACCAATTTCATAGAACACAGAACACTACAGCACAGATAGGTCCTTTGGCCCACAAGTTGCGCCGATCATACCCATACCTACCAGGCCATAGAACTATCTTTCTATAAAGTGAACGAGTCATACCAGTCATGTAATAATTGTGGCTGCAAGAGTAAGTCAGATTGGGAATTCTGTAGTGAATAACTCACCTCCTAACTCCCCAGAATCTGTTCACCATCTACGAGGTAAGTCAGAACTGTGATAAAATACTCTCCAATTGCCTTGGCAGCACAGCTAACTCCAGCAACCAACCTCTCAATGATGTCAAGAAGCTCAACACCATCCAGGACAAAGCAGCCCCATTAATTGGCTCTCCATTCACGTTAAATAGTCATTGTCTCCACCGCTGAGGCAATGTGGCAGCAGTTGTGCCATCTTCAAAATGCACAGGAGCAACTTCCTCAAGGCTGCTTGGGTAGCATCTTCCAAACCCACAAACTTTACCACCTAGAAGGACAAGGGCAGCAGATACATAGGAACACCACCACCTGCAAGTTCCCCTCCAAACCGCACACCATCCTGAATTAGAAATATATCGCCGTTCCTTCACTGTCATTGGGTCAAAATGCTGGAACTCCCTCCCTAACAGCACTGTGGGACTATAATGCTTCAAGAAGATGGCTCATCGCTGAGGATGAAGACTGATTAGATACAGACCAGTTCATTGGTGTTTTTAAGTGGTGCAAAATGCTATTGATGAGTTGGCAAGTAGATATTCATTTAGACACTTAAGTAATGTAGATCTGCTATATTACTATTGTTATTTTACCTGGAACTGTGAAATATACCTGCTGGGGCTAAGTATACATTCCATTTTGGCACTGTGTTGCTATTAGTGCTTTTCTTAAGTTTCTCTTTAGGCATTAGGGATATGTTGCAGGATGGTTTGACGTTCTATGTGGGCTGTGCTACTCATTCTGTTGGAAAAAGCAGAAGAAGTTATTTCTAAGCTGGAATGTCCTAACCATGTTAGGGATTGTGGGTTTTATACAAGAAGAAAACGATGTGGTTTGCCCATTTCTAGTATGTCTCTGAACTTGAGAAATTGTCACAGATAAATTATTTACTCGTGAAAAATAATGAATAACAGCAAAAAGGTGATGGCACCTGCTCAATAGGTAAAGGTAAATGTGATAATGTGTCATCATTGGCATGGTGCTTTGACTAATAATTTTTGTATTGTAGGAGTGTGCAGATAAGATCAATGACCTTCTTTGCAATTGGCTAGCAGCTAACAACGGCATACTTTTATAAGTCCCAGAAATAGTAAAGTGTCAATGATCAGTCAATAATGCAAAATGACAACTATATAAATGATGATGATACATTGTAGACCAAATATTAGACTTAGTGCTTCTTTTCCTGGCTAAGCAGAATTAGATCCAGCACTAGTCAGAGTAGCTGAGACAAAATCTATTGGTCGTTCTTCTCCCAAAGATATAATTTGTGAAATGATTGCCCCATCCCACAAGATCAAATGTCACAAGCAAGCAGTAACGGTAGCTTTGGATTAAAATGAACCAACACTTCAGACTTCTGCAGAGAATTTTTGACATCTTTGTACGTTTTCTCACATTCTGTTGTCCAATCCCAAGACTGTTTCACACACGGTAAATTATGCAATGGCTTCAATAATGTAGCAAAGTTAAGAACAGATTTGTTAGAATAATTTACTAACCCTAAAAGTCACCTCATTCATGTCATATTTATTGGAAAATAGCTTCCACCTTTTTAGTTGTTTTGTGTCGGCCTTTGCTATCAATAATGTGACCCAAATACTGGACCATTGTCTGAAAAAAGTCACACTTTTCTTTCCTGATATATGCAGACCACATGCTTGAAGAGTTCCATAAAACCATAAAACATAGGAGCAGAATGAGGCCATTCAGCCCATCGAGTCTGCTCCGCTATTCAATCATGGCTGATAATTTTCTCATCCCCATTCTCCTGCCTTTTCCCCATAACACCTGATCCCCTTATTAATCTGGAACCTATCTATCTCTGTCTTAAAGACACTCAATGACCCGGCCTCCATAGCTTTCTGCGGCAAAGAGTTCCACACATTCCCCACTCTCTGACTGAAAAATTCCTCCTCATTCTTGTTTTAAAGGATCATCCCTTTAGCCTGAGGTTGTGCCATTTGGTTCTAGTTTTTCCTACTGGTGGAAACATCCTCTCCATGTCCACTCTATCCAGGCCTCAATAACTTTTAATAAGATCCCCTCTCTTCCTTCTAAATCCCAACATACAGACCCAGAGTCCTCAATTGTTCCTCATACAACAAGCTCTTCATTCCAAGGATCATTCTTGTGAACCTCCTCTGGACCCTTTCCAAGGCCAGCACATCCTTCCTTCCTTCCAAATTTGTCCCTAAATTATTCAAGTACTCTTTATTACTAGACCCTGTATGAGAATATCATCCGGGTAACATTTTACACCAAATCAACAATAAACCTGATCCAGAGGGCTGGTGCAGAGATTATTTCAAAGGACAATAATTTATAACGAAAAAGATCTTTTGAGTAAGAATGATTAGCAATTGTTCATCTGTAAATATACCTGTAAAATATCAATCTGCTAAGTCTCTGCTCACCTGATAATTCAGCAATCTTCAATTAAAGGAAGCAGATATGGGCCAGCACATAATACAGAATGTATGGTTATTTTATAATCACCATGAATACAAACGGAACCATCTGGTTTCATGACAGGTACGATGGGGGGTAATCCAATCATTGATTATAACTGGCTCTAACACAGCAGTGTTAACAAACTATACTAATTATTCTTTGACCTTTGAATTGCATATTGCTCTTGTTTCAAGAATTTATGGTTCTACTTAAGGCTTTACCTTGAGTTTTACTTGAACTCCCTTCAATAGTCCAATGAATCTTTGAATGCAGTCTTACATTTATTCAGAAGGTATTGTAGCTTTCTTTTGGTATTGGCCAATCTGTTGAAAGCACTCCAATCTTCTCCAACCATGACTTCCCAAATAGAGCTGGAAAATTACCACTGACTGCAGGGAGAGACAACTGGACAGTTTGTCAAGTCAACCATAATTTTTAACTGGTCTCTTTCATATATGTCATTAAAATCACATTAGCCTGAATTAAAATCTGCTTCAGATTTTGTTGGTATTTAGTCTCAGGAATTAAAGATACAACAGCACCAGTATCAACCTCCATCTTAATATATTGTCCATATTAACTTTGGAATCACAAGAATTGTTGTGATTCATGCAATATGGGTGAGATGTTCAGTTGGAGTTCTTCATCATATTTCTGGACTTTCTCTTCTTCACACTCTTCATTCTTTTCTTCTATGCTGCAAAATCTTTTTATAGCATGCAACTTGTTCTACTTCTCAAATGTGCCCAGCTTCTTCTGAATATTCCTCTCAGACGAAGCTAGCCTACACTAACAATCATTTCCAGTGTCATCCATTTAGCCACAATTCTTGCATTGACTATCTTTGCCCCAGCATTCACTTTCTGAATGGCCCATTTTGACACATCTACGACATGCTTGTTTCTGTTTTAATTTCTTATGGTCTCTTCCCAACTTGTAGATCTTCATTTCTGCACCAAATTTTTCAGCCGCTTTCATTGACACTGATTTCTTGCTGTGTTTAAAGTCAAACATTATCCAGTAAGCAATCTTCTTTGGATCAGCTCATTTTGGAGACCTCAAGCTAGGCGATCTCAGAGTATTGTGCTGAAATTGTGCCATTTAATAATATATTTATTTCTGTAAGAGGCTGTATTTTTTGACTGAAAGAACACACAGCTCCCTGCTGAGACTGCAGGGTAATAACTCATTATATCTAATGGTGTGTTCATTGAAACAGAATTAATGCATTTGTGTTTACTTAGTTTTTCCCCTGGGGTTTTAATTATGTTCATTGACAGAGTCAAACTCATGTACTAATGGGAGGAGCTTACAGGGAAATACCGTTAGTCTTTCATTTTAAAACAGAGAATATCTGCGTGGCTATCAAAGTAGCAAGACCTGTCTTCCTGTCGCTGTCACTGGAGGTTATTTAGCAACATCAGGACTAGTGAGCTGAGTACAAGCACATTTTGCTAACTGATTTTCAAGAGGGGTTTAGTCAGCAAGAGAAATATTGCTTGAATTGGAACTCCGAGTGAGAGGTTAGCAGTTAAGATTTGTATCTTGTTTTGGTTATTCTATGATTCTTAAAAGTTAAGCTAATTCATCTGTTATTGTTAAACTGCGTTGTTAAATAAAACTTGTTTTGATAAAAGCTTCCCGGTGTGACAGTAGAATTGCACCTGGAGTGAAAAATCCTATTCTCACATTAATACCAAAATAGTAAATTGCTTGAATGTAGTCTGACTTCATAATATCCCTGGTGTTCCTGATCCATACCCTCACAGGACCAGACTGACAATGTTCTGCCAGCCTTTTTAATGTCACCACTAACTCAGCCATAGAGTCATAAAGGTTTACAGCATAAAAACAGACCCTTCACTCCAACTGGACCATGCCACCCTTTTTTTAAACCCCCAAGCTAATCCCAATTGCCCGCATTTGGCCCATACCCCTCTATATTCATTGTACCAATGTAACTGTCTAAATGCTTTTTAAAAGATAAAATTGTAACCACCTCTACAACTACCTCTGGCAGCTTGTTCCAGACACTCACCACTCTCTGTGTGAAAAAAATGCCCCTTTGGACACTTTTGTACCTCTCCCCTCTCACCTTAAACGTGTGCCCTCTATTTTAGACTCCCCGACCTTTGGAAAAAGATATTGATTATCTAACTGATCTGTGCCCCTCATTATTTTATAGACCTCTATAAGATCACCCCTAGCCTCCTACGCTCCAGAAAAAAAGATCCCAGTTTATTCAGCCTCTCCTTATAATTCAAGCCATCTGGTCCCAATAACATCCTAGTAAATCTTTTCTGCACTCTTTCAAGTTTAAAAATATCCTTTCTATAATAGGGTGACCAGAACTATACACAGTATTCCAAGTGTGGCCTTACCAATGTCTTGTACAATTTCAACAAGACGCCCCAACTCCTGTATTCAATGTTCTGACCAATGAAACCAAGCATGCCGAATGCCTTCTTCGCCACTCTGTCCACCTGTGACTCCACTTGCAAACAGCTATGAACATGTACCCTTCAATCTCTTTGGTCTATAACTCTCCTCAACACTGTTCCATTAACTAAGTAAGTCCTGCCCTGGTTCAATCTACCAAAATGCATCATCTCACATTTGTCTAAATTAAACTCCATCTGCCATTCATCAGCTCACCTGGCCCAATTGATCAAGATCCTGTTGCAATTAAAGATAACTTTCTTCACTGTCCACTATGCCACCAATCTAAGCATCACCTGCAAACTTACTAACCATGCCCCTTTGTATTCTCATCCAAATCATTAACATAAATGACAAATAACAGTGAGCCCCAGCACTGATCACTGAGGCACACCGCTGGTCACAGTTCTCCAGATTGAAAAACAACCCTCTATATCCACCCTCTAGCTCTGTCATCAAGCTAATTTTGTATCCATTTAGATACTTCTGCATCCCGTGAGATTTAATCTTATGCAACAACCTACCATGCGGTATCTTGTCAAAGGCCTTGCTAAAGTCCAAGTAGACAACATCAACTGTAGTGCCCTCATCTACCTTCCTGGTTAACCCTTCAAAAATCTCAGTCAAATTTGTGAGGCATGATTTTCCACTCACAAAGCCATGCTGACTGTCTCTAATCATGAGCAATGCTTTCACCTTCCACTTGATTCTTTCGGTAGAACCTGAACCATCCCACGATGGAGATGTATGCTCTTCAAGGATCTTTGCCAAGTCATCATAAATTTTCATTCTTAGCTTTTGGATGAACCAAGCTCTGTAGCCAGTTGTAGGTTTTGCTTTCTATTGTATTGAGAAAAGCTAGTCCTAGCAACGAATTTTCAATTTTATTGGCTGGTACAAAGTACTGAAGAGGTGTAGAAAGTCCATGATTAATTTTCTTCATTGGAAGGACCCATGGCTCCTAATTGGCCATCGTTACTCTTGCAGGCTCTCTCGTTGGACAGAACTCTCTCAGAAAACTCTCTCTGATCAGTGTTTTTTTTATTCAGCACTCTTCGTGCTGCCTTTTTACCCTGGAGGATATTGACTTGAATATGTTTTTCAAACCTCTCCAGCCATATTGTTAGGTATTCCTTCTTTTTAATATGCCACTTACTGTCTGGAATCTCACCTTATCTCATCGGAAACATCGGAAAAGCATGCTTCCACTCTTTCTCAACTACGTAGTGAGTCTGACAGTCTGCTGCTATGCACTGTAACACATCCCTGCAGCTTAGGGGATTCTAACTGATTTTGTTTCTGGTAAAAAATATAATTTTTATTTTCATTTTTTCTGTTGGTCTTCCTACACTTGTTCCTCATTCATTAATCCTGTTGTTGACTTTCTCCAGTGTTTGAATCTTCAATGTGTGAGGACACACAAAGTATATTTTTACATTGAATCTCTTCTCAATGGTCTTGATGATAAGAAATTCCAACTCATTGTCAATTTTCTTTTGGTAATGCCCTAGCTAATTTCAGGGTTTGTGGGTTTTAGAAGTAAAGAATAAGATGTGGTTTATGCATTTAGGTTCAAAATAACAACATGGTTTATTGCAGGAGCCATTGCCTGTTGAGTAGAAAATGAAACTAACCAGGAACCTGTGAAATACCTCAGTGACCTCACCATCAAATCATGCAATCAGCACTTAAAGCAATCATGCAACCGGTTAAATATATAACATAATCCCACTGAGTACTTTATTCTTCATGTATGTCAGCATTGTTGCTAATGCCAGTATTTATTGCCATTCCAAAGTTCCACTTAACTGAGTGGCTTGGTAGGCCATTTCAGAGAACATGTTCAGAGTCAATCACACTGCTGTGATCTGGAGTCACAAAGCAGGTAAGGATGGCAGATTTCTTTTCCATTAATTAATCATTAATTCCATTCTATTAATCAACCAGATTTATTTTTTAACATCCAGTTGTTATTGCAACTAAAATTTTCTATCAGGTTTACATATGCACTGAATTTAAATTTCACAGTGACTGTAATGTGATTGGAAATCATATAGAACATAGAACATAGAACATTGTGAGGCTACATTGGATTTGGTGCTGGGCAATGAGCCAGACCAGGTGTTAGGCTTGGAGGTTGGTGAACATTTTGGTGATAGTGACCACAATTCGGTTACGTTCACCTTAGTGATGGATAGGGATAGGCATGAAGCTGGGGGCAGTAGTTATAGCTGGGAGAAGGGTAATTATGAGGCCATCAGGAGAGAATTAGGGTGCATAGATTGGACTAGGAAGCTACAGGGACTGGGAACATCTGGAATGTGGAGCTTATTCAAGGAGCAGCTGCTGCGGGTCCTTGATAAGTATGTCCCTGTCAGGCAAGGAGGAAATGGTCGAGTAAGAGAACCTTGGTGTACGAAAAAAGTTGATTTGCTGGTTAAAAGGAAAAAGGAGGCTTATGTCAGGATGAGGATTGAAGGCTCGGTTAGTGCAATGGATAGCTATAGATTAGCCAGGAGGGAGCTAAAGAGGGAATTGAGGAGAGCAAAGAGAGGACATGAGAAGACTTTGGCTGATAGGATTAGGGAGAATCCTAAAGCTTTCTTTAGATATGTTAAGAATAGAAGATTGGTTAGGGCAAGATTAGGGCCAGTCATAGACAGCAGTGGGAAGTTGTGCGTGGAGCCTGAAGAGATTGGAGAGGTACTGAATAAATATTTCTCTTCGGTATTCACGCAGGGTGATGTAAATGTAGTTATGGAGAACACTGAGGTACAGGGTAGCAAACTGGAAAGTATTGAAGTAGATAGGGAGGATGTGCTAGATATTCTCGAGGGTTTGAAGTTGGATAAGTCCCCTGGGCCGGACGGGATTTACCCTAGGATTCTCTGGGAGGCAAGAGAGGAGATTGCAGAGCCTCTGGCTCTGATCTTCAGGTCGTCGTTGGTTACGGGTGTGGTTCCGGAGGACTGGAGGATAGCGAATGTGGTCCCGTTGTTCAAGAAGGGGAAGAGAGACCTTCCAGGGAATTATAGGCCAGTGAGTCTTACTTCTGTTGTGGGCAAAGTATTGGAGAGAATAATTAGGGATAGGATTTATAGTTATTTAGAGAGTAATGAATTGATTGGAGATAGTCAGCATGGTTTTGTGAAGGGTAGGTCGTGCCTTACTAACCTCATTGAGTTTTTTGAAAAAGTGACTAAGGAGGTGGATGGGGGTAAGGCGGTTGATGTGGTATATATGGACTTTAGTAAGGCGTTTGATAAGGTGGCCCATGGAAGACTTCTGCAGAAAATGCAGATGTATGGGATAGAGGGTGATTTAGCTAATTGGGTTAGGAATTGGCTAGCAGATAGAAGACAGAGGGTGGTGGTTGATGGGAGATATTCATCGTGGAGTTCGGTGACAAGTGGTGTACCTCAGGGGTCTGTTTTGGGGCCCCTGCTGTTTGTAATTTTTATAAATGATCTGGATGAGGGTATTGAAGGATGGATTAGTAAATTTGCAGATGACACTAAAGTCGGTGGAGTGGTAGATAGTGAAGAGGGGTGTTATAGTTTGCAGAGGGACTTGGACAAGTTGCAGAGCTGGGCCGAGAGGTGGCAAATGGAGTTTAATGTGGAAAAGTGTGAGGTAATGCACTATGGCAGAAATAATAAATGTGTAGAGTATAGGGCAAATGGTAGGATTCTTAGTAGTCTAGATGAACAGAGGGATCTTGGTGTGTATGTGCATAGATCCCTGAAAGTAGGCAGTCAGGTCGAGAAGGTTGTTAGGAAGGCATATGGAGTCTTGGCTTTTATTGGTAGAGGGATTGAATTTCGGAGCCGCAACGTCATGTTGCAACTGTACAAAACTCTAGTGCGGCCGCACTTGGAGTATTGTGTGCAGTTCTGGTCCCCACATTATAAGAAAGATGTGGAGGCATTGGAGAGGGTACAGAGGAGGTTTACCAGGATGTTGCCTGGTATGGAGGGCAGGTCTTATGAGGAGAGGCTGAGGGATTTGAGGTTGTTTTCGTTAGAAAGGAGGAGGCTAAGAGGGGACCTGATCGAAACATATAAGATGATTAGAGGTTTAGATAGGGTGGACAGTGATAGCCTTTTTCCTAGGATGGAAAAAGCTAGCACGAGGGGACACAGCTTTAAATTAAGGGGTGATAGTTATAGGACGGATATCAGAGGCAGGTTCTTTACCCAAAGGGTGGTTCGGGAGTGGAATGCCCTGCCTGCAGCGGTTGTAGATGCGCCAAGTTTGGTGGCGTTTAAGAGGTTAGTTGATAAGTATATGGAAGAGAAGGGAATGGTTTAGTTTGGAGGGGCATTGCTTTTTATATTGGTCGGCGCAACATCGAAGGCCGAAGGGCCTGTTCGTGCTGTAATGTTCTATGTTCTATATTAAGCACAGAACAGGCCCTTCGGCCTTCGATGTTGCGCCGACCAATATAAAAAGCAATGCCCCTCCAAACTAAACCATTCCCTTCTCTTCCATATACTTATCAACTAACCTCTTAAACGCCACCAAACTTGGCGCATCTACAACCGCTGCAGGCAGGGCATTCCACTCCCGAACCACCCTTTGGTGGTTCAAATCAATCACCCTTTGATTTAATATCTACAGATCATTAGTCCACTCCAGTAGCAATGCAAATATCCTACCATTTTCTACTAGGTTCTTGAATATTTGCTTTGAGGACAATGTTGCCTCTTTCTTTTCCACAGCATACCCAAGTCTATCGACAAGTTGGAGAAGGAATTGCTATTCTTGCAAAGTAAGATCAGTGAGGTACTGGCAGGAAGTGGTTACAGCTCTGAGAGACTGGGAGTCCCCTATATTCCACAGTTCACAGGTAAGAAATCACAGTTAATTCCTGATTCCTCCTGCAACAACAGCCAGGCAACACTTGGGGAATTGTGTCAATAACCAGCTTCTCTCAATTTGATGAGACTTTCATCTGTTGGCTTATGGTATCAGAATTATTGAGTTGAATATTGCAGAGTGAGAGATTGATATCTGAAATGAAACAGCAAAGGCTCGATAACTTTGCTGGGTGTATTCTATAGGCCGCCCAATAGCGACAGGGAACTTGAGATGCAGATAGGGAAACAGATCCTAGACAGATGTAGAAATAACAGGGTTGTCGTGATAGGAGATTTCAATTTCCCAAACATCGACTGGAATATCCCAAGGGTAAGGGGTTTGGATGATGTGGAGTTTGTTAGGTGTGTTCAGGAAGGTTTCCTGACACAGTACGTGGAAAAGCCTACGAGAGGAGAGACAGTACTTGACCTGGTGCTTGCTAATGAGTCAGGGCAGGTGTCGGATCTCTCGGTAGGTGAGCATCTTGGGAATGGAGATCATAATTCTATCTCTTTCACGATAGCGATGGAAAGAGACAGGATCAGGCAGGCTAGGAAGGTGTATGTCTGGAGTAAGGGGAAATATGAAAACATTAGGCAGGTAATTGGATGCATAAACTGGAAGGAGGTGTTCTTGGGGAAGAGTACAGAAGGAAAGAGACGGTTTTTCAAGGAATGTTTGTGTGGGGCTCTGCAAGACAACGTTCCAAGGAGTCAAGGAGGTTCTGGTAGGACGCGAGAACCGTGGTGCACAAAGGTAGTGGTGGACCTAGTTAGAAAGGAAAAAATGGTATATAAAAGGTTCAGAGAGCTAGGGGATGTTAGGGATCTAGAGGAGTATAAGGTGTGTAGAAGGGAATTTAAAAAGGAAATTAGGAGAGCCAGAAGGGGTCATGAGAAGGCCTTGGCAGGTAAGATTAAGGAGAATCCCAAGGCCTTCTACAAATATGTGAAAAGTAAAAGGATGAGAAGAGAAGGGATAGGGCCTATAAAAGGTGAAGGGGGAAAAGTCTGTGTGAATCCAGAAGAAATGGCAGAGGTGCTTAACAAGTACTTTGCCTCGGTGTTCACGGTGGAAAGTGAACTGGGAGATTGCATGCAGGTTTGAGGCATACGGAACAGATTGAGTATGTGGATGTTAGGAAAGAGGATGTGTTAGACCTGTTAAATTCTATCAAGATAGACAAGTCGCCGGGACCGGATGGGATGTACCCCAGGTTATTGTGGGAGGTGAGGGAAGTGGTTGCAGAGCCCCTGGCGATGATCTTTGCGTCGTCCATGGAAACGGGAGAGGTTCCGGAGGATTGGAGGATTGCGGATGTGGTTCCTATCTTTAAGAAAGGGAACAGGGATAGTCCAGGAAATTACCAACCGGTGAGTTTGACTTCAGTGGTTGGTAAGCTGATGGAGAGGCTTCTGAGGGATATGATATATGAACATTTGGAGAAGTTTGGACTGATTAGAAATAGTCAGCATGGTTTTGTCAAGGGCATGCCATGCCATGCCTTACGAGCCTAGTTGAGTTCTTCGAAAATGTGACTGAACACATTGACAAAGGAAGGGTGGTGGACATAGTGTACATGGACTTTAGTAAGGCGTTTGATAAGGTCCCACATTCAAGGCTTCTGGAGAAGGTGAGAGGGCATGGGATCCAAGGGGCTTTGGCCTCGTGGATCCAGAACTGGCTTGCTGGCAGAAGGCAGAGAGTGGTTTTGGATGGGTCTTGTTCTGCATGGAGGTCGGTAACCAGTGGAGTGCCCCAGGGATCTGTTCTGGGACCCCTGCTGTTTGTCATTTTCATAAATGACCTGGATGAGGAAGTGGAGGGATGGGTTAGCAAGTTCGCCGACGATACAAAGATCGGTGGTGTTGTGGATGGTCTGGAGGGATGCCAAAAGTTGCAGCGGGACATAGGCAGGATGCAAAACTGGGCAGAGAAGTGGCAGATGGACTTCAACGCTGATAAATGTGTAGTGGTCCATTTTGGCAGGAATAATGGGATGAAAGAGTACAATATAAGGGGTAGAAGTCTTAGCTGTGTTGTAGAGCAGAAGGTTCTCGGGGTCAGGGTCCATAGGACTCTTAAATCGGCCTCACAGGTGGAGGAAGTGGTCAAGAAGGCATACGGTGTACTGGCCTTCATTAATCAAGGAATAGAGTTTAGGAGTCAGGAGGTAATGATGCAGCTCTATAACAGCTGCTGTTTGTAATTTTTATAAATGATCTGGATGAGGGTATTGAGGGATGGATCAGTAAATTTGCAGATGATACTAAAGTTGGTGGTGTGGTAGATAGTGAAGAGGGGTGTTTTAGTTTACAGAGTGACTTGGACAAGTTGCAGAGCTGGGCCGAGAGGTGGCAAATGGAGTTTAATGTGGAAAAGTGTGAGGTAATGCACTTTGGCAGGAACAATAAATGTGTAGAGTATAGGGCTAATGGTAGGGCTCTTAATAGTGTTGAGGAACAGAAGGATCTTGGTGTATGTGTCAATAGATCACTGAAAGTAGGCAGTCAAGTGGATAAAGTTGTTAAGAAGGCATATGGAGTCTTAGCTTTTATTGGTAGGGGGATTGAATTTCGGAGCCGCAGCATCATGTTGCAACTGTACAAAACTCTAGTGCGGCCGCACTTGGAGTATTGTGTGCAGTTCTGGTCCCCACATTATAAGAAAGATGTGGAGGCATTGGAGAGGGTACAGAGGAGGTTTACCAGGATGTTGCCTGGTATGGAGGGCAGGTCCTATGAAGAGAGGTTGAAGGATTTGAGGTTGTTTTCGTTAGAAAGGAGGCGGCTAAGAGGGGATCTTATTGAAGCATATAAGATGATTAGAGGTTTAGATAGGGTGGACAGTGATAGCCTTTTTCCTAGGATGGAGAAAGCTAGCACGAGGGGACACAGCTTTAAATTAAGGGGTATGAGTTATAGGACGGATATCAGAGGTAGGTTCTTTACTCAAAGAGTGATTAGGGAGTGGAATGCCCTGCCTGCAGCTGTTGTAGATGCGCCAAGTTTGGTGGCGTTTAAGAGGTTAATTGATAAGTATATGGAAGAGAAGGGAATGGTTTAGTTTGGAGGGGCATTGCTTTTTATTTTGGTCGGCACAACATCGAAGGCCGAAGGGCCTGTTCTGTGCTGTATTGTTCTATGTTCTATGTTCTATGTTCTATGTTCTATAAGACTCTTGTCAGACCCCAGTTGGAGTATTGTGTGCAGTTCTGGTCGCCTCATTATATGAAGGGTGTAGAGGCTATTGAGAAGGTTCAGAGGAGATTTACAAGGATGCTGCCTGGATTGGGAGGCAGGCCTTATGAAGATAGGTTGAGGGAACTGGGACTCTTCTCACTGGAGAGACTTAGGTTGAGGGGTGACCTGATAGAGGTTTATAAAATGTTGAGAGGAATAGATAGGGTGGACTCTCAGAGACTATTTCCCTGAGCTGAAATGGTCAATAGGAGAGGACACAGATTTAAGGTGCAGGGAAGCAAATACAAAGGAGATGTCAGGGATAGGTTTTTCACTCAGAGGGTGGTGAGTGAATGGAACCGACTGCTGTTGGAGGTTGTTGAGGCAAATTCACTGGGGTCTTTTAAAAGACTTCTGGATGAGTATATGGAAAAGAATAGGATAGGGGATTATAGATAAGTCTGTGGATTGGTAGATGTGATCGGCGCAACTCATGGGCCGAAGGGCGTTTTTGTGTTGTATTGTTCTATGTTCTATGTTCTATGAGTGGATTGTCTTATAACGATAGGTTGAAAAGATTGTTTCCACTGGAGTTTAGAAGTGTGATTGAAGTGTATAAGATCCTGATCAGTATCGACAGGTGGATGTTAGGAAAATGCTTTCTCTTGTAGATGTGTCCAAAGCCTGGGGGCACTGTTTTAAAATTAAGGTTGCCTTCATAGGACAGAGATGAAGAGGATATTTTTCTCTGAGGATTATGCAACTTTAGAACTCTCTGCTTCAGAAGGTGGTGGAGGCAGAGTCACTGAATACTTTCTTGTAGGACAGGGAATCAAAGGTTATCATAGGTGAATGGGAATGGGACTCAACATAAGTGGATTGGCTATGATTTTATTGAATGGTGAAGTAGTTTGAAGGGCTGAATAGCCTTCTGCTCCTATTTCACATGTTCGTACATATGTTCATATCAGAGAGTCACTATCCAAGGGTGGTTGTGCTGTGACAGGCCTGGAAACATGAGAGATTGATATGGGCTTAGAAACTACTTTGATTTCACCTGAGCCTAGAGGAGGAAAAGAAGATTTTTTTTGGGCTCCTTTCAACACTTAGTCAGAACCAGATCACTACAAACCAGAGAGATCTTCTTCCAGTTTGTCCATTGGTATCCAGTATGACAAATAGTCAAAGGTATTAAGTTAAAGTTATCATTTGGAGTGTACTGAGTGTTAGTTATACCAACTGAAGTTAAAAACGATGAACAAAGAAAAATATAGCACAGGAACAGGCCCTTCAGCCTTTCGAGTCTGCACTGATCATGATGATCTAATTAAAAAGCTAAAAAAAACCTTCTGCCCTTAATCTCTCCATATCCCTCTAAACCCTCCCTATTCATGAACCCATCTTAGATGCCTCCTAAATGTTGCTACAGTGTCTGCTTCCACCACCTCCTCTAACAGGCATTCCAGGGACCCACCATTCTCTGCAAGAAAATCTTCCACATACTTCTCCTTTAAAATTTTACCTCTCACTTTGAACTTGTGCCCCTTGTAACTGAGACTTCCACCCTGGGAAAAAGCCTCTGACTATTCACCCTGTCTGTGCCTCTCATCATTTTGTAGACCTCTATCGGGTCTCCCCTCAGCTTCCATCTTTCCAGTGAAAACAATCCTAGTTTATTCAATCTCTCCTCAAATCCAACACCCTCAAGACCAAGCAACATCCTTCTTTGCACTCTCTCCAAAGCTTCCATATCCTTCTGGTAGTGTGGTGATCAGAACTGCACACAATATTCCAAATGCGGCCTAACTAAGGTTTTATACAGCTGCAACATAATTTCCCAATTTCTGTACTCAATGCTCTGGCCGATAAAGGTAAGCATGCCATTAGCCTTATTAATCACCTTGGCCACCTCTGTAGACCTGAACACCCAGATCACTCTATATGTTAATGTTCCTAAGGGTTCTGCCATTTACAGTATAATTCACACCTAAATCTGATCCTCCAAAATGCGTCAGCTCACATTTGTCTGGATTAAACTCCATCTGCCATTTCTGTGCCCAAATCTCCCATCTGCCCATATCCTGTTGTATCCTCTGACAATCCTCATCAACTCCATCAATCTTCATGTCATCCCCAAACTCACCAATCAGACTACCCACATTTTCCTCCAGATTATTTATATATAGTACAAACAACAGAGTCCCAGCACTGATCCCTGTGGAACACCACTAACTACAGATCTCCATTCTGAAAAATACCCACTGCTACTCTCTGTCTTCTACAACCAAATCAGTTCTGTATCCATCTTGCCAGCCCGTTCCGAATCCCACGTGATTTAGTTTTTGTACCAGTCTGCCATGTTGAACGTCTTACTAAAGTCCATACAAACTACATCCACAGCCCTTCCCTCATCACCTCTTCAAAAAACTCAATCAAGTTGCTGAGACATGACCTTCCCTGTACAAAACCATGCTACCTGTCACTAACGAGTCCATTTTCCTTCAAATGTGCAGATATCCTGTCTCACAGTATCTTTTCCAAAAGTTTCCCCACCACTGATGTCAGGCTCACCGGCCTATCATTTCCTGGATTATTCCTATTTCCGTTCTTAAACAAGGGAACAACATTGGTTATTCTCCAGTCCTCTGGAACCTCACCTGTGGTCAAAGAGGATGTGAAGATATCTGTTGAAGCCTCAGCTATTTTCTCTCCATGGCTCCCACAATAACCTGGGTTGGATCCCATCCAGCCTCAGGGACATTTCTACTTCAATGCAATGTAAGATACTCAATATTTCCTCCTTCAATATATTGACATTCTCTAAAGTATTCACACACTTTTCCCTAAACTCAATATCCTTCATGTCCTTCTCCTTGGTGAATACTGATTCAAAATACTATTAAAGATCTGACCTACTTCCAGTTGCTCATGCATAACTTCCCTCCATTGTCCTTGAGTGGACTTATTCTTTCTCTTGCTATCCTTTTGCTGCTAATATATAGAGTCATAGAGGGTTACCACGTGGAAACAGGTCCTTTAGCCCAACTTGTCCATACTGCCCGTCTTTTTAACCACTAAGCTAGTCCCAATTGATCATGTTTGCTCCATATTCCTTTATATCCATTTTACCCAAAGAGGCATCCTTCTGGCAGTGCCAGCCTGGCACCCTGGCTGTGCGCACTGGGCATTGCTCAATTGGGATATCAGGTGAATCTACAATGGCGCCCTCGAGCAGTCACCCGATGGCCTTCTGTCATGAATAGACTGATCACTCCCCCTACTGGCGAGAAACACTTTGCCTCTTTTTTCACTAAAGCTAATTTCACCCAAAAAATGGTGCAATTCTCTCCTGTTTTCTTCCTTGTTCAGCACTTTATATTTTTTGTAATCAACCAATGTTCATCTTTATTATATTCCAGAAACCATGCAAAGAGGGATTGAATGGCAGCCGATTGGTCCACACATTTATGAGCATTCATTTGACAGAGATAAATACTTCAAACTTACATGTGACAGCCATACTTTTATTCTGTTTCTTTGTGTAGGATCAGTCGCCAGTTAATGGCACCATCTGTATTTAATGAAACTAATCTGCAATGAAACACTTTAATTACTTTCTCTTACCCGACTGCGAGAGTGGGCTGTGGGGTTACTTTCTCTTCCGATCGAGGTGCCCTTGGAATGTGGCTTCCTGATCTCAGACCTTACTGGTGTGTTGCAGCCACTCCCACACCCCCATCTCTCCCCCTGACACGATAGTGTGAAACACGCCTATCTGTTTTTTGAGACAGAATGTGATAACATCTGGAGAGAAATCCAGTATGTTTCTTTGGAGAAAACACTCTGCCATTTTGTGGTAAGATTTGCCTCTTTATTTCAGTCTTCCTTAGTACTTGGGACTCTCTCATCCGTGTATTTTAGTTTGAAAAGCCAAGGGTAAGTGACTATTTAGAATATAAAGGATGAAAAGAGAAGGTACAGCCAATCAGATGGTGGCACTTGAAGAAGGAAAGACTAAATGAAAAAGACCAGGAAAGCCAAAGGGAGCAGGTCTGGGAGAATGTATCAAAGTAAATACACAGCACAGAGTTTGGAGTTGAGTGTAGGAGGGAAGGATGCAGCGTAAAAGCTGACTGGAGTGAACAAACACTCAACCACAGGCCTTTCTCCACAATACATCTGAAAACAATTGCTTTTGTAAAGACTGAGATTGATTTGTGTGATGCTGTGTCACAGAAGAGGATCGTTTATCAAAGAGGAAGAGTATCGGAGAGACCATCTCACTTCAGGTGGAAGTGGAATCCCGCAACAGTCCTGAAAAAGAGGAGGTAAGTCTCTAATTCTGACATTTGCTGCTTGTGTTAATGATAAAGTGGAGGGTGGCAGGGTCGAAGCACTGTCAGAACAGAAGGTATGTAAAGAGAAAAAGATTTGCAAAAACAAACACAAGTCCCTCGTAGTCAAAAACAGGAGAATACCTAACGGGGAATAAAGAAATGGCTGAGGAATTAAATTTGTCCTTTACTTCAGTCTTCACAAAGGAATAATATGTCAAAAGCGTTGAAAGAAGCAAGTTTTAGTAAGGAGCAGAAGGAAATCAGCATTAGTAGAGAAATGGTTTTAGGGAAATTCATGGAATTGAAGGTGGATAAATCTCCAGGTCCAGATAATCTTAGCCCATAGATCATAGAATCCTACACTGCTGCAGGAGGTCATTCGGCCCATTGAGTCTGCACTGACCACAATCCCACCCAAGCCCTATCCCCATAAACCCATGCATTTACTCTAACTAATTCCCTGACACTAAAGAGCAATTTGTCATGGTCAAATCATCTAACCCGCCCATCTTTGGACTGTGAGCACCTGAAAGAAACCCACATAGACACGGGAGAATGTGCAAACTCCAAACAAACAGATACCTAAGCCAGGAATCAAACACAGGTTCCTCGCGCTGTGAGGCAGGTGAAGACTAACCATTGTGCCACCGTGCCACTGTAATCTTCATCCACTTAAAGTGGCCCTGGAAATAATAGATCCATTAGTGGTGATTGTCCATAATTCTTTGGACTCTGGAATAGTTCCAACAGATTAGAGGGTAGCTAATGTAAGCTTGCTATTCAAAAAGGGTGGTAGATAGAACAGAGGGAACTATAGATCAGTGAGCCTAACATTGCTACTGGGGAATTTGCTAGAGTCTATTATCAAGAATTTCATAACTTGGTATTTGCAAGGCAGTGGTATAATCAGCCCCAGTCAACATGGATTTACAAAAGGGAAATTATGCTTGATGAATCAATTGGAATTCTTTGAGGATGTAACTAGTAGAGTTGACCAAAGAGAACCAGTAGATGTGGTTTATTTAGACTTTCAGAAGACTTTCAACAAGGTCTCACATAATGGACTAAAAATGAAAGTTTGAAAAATTATTAGTCACAAGTAAGCCTTACATTAACACTGCAATGAAACTACTGTGAAATAATTCTAGTCGCCATACTCCAATGCCTGTTTGGGTCAATGCACCTAACGAGCATGTCTTTCAGAATGTGGGAGGAAACCAGAGCTCCCAGAGGAAACCCACGCAGACATGGAGAGAACGTGCAGACTCCACATAGATAGTGACCCAAGCCGGGAATCAAACACGGGTTCCTGGCACTGTGAAGCAGCAATGCAAACCACTGTGTCACTGTGCCAACTACTGTGTGAAGTTAAAACACATGGGACTGCAGGTAATGTCTTGAGATGGATAGAAAGCTGGTTAGCAGATAGGAAGCAAAGAGTTGGCATAATGGGTTTTTCTCTGATTGGCAGGCAGTGAGGAGTGGGGTTCCGCAGGGATCGGTGGGTAAGACTCCAACTGTTCACATTATATGTTAATGATTTTGAAGAGCAAATTGAATGTATTATCTCCAAATTTGCAGATGATACAAAGTTGGGTGAGAGGGTGAGCTGTGAGGAGGATGCAGAGATGTTTCATTGTGATTTAGACAGGCTGAGTGTGTGGCCATCTGCATAGCAGATGGAGTATAACGTGGATAAATGTGAGATTATTCACTTTGATAGCAATAGTAGGAAGCACGAGGGGACACAGCTTTAAATTAAGGGGTGATAGTTATAGGACGGATATCAGAGGCAGGTTCTTTACCCAAAGGGTGGTTCGGGAGTGGAATGCCCTGCCTGCAGCAGTTGTAGATGCGCCAAGTTTGGTGGCGTTTAAGAGGTTAGTTGATAAGTATATGGAAGAGAAGGGAATGGTTTAGTTTGGAGGGGCATTGCTTTTTATACTGGTCAGCGCAACATCGAAGGCCGAAGGGCCTGTTCTGTGCTGTAATGTTCTATGAAGGCAGATTATTACTAGAATCAATAGAATCCCTACAGTGCAGAAGGAGGCCATTCAACCCATCGAGTCAGCACCGGGCACAATCCCATCCAGGCTGTATCCCCATAATCCCCATTTATCCTTGCTAGTCCCCTTGACACTTACACGCAATTTAGCATGGCCAATCCATCTAACCTGTACATCTTTGGATTGTGGGAGGAAACCAGAGCATCCGAGGAAGCTCACACAGACACTGGGAGAATGTGCAGCCTCTGCACAGTCACCCAAGCTGGGAATTGAACCCGGGTTCCTGGCATAGTGAGGTAGCAGTGCTAACCACTATACCACTGTGCCATCCACTTGTAGATATACATATAGATATAGAACATTACAGCACAGAACAGGCCCTTCGGCCTTCGATGTTGTGCCGACCAAAATAAAAAGCAATGCCCCTCCAAACTAAACCATTCCCTTCTCTTCCATATACTTATCAATTAACCTCTTAAACGCCACCAAACTTGGCGCATCTACAACAGCTGCAGGCAGGGCATTCCACTCCCTAATCACTCTTTGAGTAAAGAACCTACCTCTGATATCCGTCCTATAACTCATACCCCTTAATTTAAAGCTGTGTCCCCTCGTGCTAGCTTTCTCCATCCTAGGAAAAAGGCTATCACTGTCCACCCTATCTAAACCTCTAATCATCTTATATGCTTCAATAAGATCCCCTCTTAGCCGCCTCCTTTCTAACGAAAACAACCTCAAATCCTTCAACCTCTCTTCATAGGACCTGCCCTCCATACCAGGCAACATCCTGGTAAACCTCCTCTGTACCCTCTCCAATGCCTCCACATCTTTCTTATAATGTGGGGACTAAATTGAGAGATCTAGAAATTGACTAAATCTCTTGTGTAAATTGAGAGAGAGGACAAGAGGACAAGAGAGAGTCCTCATGCATCAGTCGCTGAAAGAAAGTGCGCAGATACTGCAAGCAGTAAAAAGGCAGATGATATGTTAGTCTTCATAGCGAGAGGATTTGAGCATAAGAATAGGGATGTTTTACTACAATTGTACAGGGCATTGGTGAGGCCACACCTGGAGTATTATGCGCAATGTTGGTCTCCTTATCTGAGGAAGGATGTTCCTTGCTATAGAGGGAGCACAGCAAAGGTTTACCAGGCTGATTCCTGGGATGGCAGGTCTGTCATATGAGGAGAGACTAAATCAGTTAGAGTTGTATTCACTATAGTTTAGAAGAGTGAGAGGGGATCTCATAGAAACTTATAAAATTCTAACAGGGTTAGACAGAGTAGATTCAGAAAGAATGTTCCCAATAGTGGGAGAGTCCAGAACTGCAGATCATAGTTTGAGGATAAGGGAAAACCTTTCAGAACTGGGATGAGGAGAAATTTCTTCACCCAGAGTGAAGCTCCTTCTACACTGTCTCCATCAAACACTCCCATGGACAGATACAGGATGGGTCAGAGTAAAGCTCCTCCTACACTCCCAGTCATTACCAATAAGGCCATCTGCTCTATTTTCACCATCACTGGAGCTAACAGACAAATTTCATTTCTCTGCAAAGCCAGAGTCCTCATCATTATTGCAGAGCTAATTGTGTTCTTTGTGTAAATACCCTTCCCCTGTCATCAGTATTCTCAACATTTTGCAGGATGGAGCTTGTTGAAATGTTCCTGTGCAGGGCTTGGTAGTTGCAGTTAAAGCCTGTTACTACCCTGCTTCGTGGGCTCCATTCACTTTGTGGCACTTCAGTTCACAGAAGCATAGAAAATAGAAGCAGGAGTGGGTCCTTCAGCCCTTCGAACCTATCCCAGCAGATGAATTATGGAATTCACCACCACCGTATGTAGTTGAAGCCAAAACATTATCTGTTTGTAAGAAGAAATTAGATATCGCTTTTGGGGCTAAAGGGATCCAGGAATATGGGGGGAAAGGCAGACCAGGATATTGAATTCGATGATCAGTCATGCTCAAGATGAATGGTGGAGCAGGCCTGAAGCTGTCCACTTCTTGTAGTTATAGAAACATAGAAGATAGGAGCAGGAGGAGGCCATTTGGCCCTTTGAGACTGTTTTGTCATTCATCACTATCATGGCTGATCATCCAACTCAATAGCCCAATCCTGCTTTCTCCCCATAACCTTTGATCCCATTCACCCCAAGTGCTATATCCAGCTGCCTCTTGAATACATTCAATAGAACATAGAACATAGAACATTACAGCACAGAACAGGCCCTTCGGCCTTCGATGTTGTGCCAACCAAAATAAAAAGCAATGCCCCTCCAAACTAAACCATTCCCTTCTCTTCCATATACTTATCAATTAACCTCTTAAACGCCACCAAACTTGGCGCATCTACAACAGCTGCAGGCAGGGCATTCCACTCCCTAATCACTCTTTGAGTAAAGAACCTACCTCTGATATCCGTCCTATAACTCATACCCCTTAATTTAAAGCTGTGTCCCCTCGTGCTAGCTTTCTCCATCCTAGGAAAAAGGCTATCACTGTCCACCCTATCTAAACCTCTAATCATCTTATATGTTTCAATAAGGTCCCCTCTTAGCCGCCTCCTTTCTAACGAAAACAACCTCAAATCCCTCAGCCTCTCTTCATAAGACCTGCCCTCCATACCAGGCAACATCCTGGTAAACCTCCTCTGTACCCTCTCCAATGCCTCCACATCTTTCTTATAATGTTGGGACCAGAACTGCACACAATACTCCAAGTGCGGCCGCACTAGAGTTTTGTACAGTTGCAACATGATGCTGCGGCTCCTAAATTCAATCCCCCTACCAATAAAAGCTAAGACTCCATATGCCTTCTTAACAACTTTATCCACTTGACTGCCTACTTTCAGGGATCTATTGACACATACACCAAGATCCTTCTGTTCCTCAACACTATTAAGAGCCCTACCATTAGCCCTATACTCTACACATTTATTGTTCCTGCCAAAGTGCATTACCTCACACTTTTCCACATTAAACTCCATTTGCCACCTCTCGGCCCAGCTCTGCAACTTGTCCAAGTCACTCTGTAAACTATAACACCCCTCTTCACTATCTACCACTCCACCGACTTTAGTGTCATCTGCAAATTTACTGATCCATCCCTCAATACCCTCATCCAGATCATTTATAAAAATTACAAACAGCAGGGGCCCCAAAACAGACCCAATGTTTTGACATTGACTACTTCCCATGGGTATGAATTCCACAGGCTCACCACTCTTTGGGTGAAGAAATGTCTCCTCGCCTCCATTCTAAATGGTCTACCTTGAATCCTCAGACTGTGACCCCTGGTTCCGGACTCCCCCCACCATCGGGAACATCCTCCCTATATCTACCCTGTCCAGTCCTGTTAGAATTTTATAATTGTCTATGAAATCCCCTCCTCATTCATCCGAACTCTAGCGAAAACAATCCTAACCCAGTCAATCTCTCCTCATATATCAGTCCCTCCATCCCTGGAATCAGCCTGGTAAATCTTTGCTGAACTCCATGAAGAGCAGGAACATCCTTCCTCAGAAAAGGGGACCAAAACTGCCCACAATACTGTCTGATGTGGAGATGCCAATATTGAACTGGGATGGGCACAGTAAGAAGTCTTATAACACCAGGTTATTAACAACAGATGAATAACATTGCTCGATAATCACCAGGCAGGAATGTTCCATTCCTGCCGGGGAACATTTTAGCTGCCAAGGACATTCAGTCTCTGATCTTCAGGTAAGCATTCTCCAAGGCAGCCTTCACAACACACAATGATGCAGAATTGCCAAGCAGAACCTGATAGCCAAGTTCCACACCCATGAGGACAGCCTCAACCGCGATCTTGGGTTCATATTACAGGTGGTGGCGCGGGCTCTTTGGGACGAAGGGCCTGTTTCCCATGCTGTTTTGTTCTTTGTTCTTTGTTCACCCGTGAATCCGACCATTTGGCCAGTAAAATCCAACTAACTATCCTGGCTTGAGACATTTCACATCTCTTTACCCTATCATTATCTCTCTCCCTGATCGCATTGTTTGTACCTGTTAAGACTTGCATTATTTCATTATCTTGTAATTGAGCCTGTGTCTATATTTGCCCTGTGTGTGAACCCAACTCTCCACTCAGCTGATGAAGGAGCAGTACTCCAAAAGCTTGTGCTACCAAATAAACCTGTTGGACTTTAACCAGGTGTTGTGAGACTTCTTACTGTGCCCACCCCAGTCCAATGCCAGCATCTCCGCATCATTAATAAAAAGGTATCATTCAAAAAATTAATTGGATTGAGGATTGATAAATCCTGGGGCCCAGATGAGCAACAATCCCAGAGTGTGGGAGGAGAAGGGCACAGAGGTAGTGCCTACATTGATTACTATTTCAAAATTCTGTAGATTCTGGAAATATTCCTGCAGATAGGAAAGGAGTAAATGTAACTTTACTATTTAAGTCGGAAGGAAAATGCCAGCTCTGCTAGTTTGACAGCCGTAGTAGAGAAATGTTCGAATTGATTATTCATTTGTGGAAGATGGGTATCGCATTTGTCATCCATCCTTGTTGCTTTTGAACTGAGTGGCTTGCTAGGCCACTAAAGAAGGGATTTTCACAATACCTTCATTGCAGTGTTAATGTAAGCCTACCTGTGACACTAATAAATAAACTTTAAACTTAGC
Source organism: Sphyrna mokarran (assembly GCA_024679065.1). NCBI lineage: Eukaryota > Metazoa > Chordata > Chondrichthyes > Carcharhiniformes > Carcharhinidae > Sphyrna > Sphyrna mokarran. The sequence continues at coordinate 88,585,338 of JAGIQG010000012.1, forward strand.
TGAGAGTCAACCACATTGTTCTGGCTCTGGGGCATATGTCAGTCAGACGGGGTGAAGACGGTAGATTTCCTTCTCCAAAGGCCAGATGGGTTTTTCCAAAAATTGACAATGGTTTCATGGTTGTCAGTAGATTCTTAGTTCCAGATATTTCTTATTGAATTCAAATTCCATCTGCTGTGGTGGGATTCAAACCCGAGCCCAGAACATGAACTGAGTTTCTGAATTAATAGCTGATTAATACCACTAAGATATCACCTCTCCTGATACAATACGAGAGGGCAGTGTCAGCATGGATTTTTGAAAGGCAAATTATGTTTTTTGAGGATATTACTTGGAGCTTAGATAAAGGAGAATCAGTAGATGTGATGTATTTTGATATTCAGAAGTTTTTTTATCATGCTCCATACAGAAAGTTTGTAAACAAAATAAGAGCTGATGGGATTGGGGGCTAACGGTATGCATTGAGAATTGGTTAACAGATACAGGGAGGAGGAATCAATGGGTAATTCCCAACTGTTATTAGTGCGGGTCTGAGCTGAGACCCACAGCTGTTCACAATCTGCATGAATGATTTGGATGGGACGACCAATCATAATATTTCCTAATTTGCTAATGATAGAGAAGTAGGTGGCAATGTGAGTTGTGAGGAGAACTTAATGAGGCTTCAAGGGGATTTTAACAAACTCAGTGAAGGGTAAGCACACAGCTGATGGAATATAATGTGAATAAGTGTCAAATTATCTACTTCTGCCAAAAAGGCAGCAAGGCAAAATTTATAAATGGTGCATGGTTTAGAAGTGTTTGTGTCCAAAGGAACTTGAGTATCTTTGTTCGTGAATCATTAAAAACTCTTCTGCAGGTGCAGAAAGTAATTAAGATGGCAAATGATATTTTGACATTCAACAGAAGGGGGTTTGAGTTCAGGAATAAAAAAATCTTGCTGCAATTGAATTGAGCTTCATGGGACCACACTTGGAGTATTGTGTACAAATTTAGTTCCTTTATTTCAGAAAAGACATACTAGCCATAGATAGAGGGTAAGAGAGTTTTACTAGATTGATTGTTCCAATGACAGGACTGTCTTCTGAGGAGAGTTTGAAGAAATGGCCTTTTCCTTCCACAGTTTTGAAGAATGAGGAGTGACCTCATTACAACTTACAGGATTCTTATAGGGTTCAATAGGGTAGATGTGGATCAGATATGTGGAATCTACAAACTGGATATACAATCTCAGAATCAGGAACAGGCCATTTAATACTAGGATGAGGAGGAATTTCTTCACTCAAAGAGTGGTGAAACTTTAGATTTCTGTAACCAAAGGAGAAAACATTGGAAAATCTCAGCAAGTCTGGCAGCATCTGCAAGGAGAGGAAAGAGCTGATGTTTTGAGTCCAGATGACCCTTTGTCAAAGCTAAAAGACACAGAAAATGGGAGATATTTATACTGCAGGGGGAGAGAATGAAAGATGAGTCATAGCCACAGAAAGCAGGAGAAAGGCTGCTAATGGCAGCTCACAGAGAGAATAAAGGGTGTGAATGGCCAAACGGCAGAGAAGCTAAAATCAGAGAGTAAACTGTGACAGGGGAAATGTGGGGGAGGGAGAGAATGGGTGGGAGAGAGATAACATTGGGAAAAGGGGGGAAAGGGGAAGCAAAGGGAGAGAAAAGATAAAAAAGGGGGGGTAAAATAGGGAGACAGAGCGGGAGACAAGAAAAAAATAAAGATAGCAAAGAGATAAAAGGTCGACAACTGTAAAAAATTAAATAAAAATGAGAACAAAGAGGTCAAGGTGGGGTCGAGCGAATCATCTGAAGTTGTTGAATTCGATGTTGAGATCGGGAAAGCTGTAAAGTGCCGAGCTGGAAGATGAGATGCTGTTCCTCCAGTTTGTGTTGAGCTTCACTGGAACATTGCAGCAGGGTCAAGGACAGACACGTGGGTGTGGGATCGTGTGTTAGAATGGCAACAAGCGGAAGGTCAGGGTCCTGATTGCGAGCGAACTGAAAGTGCTCAGCAAATCCATCACCCAGTCTACACTTGGTCTCGCTGATATAGAGGAGACCAATAGGGAGCAGTGAATGCGATAGATCAAATAGAAAGAGATGTGAGTGAAACACTGCTTAACCTGGAACGAGTGTTTTGGATCTTGGATGAGAAACATGGAAGAGGTAAAGGGGCAGATGTTACACCTTCTGTGATAGCATGGGAAGGTGCCATGAGTGATGGGAGAGGTGTTGAGTATAGTGGAGGAGTGCACAGAGATGTAGAAAGTTGTTTTTCAAACTGGAGGCCTGTGCCAGCGGTGTGCCTCAGGGATCAGTGCTGGATCCCCTGTTATTTGTCATTTATATTCATGATTTGGATGAGAATATAGGAGGTACGGTTAGTAAGTTTGCAGATGACACCAAGATTGGTGGCATAGTGGACAGTGAAGAAAGTTATCTCCAATTGCAACGAGATCTTGATCAATTGGGCCAGTGGGCTGAAAAATGGCAGATGGAGTTTTATTTAGACAGATGCGAGGTGAAGCATTTTGGTGGACTGAACCAGGCAAAACTTACTCAGTTAACAGTAGGGTGTTGGGGAGAGTTACAGAACAAAGAGATCTCGGGGTACAGGTTCATAGCTCCTTGAAAGTGGAGTCACAGGTGGACAGAGTGGTGAAGAAGGCATTCAGCATGCTTGGTTTCATTGGTTGGAACATTGAATACAGGAGTTAGGACATCTTGTTGAAGTTGTGTAAGACATTGGTAAGACCACACTTGGAATACTGTGTGCAATTCTGTTACAGGAAGAATATTATTAAACAAGAAAGAGTGGAGAAAAGATTTACAGGATGCTACTGGAGCTGCATGGATTGAATTATAAGGAGAGGCTGGATAGACTGTGACTTTTTTCTCTGGAGCGTAGGGGGCTGAGGGGGGGATCTTATAGAGATCTATAAAATAATGAGGGGCATAGATCAGCTAGATAGTCAATATCTTTTCCCTAAGGTAGGAGAGACTAAACTAGAGGGCATAGATTTAAGGTGAGAGGGAGAGATATAAAAGTGTCCAGAGGGACAGTTTTTTCACCCAGAGGGTGGTGAGTGTCTGGAACAAGCTGCCAGAGGTCGTAGTAGAGACAGGTACAATTTTATCTTTTAAAAAGCATTTAAACAGTTACATGGGTACAGTGGGTGTAGAGGGACATGGGCCAAATGCGGACAATTGGGATTAGTTTAGGGGTTTTAAAAAAAAGTGCAGCATAGACAAGTTAGAACATAGAAGATAGAACACTACAGCACAAATAGGCCCTTTGGCCCACAAGTTGTGCCGATCATATTTATACTTACAAGGCCGTAGACCTATCTGTAACTCCCAATCCCATTACATCCCATGTACTCATCCATAATCTTTTAAAAGACCCCAGCGAGTTCGCTTCTACCACCACTGACGCAACCGATTCATAGAACATAGAACATAGAACATAGAACAATACAGCACAGAACAGGCCCTTCGGCCTTCGATGTTGTGCCGACCAAAATAAAAAGCAATGCCCCTCCTAACTAAACCATTCCCTTCTCATCCATATACTTATCAACTAACCTCTTAAACGCCACCAAACTTGGCGCATCTACAACAATTCCATTCACTCACCATCCTCTGAGTGAAAAACTTACCTCTAACATCTCCCCTGTACTTTGCCCTCCAGCACCTTAAACCTGTGTCCTCTCGTAGCGAACATTTCAGCCCTGGGAAATAGCCTCCGAGAATCCACTCTATCTATTCCTCTCTACATTTTATAAACCTCTATCAGGTCGCCTCTCAACCTTCGTCTCTCCAGGGAGAAGAGACCTAGCTCTCTCAACCTATCTTCATAAGGCCTGCCTCCCAATCCAGGCAACATCCTTGTAAATCTCCTCTGCACCCTCTCAATAGCTTCCACATCCTTCCTGTAGTGAGGTGACCTGAACTGCGCACAGTGGGGTCTGACAAGGGTCTTATAAAGTTGCAGCATTACCTCCCGACTCCTAAACTCAATTCCTCTATTAATGAAGGCCAGTACACCATATGCCTCCTTGACCACATCCTCCACCTGCAGGGCAGATTTAAGAGACCTATGGACCCAGACCCCAAGATCCTTCTGCTCCTCAACACTGCTAAGGCTCCTACCCTTGATATTATACTCCTTCATCCTATTGGTCCTGCCAAAATGGACCACCACAAATTTATCTGCATTGAAGTCCATCTGCCACTTCTCCGCCCAGTCTTGTGTCCTGTCTATGTCTCGCTGCAACTTCAGACATCCCTCCAGACTATCCACAACACCACCAACCTTCGTATTGTCGGCAAATTTACTAACCCATCCCTCCACTTCCTTATCCAGGTCATTTATGAAAATGACAAACAGCAAGGGTCCTAGAACAGATCCCTGGGGCACTCTACTGGTGACCGACCTCTACGCAGAGAAAGACCCATCCACAACTACTCTCTGCCTTCTGCAGGCAAGCCAGTTCTGGATCCACAAGGCCAAAGTCCCTTGGATCCCATGCCTTCTCACCTTCTCAAGAAGTCTTGCATGGGGAACCTTATCAAACGCCTTGCTAAAGTCCATGCAAACCACGTCCACTGCTCTTCCTTCATCAATGTGTTCAGTCACATTTTCGAAGAATTCAACTAGGCTCGTAAGGCACGATCTGCCCTTAACAAAGCTGTGTTGACTATTTCTGATCATATTGAATTTCTCTAAATGCTCATAAATCCAATCTCTCAGAATCCTCTCCATCAACTTACCGACAACTGAGGTCAGACTCACTGGTCAGTAATTGCCCGGGCTATCCCTGTTCCCCTTCTTGAAAATAGGCACCACATCCACAATCCTCCAATCTTCCGGAACCTCTCCTGTCTCCATGGACGACACAAAGATCATTGCCAAGGGCTCTGCAATCACTTCCCTCACCTCCCACAATAACAAGTTGGGCCAAAGGGCCTGTTTCCATGCTGTAAACCTCTATGACTCTATGTGTTTGGTGATGGCAACACTCTAGTTGATGAAAATGGCAGAAGATTATGTTTTGCATGTGGAGGCTGGTCGGGTGAAATGTGAGAACAAGGTGCCTCTGTCCTTCTCTGTAGGGAGGGGAGGGGGTGAAGGTCGTGGCGCAGGAGATGGGCCACATGCTGTTGAGGGCTCTGTCAATAACTGTAGGTGGGAAACCACAATCGAAGAAAATGGAACACGTTTTAGAAGCTTTGGAATTCTGTACCTGCTGGAAAAGCTGAATTGCTGAGCATGTTTGAGACAGGAATCGATAGATACTAATGACATCGAGAATCTGATGAAAATGTGATGTTGAGATGGATGATCAACCATGATCTAACCGAATGGTGGGACAGGCTCGGGGGGGCTGAATGGTGGGACAGGCTCGGGGGGGCTGAATGGTGGGACAGGCTCGGGGGGGCTGATGGTGGGACAGGCTCGGGGGGGCTGAATGGTGGGACAGGCTCGGGGGGGCTGAATGGTGGGACAGGCTCGGGGGGGCTGAATGGCCTCCTGCTATTTCTATGTTTAGAGCCCCTTTTAGATTGATTGCATTGAATTAACAATCACGCTCAGGAATTAGGGAATGTGCAGATACAAATATACGGATCATATACAGATTAGGGAATGTGAGCAAGGAAAAGAATCAGATTGTTATATTGGGAAAGCTTTTAAACAGTGACAAGTGAGTATTTCCCCAAGGACTTCAATTCACTCAAGCTGCACATTGAGGAAAATCTCCATTACTTTGTGTTAATTTGTCTTTGCTCACCACTGCTGTACTAAAATTTAATTCTTAGTGTTTCTGCTTGACTGAATTTTCTTAGTATAGAGAGCTTGGAGTGATGTTATAATATCTTTTTCCGCTCTTACAGAAAATGCCAGCAGAGGAAATCACGTTTGAAACCCTGAAGAAAGCAATAGGTAAGACCCAGGATCTCCTGTTAAAGCCAGCAGGAGGTGAGATGCAGTAGCTCCTGTTGAGGGTAAGGTGTTAGTCTGATGATGCTCTACGATATGGTATATACACTGTAGCTTGCCAAGGACACCTGATGTAATGTAATGTATAATTGGCTCAAGTTATTCCAAATTACAAGAATGAATGTCTATTTGAAGTTTCCAAATGAAAATGATCACGGTCAACAGTTCCAATAGCTGCTTATCCATCACCTCTTGTTTCATCACAAAACAGTTAATGGGTCTCGACGCTGCAAAGGCCATGGGTCCTTTTCTTCTTAATCATTCAGGGATGTGAGCATCACTGACTGAGCCAGTGTTTATTGCCCATCGCTGAGTGATAGAGGGCCGTTCAGAGGGCATTTAAGAGTCAACCACATTGCCGTGGCTCTAGAGTCACACGTAGGCGAGACCAAATAAGGACAAGGTTTCCTTCCCTCACAGACATGAGTGAACAAAATAAGTTTTTACATAAATCAACAATGTTTTCATGATCATTATTAAGCTTTTAATTGCAGATTTCAATTGAATTCAAAGTTCACCATCACCGTGATAGAATTCAGACAGTGGTCCCCATTCTAGTTACAACTGTAACACTACACTCCACACCTTTGCTTTCCTTTTCTATGAACAGTATGCTTTGTCTCCATAGCATGCAAGAAACAATACTTTTCACTGTGTGTTAATACATGTGTCAATAATAAATCAAATCAAAGCATTACTCTGGGTCACTGGACTACTCATCCAATGACAGTACCACTACACCATCACCTTCCTCAACAATATTCTGGCAATAGTACTGAAAACACTTGCTCTAGAACTTACCACATTCTTGCCAAAATTTTCCAGTACAGTTACAACACTGGCCTCTACAAAACAATATGGAAAATTGCCCCAGTGTGTCCTGTACACAAAAAGCAACTAAAACCTGGCTGACTACCACCCAGATCAGCCTGCTCTCACTCATCAATAAAGTGACGGAAGGAGTCCATCAACAGTGCTATAAAATGACAGTTGTTTAGCATTAACCTGCTCATGGACACTCAGTTTCAGTTCTGCCAGGGTCACTGAGCTCCTGAACTCATTACAGCCTGGCTTGAAACATGAAGAAGACAGTTGAATTCCAGAGCTATCGGGGGGGGGAGGAAACTTTGCATTAGATGCGTTTGGGACCCTCGAAAATCTCAAGCAATTGGGAGTGACTGAAGAAGTAGGAGTCATAGCAATTCCCGGGGTAACGTGCACACACACAGACCCCACGATGCAGAATGAGGGCATTCGGCCATTGAATCTACACAAATTCTCTGAAAGAGCATCTTGCATTAACATTGTGAGGCCACTGTGCTAACATTATGTCACAATGCTGCCGTTGCAGGGAAAATGTGCTTGTGATGGTCACACACAGGTTGTACATTGACGATTCCTGCATGAGGCAGGACCAGAAGATTTTGGTCACTTTGTCACATGACTGCAATAAGTTGTAGAGGTGTATGTTACTGCCTGCACTGATAGTCTGTCTTTGTTGGTCAGTAGATGATGGAGCCATGGAGGAGCAGGAGAGAGAGAGACGGCGACAGGTGGTGGAAAAGTTTCAGAAAGCTCCATTTGAAGAGATAGCAGCCCACTGTGGAGCAAGGGTAAGGCATGTAGTTTAGAAATATGTGAAAAGAATAACAAATCACAATATCCCTCCACAAAGAGAAAGTCTGTGACAGGACATGCAAACTAGTTTCATGGAATGGTAAAATATGGATGTGGCTGAGAAACATAGAAGACAGAACATAGAACATAGAACACTACAGCACAAACAGGCCCTTCGGCCCACAAGTTGTGCCGAACACATCAAAACCTACCCAGCCATAGACCTATCTATAACCCCCAATCCCATTGGATCCCATATACTCATCCAGAAGTCTTTTAAAAGACCCCAGCGAGTTCGCCTCGACCACCACCGACGGCAGCCGATTCCATTCACTCACCACCATCTGAGTGAAAAACTTTCCCCTAGCATCCCCTCTGTACTTGCTTCCCTGCACCTTAAATCTGTGCCCTCTCGTCGCGACCATTTCAGCCCTGGGAAATAGTCTCTGAGAGTCCACCCTATCTATTCCTCTCAACATCTTGTAAACCTCTATCAGGTCGCCTCTCAACCTTCGTCTCTCCAGGGAGAACAGTCCCAGCTCCCTCAACCTGTCTTCATAAGGCATGCCTCCCAATCCAGGCAACATCCTTGTAAATCTCCTCTGCACCCTTTCAATAGCTTCCACGTCCTTCCTATAGTGAGGCGACCAGAACTGCGCACAGTACTCCAAGTGTGGTCTGACAAGGGTCCTATAAAGCTGCAGCATTACCTCCTGACTCCTGAACTCAATCCCTCAATTGAGATAGGATTAAGATAGGAGCAAGAGGAGGCCATTTGGCCCTTTGAATCTGCTTCACCGTTCATTACCAAATAACATATTTCTTCAGTCCAAAGACGTGCGGATGAGGTTGATTGGCCATGCTGAAAAAAAAATTGCCCCTTAGCATCCTGAGATGCATAGGTTAGAGGGGCTAGTGGGTAAAATATATAGGGTTATGTGGACAGGGCCTGGGTGGGATTGTGGTCAGTGCAAACTCAATGGGCTGAAGGGCCTCTTTCTGCACTGTAGGGTTCTAAGATTATGATCATGGCTGACTGTCCAACTCAATAGCCTAATCCTGCTTTCTTCCCATAACCTTTGATCCCATTCACCCCAAGTGCTATATCCAGCCACCTCTTGAATACATTCAATGTTTTGGCATCAACTACTTCCTTTGGGAATGATACAAAAGTGTGTCCAGAGGGGCATTTTTTTCACGTAGAGGGTGGTGAGTGTCTGGAACAAGCTGCCAGAGGTAAGTAGTACAGGCGGGTACAATTTTGTCTTTTAAAAAGTATTTAGACAGTTACATGGATAAGATGGGTATAGAGGGATATGGGCCAAATGCGGGCAATTGGAATTAGCTTAGTTGTTAAAAAAAGGAGCAGCACGGACAAGTTGGGCCGAAGGGCCTGTTTCCATGCTGTAAACCTCTAGGACTCTATTAGTGAGCCTGAGGCAATTCATCACCAAAAATCACTTAAAGCTGGAAAAATGATCAAAGTGATTGGTGGGTCATTATTGACCATGAAATGTTTTAAATATTTCTGGCGAGTTCAATTGGGTCACAAATATATCAAATTTTACAAAACAGAACCAGGCCATCTAACCCAAATGGTCCATGTCAAATTTTACCCTCACATCAAATAAAATCTGAAGCACATTCACCCACCTTATTCCCTTATTTCTGGATGAAGAAAGGTTTTTTTCACCCAGAGGGTGGTTGGACTCTGGAACAAGCTGCTGAGGGGAAGATGGAGGCAGGTTCAATCAAGGTAATGGAATGGGATTGCTTTCTAAATACAGGAATGAGGCGGGGGATAGAACTCAGAACGTTCTTTCAGAGCCAGTGCAAACTCAGAGGGCCGAATGGCCCTCTTCTGCACTGCAAAGATTTTATGATATCTTGTCAAAGTTTTCTCTGAAGCCCATGTACACTACATCCACTGTTTCTCCCACATCTTGCATGTCCAATATTAAATTCTGAATTTTTCCAATATTTCCTGCTTCTTTTCAGATTTCCAGTATCTGCAGTATTTTGCTTTTGTATTAGTGAACCCTACAAGCATATTTCACACCAATAGTTTAGCACTTCAATCCCCGTATTTATCCCAACCTTCATTCCAAAATCTCCACTGTTAATTACATCTCAATTCTCATCCCATAACTATCACCATTTTACATAGAAACAGAGAAACCTGAAGCAAGAGCAGGCCAATCGGCCATTTGATCCTGCTTTGCCATTCATTATAATTGTGGTTGATTATTAAATTCAATGTCCTGATTCTCCCTTCTCTCCATATCCCTCGATCCCTTTAGCCCCAAGATTTATATCTAATTTCTTCTTGAAATCAGACAATGCTTTGGCTTCAATTACTTTCTGTGGGAGTGAATTCCACACATTCACCAGCCTCTGGGTGAAGATATTCTTCTTCACTTCAGTCCTAATAGGTTCACTCCTTATCCTCAAACTATGGCCTCTATTTCTGGACACTCCCCACCATTGGGAACATTCTTTCTGAGTCTACCCTGTCTAACCCTGTTGGAATTTTATAGGTTTCTGTGAGATCCCCTCTCACTCTTCTAAACTCCAGTGAATATAATCCTAACCCACTTAGTCTCTCTTTACATGACAGACCTGCCATCCCAGGAATCAGCCTGGTGAACCTTTGCTGCACTCCCTCTAAAACAAGGACAACCTTCCTCAGATAAGGACATCAACATTGCACACAATATTCCACGTGTGGCCTCACCAATGCCTTATACAATTGCAGCAAAGCATCCATCCCTGTACTCAAATCCTCTCACTATGAAGACCAACATACCATTTGCATTCTTTACTGCCTGCTGTACCTGTGCTTTCCATTCCTTTGTTCCCCATTCACCAAGTAATGGAAACAATCTTTCATTTACCCAATGTAACAGTTCTCGGTTTTTCCCACCATTATTGGCTGCTCCCCACTTCTTCCCATTCCTAGTTACCCCTACGCTGGCTGCTCCTCTCTCTGTCCCATTCCCAAAGGGCTTCACTTTCCTCCCTCTCTATTTATTAGAATTATATATTGGGAATACTGAGATCGGATTTTGTTGTGAAGTTAAGATTGTTGAATTGAAGATATTTGGCTTGTCTGAAGGTTTGATACTTTTACTGATGCTTCTTATCCATTAAATTTCAGGCGACTATTCTGCAGAATAAACTGAATCAAATATTTGAGATAACAATCAGGTAGGTCATGCAGGAGCCTTGGAGCCGTCCTCACCCTGAAATATGAAATGGTTGAAAAGCCCAGCTGAGCACTCGGACAACTGGGGAAATTGTGACAAACTACAATCAGCTTCATTGTGCCAATGAAAATAGAAATCAAGTTTTGGAGTGTACAGCTGATAGACCATTCTTCCTTTATTTTTAGCATGTGGGTATCATCGACAAGGTCAGATGTATTGCCCATAACTAATTATCCTGAGAAGCTGGTGGGGTGGGGCACCAGTAATTTGCTACAATTGAATATGATGGTAAGCTATTTCAGAGACAGATATAAGTCAACCGTATTGGTGTGGATTGGAATCACATTAAGGCCAGCCTGGATAAGGCTTCATTTCTTAAAGGATTTATTGAATTACTGTATCGGTGATATTTGAACTGAATTCTCTGGATTTAGTGTTGAGTATCATACGAGTGATTTTAATCATAGAAAGAAGCATAGAATCCCTACAGTATCAAAAGAGGCCATTCAGCCCATTGAGTCTGCACTGACTACAATCTGACCCAGACCCTGCCTCCATATCCCTGCATATTTACCCACTAATCCCTCTAACCTATGCATCTCAGGACACTAAGGGCAATTTTCTGCATGGCCAATCAACCAAAACCACACATCTTTGGACTGTGGGAGGAAACCGGAGCACCCAGAGGAAACCCACACAGACACAAGGAGAATGTGCAAACTCCACACAGACAGTGACCCAAGCTGGGAATCAAACCCAGGTTCCTGGAGCTGCTAACCATCTGCATATAGATTGGGAGAATCAAATTAGTCACAGAGGAAGAACCATATGGAATGGTTTTCTGGTGTAATGTGTTGAGTGCTTTGATGGGCCATTTCAGAGATCATTTAAGAGTTGAGCACATTGCTGTGATTTGAAGTTATATGTAAACCAGACCATTTCCTTGCCTAAAGGACACTAATGAATCAGCAATGGGTTTATAATCATCATTAGACTTTTAAATCTAGATTTTTGTTGAATTCAAATTTCACCATCTGCCATAGTGGGATTCGAACACAGGATCCTAGAGCATTACTCTGGATCTCTGGATTATGGTCCAGTGACAATATCATTGCACCACTGCCTCCCTGAATGTGATCACCATCCCCATTCAAAAAATTCCATTTCATTTTAAATTAAGAGACATTTTAAAACATAACATAGAACATGGAAGAGAAGGGAATGGTTTAGTTTGGAGGGGCATTGCTTTTTATTTTGGTCGGCACAACATCGAAGGCCGAAGGGCCTGTTCTGTGCTGTATTGTTCTATGTTCTATGTTCTATTAACATAGAACACTACAGCACAAACAGGCCCTTCGGCCCACAAGTTGTGCCAAACACATCAAAACCTACCCAGCCATAGACCTATCTATAACCCCCAATCCCATTGGATCCCATATATTCATCCAGAAGTCTTTTAAAAGACCCCAGCGAGTTCGCCTCGACCACCACCGACGGCAGCCGATTCCATTCACTCACCACCCTCTGAGTGAAAAACTTTCCCCTATTATCCCCTCTGTACTTGCTTCCCTGCACCTTAAATCTGTGCCCTCTCGTCGCGACCATTTCAGCCCTGGGAAATAGTCTCTGAAAGTCCACCCTATCTAATCCTCTCAACATCTTGTAAACCTCTATCAGGTCGCCTCTCAACCTTCGTCTCTCCAGGGAGAACAGTCCCAGCTCCCTCAACCTGTCTTCATAAGGCATGCCTCCCAATCCAGGCAACATCCTTGTAAATCTCCTCTGCACCCTTTCAATAGCTTCCACGTCCTTCCTATAGTGAGGCGACCAGAACTGCGCACAGTACTCCAAGTGTGGTCTGACAAGGGTCCTATAAAGCTGCAGCATTACCTCCTGACTCCTGAACTCAATCCCTCGATGAATGAAGGCCAGTACACCGTAAGCTTTCTTAACCACATCCTCCACCTGGGAGGCCGATTTGAGAGTCTTATGGACCCGGACCCCAAGATCCCTCTGCTCTTCCACACAGCTAAGACTCCTACCTTTGATAGTGTACTCATTCATCCCGTTGGATCTGCCAAAATGGACCACAACACATTTATCCGCGTTGAAGTCCATCTGCCACTTCTCCGCCCAGTCTTGCATCCTGTCGATGTCATGCTGCAACTTCTGACATCCCTCCAGACCATCCACAACACCACCGACCTTCGTGTCATCGGCGAACTTACTCACCCATCCCTCCACTTCCTCATCCAGGTCATTTATGAAAATGACAAACAGCAAGGGTCCTAGAACAGATCCCTGGGGCACTCCACTGGTGACCGACCTCCATGCAGAAAAAGAGCCATCCACAACCACCCTCTGCCTTTTGCAGGCAAGCCAGTTCTGGACCCACAAGGCCAAAGCCCCTTGGATCCCATGGCCTCTCACCTTCTCAAGAAGTCTTGCATATGGGACCTTGTCAAATGCCTTGCTGAAGTCCATGTACACCACGTCCACTGCTCTTCCTTCGTCAATGTGTTCAGTCACATTTTCGAAGAACTCAATTAAGCTCGTAAGGCACGACCTGCCTTTTACAAAACCATGTTGACTATTTCTAATCAACCTAAACTTCTCCAAATGCTCGTAAATCTTGTCCCTCAGAAGCCTCTCCATCAGCTTACCAACCACTGAGGTCAGACTCACCGGTCGGTAATTTCCAGGACTATCCCTGTTTCCTTTCTTGAAAATAGGGACCACATCCGCAATCCTCCAATCCTCCGGAACCTCTCCCGTCTCCATCGACGACGCAAAGATCATCGCCAGGGGCTCTGCAATGACATCCCTCACCTCCCACAATAACCTGGGGTACATTCCATCTGGTCCCGGAGACTTGTCTATCTTGATAGCATTTAAAAGTTCTAACACATCCGCTTCCTTAATATCTACACAATCTTCTCAGTCTGCCGCAAACTTGTAGTGCATCCTCCCAGATCACTTTCCACCGTGAATACTGAGGCAAAGTACTCATTAAGCACCTCTGCCATTTCTTCCGGTTAACAATTAACAATCTTACAAAGTCTTGCATCCGTAACTGTTATTTCTCCATCATCATGTCTAACCGCCTCTGATTCCATTTAAACTGAGCACTTCAAATTTCTTTCCCTGGAAACATTCCATAATCATATTCCAGCTGTATGTAAACCTGTACCTTTTATCTCTGAATATAGTATATTGTGTATCTGATCGTGGTTTGCATAATGATCTATATAACTTCAGAGAACAACTCTTGGTTCATTCACTCAATTTACATTTTCTAAAAGTTTCTTTTTATTTCTAGACCACCACCCAGCCCATCGGGTACAATCACAGCTGCTTATGGCCAGACGCAGTCCCGTTCAGTGCCAGTTTACGAGATGAAGTTCCCAGATCTGTGTGTGTATTAACAGGAGCACAACGCGAGCTAACACCATGCTTCATCCAATTGCAGAGATTCTGGATTCTCATCCAGTCTCATTAGCTCATTGTGGATTGATGCAGCAGCAGACCCTGTATTAGTGCACCGTGTCAACCATTCCCTGCAGAATGCTAGCAATTGCACAGCTGTTGTTTCCACTGGTAGAAGCATATCAACCATAACCCTTAGAGCTTAGTGGTGCTTTGTTATGAAGACATGATCTTTCAATGTACTGCTTATGCTTACCTGGGAGCACGGCCAGGCTTAACTGCAGCTTGGGGCTTTCCGTAGAAGTGTAGGATCAAACAATAATGGCCAGTTGAAATTTGAGAAAGTAAAGTCTTCTTTAATACAATAAACACCTACTGATAATCACAAAATAATAACAGTTCTAGCATTTTCCTCTCAAACTTCACAATCTGGGACAATTTTGAAAGTTGGATTATGACCTTAGCTATTCTTGGTGACTGAGAAATAAAACAGAATCTGTTTTACATCCAGACAAGCCTAGCTAACCAGCAGGGCTGGGTCACCTTCTCCGATCTTTTGCCCACTCTCTTGTTTGAATTTCTTGTTCTCTATGATAAACTCTGGTCTCTGTGTGGGAGAGAGCTCTGTACTGGACAGAGTGGAAACCCTCGCAATGAAGACAGGAGCAAGCAGGAATGGCTGGTCCTAATTTCTCTGATTTATTTTCGGTACTTACGTAGCTTTAATTGGCCAACCAACATTCCTGAAACTCCAGTTATTGCCCAGCGAGTGTGTTTGATTGGAACCTGGTCCTGCATTGAGTATAGAACACCTCAAACAGGGAACCTTGCTCACAGGTCAAGACTGTCTCATGTCCCTTTTTTCTGTTACTCTGTGAAAGCAAAGATATTCCAGTCTTCAGTAATATTGTGGATTAACCTACGTTTTTGACATTGATTATTCTGCATTGATCTGAATGTATGTGCAGTGCTAACCGAAATATTACTGGTACATTTGCAGGCTTCATTTTAACTTAACTAGATGTACAGAGTATAATTTGGCAATGTTAGATTTCCACCAGCAGATCTACCACAGTGCCCACCCCAGCCCCAATTCCTGACCGGA
The DNA here is from genome assembly GCA_024679065.1 of Sphyrna mokarran. Lineage (NCBI taxonomy): Eukaryota > Metazoa > Chordata > Chondrichthyes > Carcharhiniformes > Carcharhinidae > Sphyrna > Sphyrna mokarran. The sequence goes on from JAGIQG010000012.1 coordinate 88,600,696, forward strand.
ACTTGATTGTGCATCAGTGGTGGGTAACTGTTGGTATACACTGAAGCATTTGAAGAAGCGTTATACATTAGGCAATTCAACTAACTGTAAAAATCACTCTAACGGTGAATAAAAAGATGTTCATGATTTATCAGCTTTCACAGTCCTGACAAACAATATTAATTGTATACAAACCTTATCAGTACTTGCACACTGCAAATGCAGACCTGTACGCACCCGAATACTGCAGCTGCACACCAACTAGCTACACAAAGGCACAGCACATACAAACCCATATGCACTTACAATACACAAAGCTACATTACACTCAGACACCCTCTGTACAGACAATCAAACACAATTTAAGACTGAAGAAATCCTCAGTCTATCCAGCATTCATCCCAACTCCATCCACATTATTATTTTGATGTATTCCCAATAACCCTGAATCCCACTTGTGAAGAAGATTTGTCTAATTTCTCTTGAAACCCACTGTGATTTATGGTACTAACGCTGGTGCTGGTAATCTGTTCTACATACTTAGAAAAAGAAACCTCTTCATCCCATCCTTATTTTCTATCCTTTTTCATTTGAAAATATCATTTCTTGTTCTTATTTCTGTGCATAGGAAAAAAATATACTGATCTAACCTTTCATAATTTAAAACAATCCTGTCACATTCGGACTTTCTTTCACACTCATAAAGATCTCAGGCAACTGGTATTTTCACTTTAAGTTCTGGATTCAAACCTACAGCCCTTCTCTGTTCTCCGTCCAATCACTGTCCCCTCTCCAATAATGGAAAAATGAAGAAAATAAATTATAGTGCAGAAGATTCAGCCCATCATGTCTGCACCGAGACGTGAGAAACACCTCACCTACCCTAATCCCATTTACTAGCGTTTGGCCCACAGTTTTGTAAGTTACGGAGTACCAAGTGCTCATCCAGGTACTTTTTAAAGGATGTGAGGCAACCTACCTCCACCACCCTCCCAGGCAGCGCATTCCAGACCCTCACCAGCCTCGAGGCAAAGATTTCCTCACATCCTCCCTAAACCTTCTGCCCCTCACCTTGAACTTGAGTCCCTCATGCCTGATGCTTCAACTAAGGGGAACAGCTGCTCCTTATCCATTCTGTTCATGTCTCTCATAATCTTGTACGTCTTGATCAGGTCACCCACTCAGAGATAATGGGCAAACACACAAGGCTCCCTTTGTTGCACAGAAATTCCCAGTGTCCTACCATTCACTGAAAACTTTCTTATCAAATTACTCCTTCCAAAGTTCACCTCACACTTTTCATGGTTAAATTCCATCTGCCATTTATCTACCACCTTGGCCATCCCATCTATATCTTTCTGCAGCTCAAGACACCTTAATTCTACCACCACCTTCTGTCTTCTACAAGTGAGCAATTATAAATCTATTCATCAAATTACCCTGTATCCCATGTGCATTTGCTTTCTTTAGAAGTCTCCCAATTGGAACCTTGTCAAGTCTTAGCTGAAATCCATATTGACCACACCTACATGCCTGGTCACCTCTTCAAAAATACAAATAAATTTCTTTGGCATGACCTCCTTCTGATGAAGCCATGTTGACTATCCCTGATGGAGGCTAGCCTATCCAAGTGGAGATAGACTCTCTCCTTCAGAATTTTCTCCAATAGTTTCCCTGTCACTGATGTGAGTCTTACTAGTCTGTAGTTCCTTGATTTATTTCTCCAGCCCTTCTTAAATAGCAGAACCATCTTAGTTATTCTCCAGCCCCCTGACACCTTCTCATGGTCAGAACATCTTTGGGTTTCCCCTACTTTTACCAGCCAGAAATTTCTCATATCCTCTCTTTGCATTCCTAATTTCTTTCTTAAACTTCACCCTCTACTTTCTGTAATTTATGAATGCCTCTGCTGATGTATTCCTTTTATCCTTCTCAGTGTATCCTGAATATTTCTGGTCATCCGTATGTCTCTGGGTTTATTACCCCTTCTTATCACCCTAAAGGGAACATGTTGAACCTGTACCCTCCCTATTTCCTTTTTGAACAGCCCCCACTGTGCTTCTGTAGATTTTCCCACAAGTAGTTGTTCCCACTCTACCTTGGCCAGATCCTGCCTTATTTTACTACCATTCACTTTTTGAAAAATTTGATCTGATTTATTATTGTCACATGTATTAACATACAGTGAAAAGTATTGATTTTTGTGCACTACACAGACAAAATATACTGTTCACAGATGAGGTGAAATGTTGGAAGCTTTTTCCCAGGGCAGAAACGACAATTACAAGGGGGTACAAGTTCAGGATAAGGGGGAGAATGTTCAGTGGAGATGTGCGAGGGGGAGTTTTTACACAAAGGGTGGTGGGGGCCTGAAAGGCACTGCCAAGTGAGCTGGTGGAGACAGACACGTTAGCCACATTTAAGACTTATCTGGATAAACACATGAACAGGTGGATCTAGGGGGATACAGGTAGTTGGTGTAGATAGGACAAAGTTTTCAATGCAAACTTGGTGGGCCAAAGAGCCTGTTCCTGTACTGGATTTTGTTCTACAAAGGGGAGAAGGAAAGGACAGGGTGAGAATATAGTGTTGCTGCTTCAGCTAGCATGGAGAGAAAAATCAGTTTAATATATGATAGGACCATTCAGAAGTCTGAAGACAGTGGGGAAGATGTTCTTGAATTGGTTGGCACATGCTTTCAGACTTTTTATCCTTTTTCAATGGAAGAATGCAAAAGAGAGAATGTCCGGGATGCCTGTGGTCTTTGACCAAGCTGGCTGCTTTCCCGAGGCAGGGGAAGTAGAAATAGACTCAAATAATATAAGGCTGGTTTGCATGTGGAATGGACTATATTCACAACCTTTTGCAGTTTCTTGTAGTCTTGGCACAGTGACACAGTGGTTAGCGCTGCTGCCTCACAACATCAGAGACATGTGTTTGATTCCCAGCTTGGGTTATTGTCTGTGCAGGAGCCTGCATATCCTCCCTGTGTCTGTGTGGGTTTCCTCCCACAGTCCAAAGATGTGCAGGTTAGGTGATGTAGGCACGTTAAATTGCCTCTTAGTGTCAGGACAATTAGTTAAGGTAAGTTCATGGGGTTATGGGGATAGAGCCCGGGTGGGATTGTGTTTGGTGCTATTCACACTTCTTTTGTTTCTTCCCCTGGCCCATTATCACCAGTTTTTGCCATGTTCAAACTCTGTGATAGATTTTTCAGGAATTCATCCAAGGAGTTAGCAGGGAACACATTACCAACAACTCCATAGAATCATAGAACCCCTTCAGTGCAGAAAGAGGCCATTTGGCCCATCAAGTCTGCACTAACAACAGTCCCTCCCACCCAGGGCCTATCCTCATAACTCTGTATATTTACTCAGCTAATCCCCCTGACACTAAGGGGCAATTTAGCATGGCCAACCAACCTAAGTCATTCATACTTGGAGTCCATCAGACCTGATTCCATTCCTTCCTCCATGAAGCATTCATTGTCAAAAAGCAGAACTTTCTTCCAACTGGAAGCCTTGCCTTGGAGAGCCAATCTGATTGGCTGGCAGCTCTCCAATCATTCCAGGAACTACACTGTAGTGGCCAAACGTGACACTGGGACTAAGTGTGAGAACTGAAGGAAAGGCGAGGGTAAAGGTTTTGGTGTAAGGAAGGTCTGGACCTCTCGATAGGGGATGGGTGTCTTGGGGGATAGGTTAAAGCTGAGGGAGTTTGGTGTCCTCAGTCAGAAGACGGCTTCTGTTGGAGAGAATTGTAAACTCCCCATCCCTGCCACCTTCCTGTCTGAGATCGAACTTAGTTCAACTTCATCTTTCCAAAAAGGCTACTTAACTTCTCTAATCAAGGCATCCCCTCTGAGTCCCTGCCTACCTCAGTGTAAAATCACAACCCAGGAGGAATCCCATCCTTACAATTCCATGCTCTTCTTGCCTCAAAACTCACTGGGAGGAGTGTAAAATTCTGACCATTGTTATTCCTTGTTTCCCATTTTCCTTATTTATTTGTGGCACATGGGCATCGCTGGCTGGCCAGCATTTATTGCCCATCTCTAGCTGCCCTTATCATAAGTCTCTTGTATTCTCTTCCACCCTCTTTGCTTTCACTGCATTAAGCTTATTACATTTCTAACTTTGCCTGTTTCTGATAAAATATCATTGACCTGAAATGTTAATCTGTCTTCCTCTGTGGCCCCACCAAGAATTGAATACTCATCTTTACACCCAACATTCGGAATGCTTTTTAAAAGCCTGGGAATATTAAGCTGACAATTCTGGTGGCCCCTGCATTGAAATCCCAAGATCCATCTTCTGCCCTTCTATCTTGACTATTTTTCACACAATCCACGTTGCCCTGTCAAATCTCATAGTCTTACATTTCTCTTTACAAAATTGTCCACCCTTCTTTGTCCACTGTTCAAGATAGTCATTGTGATTTTAAATGTTTGTGCATTGAGAGTCATTCATTAGAGCTGCAAAAATTCACACACACACACACACACAGAGTGTGCACTCGCTGTAAGTCCACATACAAAGACAGTGCGCACTCATTGTGTGTCCACACAGATATATGTATACTCTATATGCAAACATTGTACATAAAGTTATCTATGCACACTAGATATGCACACATTCCATATACACAAACAAACTGGGACTGCAGCCACACACTGAATGTACTTACATATAAACTGTACATGATAATATGCACACATTCCATAGCTGCTCTTGGGTAACTTCTTCAAGTGACAGTTCAAATGTATGGAAACCTGTATGGCTGAATTGAGTTAAGTGGAATTGAAATAAATCTTTTATCAAATGCTTCCATTAAACGAGCATTGTTTTGATATATTGCAAAGCAGGTGGTGTGTGGTATATCATGTCTGTCAGTAGGTGCTATCTGTAATGCCTCATGACCTGTGCTCATGTATGAACAATGCACCTGTGTCTTTTTTTATACATCTGTTAGTGCAGGATGAAAAGTCTCAGGAATGAAATACAGTTACATTATCTACTTCAAGATTGATTTATCGCCAAGTTAATGAGAAGGGATAAGTGATGTGTAGTTGGATGTGCATATGTCACAATGAATATAGAACAATGAAATATCTCAGAGGACCTTTTCTGACACAAGAGAAATTTGTCCTTCCAACCCACATTACGTTGAGATAGTTGAGTCAGACAATTGGATCGAGACAAGGGGGATAAGTCTATCCAATCTATTTCCACATTAAAATGGTTCATTTCCTATTGGTATTGCCCATCCATCCAACATTCAGTCTCCTGTTGAACTAGGATATCTGCTCTTGATATCCTGCTCTTGGTACAAGGCTACAATTCTCTGTTCAGTCAATCCATTCCTTCACTGAGTTGGTTCTGGATAACAGTCTTCCATTCCATTGTTCAAAAGAGTTTGAGCAAACTTCCAATCACTGCTGTATCTGCCCATCAATCCATCCAAATGTGCATCAAGATAAAGATTCTGTCCATCCATCCACCATTTCCATCCATTCCATTCACTCAGAGAAAGAGTATTCTGTCCATCCACCTTTCTGTTCTACTTAAGTCAAGTCTTTTCATTCCACAGGTTCATAGGTAAACAATTCTGCGCATCTATTAAACCACATTAATGAAAAGAACTCTGTCCATTCAGCTATCCTACTCTTCCACATTGGAAATGGGATAAAAGAACTGAACTAACAACAGAGCTCTTAAAAAACGGACAGTTGGGTCAAAAGGAAAAGAGCAGAAGATTGGAACCAAGGGAGGAAAAAGATTGAAGGCCTGAACAGGGAAAAGATATTTTATTGCATTGAATCTCAAAGTAAAACTGTTTCCGAGGGAGAATACACTGAATTTACTGCAGTAATAAAATGTCTAATTCTGGAGTTATTCCTCCACGGCCAGTGAAACTATTTTTAAGATATGGATATGTTGGGCACAGTCATTTTCCTGTTGGGATTCTAGGAAAGTTTTTTTTTAGTGAGGTGGTGCAACCGGTATAGCCCCACTGTTCCACCAACTCAGTTGTATCATCCAGCTCAACTGAGCGCTTATTTAACTTGGAAAAAGGTGAATGAGGAAGTTTTAAAGGTTAATCTATTTCTAAAATCTTAACAGGTGTTGCACTGAGTTTTTAGGTTAACATTGACTAATCATTTCTTTCAGTTTTCAAACTGCCTTCAAGCGAGAGCTGCACAGTTAGCAAATTAGGTGGCAAGTTAGGACTGATTCTCGAGTCAGCTGGGCCTGAGCTCAAATAAAGGAGATTTTGCATAAATAGGATGACTTTCAGCTGGACTGAGTCCTTAAGTCTGATTTAATGAAAGAGGAAGTTCATTGCAGAAAGAGAGACAGTTTTCTGAAGGGAATGTTTCAACAAGTAGTGTAAGACCCAAAAAAAAACTGACACCCAGGGAGGTGAAGCAGGTAGGCAATTGGTTTGTGAATTTTATCCTTTAACTGTAAATTGAAGCAGTAAGTTTAACTAAGACCAGAAAAGTTTAATTTTGTATTAGATTTATAACAGAACTCATTAAACAATTTTATATTAGAAATAATTGTTGAATAAAGACTTCAATTAAATAAAGAAAATAAAGCTAGTCTGGACTGCAGAATGTGGACACTGTTCTAAACAAATCATTCTGTTCTGAATGTCTCCACCTTGAGCTGAGCCAGCTCACAATCACTGCTTTTGAGTCAGAGAAAGAAAGGGAAAGGAATTTCTGGGCAATTTTGTCTAGAATATAGGCACATCTCAGAGGCAAAGAGAAAGGAGAGTGTAACTGACAGAGATTTGGATAGCAGAGATTGTTAAGGAAATCTCACAGATATTGGTCTAAAACGACACGTGATTAGTTGTGAGGACAAGGAGAAGGATTGGAGTGAGACCGTGACAATACAGAATGAGGCACCATGGCTCAGAGCCTAATAGAATAGACAGAAAGCAGAATAGAAATGTGATAGTAATAGAGGACTCTGTGACGAGAGGGTGTCTTCTGCAGGTGAAGAATGAGAACAATGAAGGGTATGTTTACACATGTCAGGGGAAGAGATATCTCATAGTGGCTGAAGAGGAACTTGGAAAGGGAGAGTTTAAATCCAGTTGTCATAGTTCATCAGATAAGGTGACACGTGAATAGTAAAATCCTTCAGAGTGAAACAATCGGGGTGATCTTCAGCCCATGTCCACTTCAGAGAGAAAGGATGATGCTGAAAATTCAGGGAATCGGGAATACGATTCTCGCCAGAGAAATTACATTAACCAATTTTCCAAGCTCATTCCTGTGATATCATGAAACTCTCAGATGGTGAGAACCTAATTTTAACAGTTTTCAATACATTTTAATATCACCAGCCAGCTCCAAATACATGATTCCCCTCATTGAATACTCAAACATTGCTAACATGACATCTCCTGTCTCCATTGATGACGCAAAGATCATCGCCAGAGCCTCTGCAATCTCTTCCCTCGCCTCCCACAGTAACCTGGGGTACATCCCATTCGATCCCAGTGATTTAAGTAACTTGATGCTTTTCCAACACATCCTCTTTCTTAATGTCTACATACTCAAGCTTTTCAGTTCACTGCAAGTCTGCACTACAACCACCAAGATCCTTTTCCACTGTGAGTACTGAAGTCCCTCTGCTATTTCTACCAGTCCTATACAAACTTTCATACGTAACATTTGAAACGTCCTATTCCTTCACATCCTCTTGCTTTTCACATACATATAGAATGCCTTGGGGTTTTCCTTAATCTTACCTGCCAAGACCTTCTCATGACCTTTTCTGGTTCTCCTAATTTCCTTCTTAAGTTCCTTCCTACAAGTCATATACTCCTCTAGATCCCTAACATTACTTAGCTCCCTGAAACTTTTGTATTCTTTTCTTCTTGACTAAATGCATTACAGCTTTCGTGCACGACGGTTCCTGTAACCTACCATAACCTCCCTGTCTCATTCTGCTGTGCAGAACTCCAGACAAATATTCCATAAAAATTTGCCACATTTCTTCAGTACATTTCCCCAAGAATACCTCCTTCCAATTTATGCCTCTAATATTCATGAAGCTAAACTTCTCTAAGTGCTCATAAATCCTGTCCCTCAGGATCATCTCCATCAACTTACCAACCACTGAGGTCAGACTCACCGGTCGGTAATTTCCCGGGCTATCCCTGTTCCCTTTCTTGAAAATAGGAACTACATCCGCAATCCTCCAATCCTCTGGAACCTCTCCCGTCTCCATTGACGACACAAAGATCATCGCCAGGGGCTCTGCAATCACTTCCCTCACCTCCCACAATAACCTGGGGTACATCCCATCCAGTCCCAGTGACTTATGTATCTTGATAGAATTTAAAAGTTCCAACACATCCTCTTCCTTAACATCCACATACTCAATCTTTTCAGTCTGCCACAAACCTGCAGTACAACCTCCCAGATCACTTTCCACTGTGAATACTGAGGCAAAGTACTCATGAAGCACCTCTGCCATTTCTTCTGGTTCCACATAAACTTTTCCCCCTTCACCTTTTAAAGGTCTAATCCCTTCACTTCTCATCCTTTTACCCTTCATATATTTATAGAATGCCTTGGGATTCTCTTTAATCTTACCCACCAAGGTCTTCTCATGACCCTTCTGGCTCTCCTAATTTGCTTTTTAAACTCCTTTCTATAAGCCTTATACTCCTCTAGATCCATAACATCTCCCAGTTCTCTGAACCTTTTGTACACCTTTCTTTTCTTCCTAACTAGGTTCATCACAACCTTTGTGCACCACGGTTCCCGTGACTTAGCAAAACCACCTTGTCTCACCGGAACGTTGTCGTGCAGAGCCCCAGACAAACATTCCTTGAAAATCCACCACCTTCCTTCAGTACTTTTCCCCAAGAATGCCTCCTTCCAGTTTATTTGATGTTATATTAGACAATGGCAGTACGTCCACCGTGTGTGGGATTGACTGGTTAAAATGTTACCTGGACTCTTTAAATGCTAAAAATTGGAACAAGGTTAAGAAATTTGAAAGTTCCACCAGTTTCAGGTTTTGGTGGGGGTGGGGGTGGGGGTGGGGGTGGAACAACACCCTGAAGTCACTGAAAAGAGTGGTGACCCCTTGCAATATTGTCAGAGCAAATCATTTCATTAGCAGAGATGGAATGTCAAGCGAGATACCTTTGCTTCTGAATAGACATTAGATGAAGAAAGCACACATGAAATTAGATGTGGAAAATCACAGGGAGGAGGTGTTAGAGCTTCGAGGTAGCATTAAAACTGATAAATCTCCGGGGCCAGATGGCATTTATCCCAGACTACTTAGGGAGGTGCGAGGTGAAATTGCTGGGCCTCTGACGCAAATCTTTGTCTCTTCCTTGGACACAGGTGAGGTCCCAGAGTACTGGAGAATAGTTAATGTTGTACTGTTGTTTAAAAAGGGTAATAGGGATAACCCTGGGAATTATAGGCCGGTGAGTTTGACGTCAGTGGTAGTGAAGCTGTTGGAGGGGATTCTTAGAGATAGGATGTATAGGCACTCAGAGTGTTGTGATCTGATTAGGGACACGCAGCATGGATTTGTTAAGGGGAGGTCGTGCCTTACAAATCTGGTAGAATTTTTTGAGGAGGTGACGAAATCAGTGGACGAAGGGCGAGCCGTTGATGTCGTCTATATGGATTTCAGTAAGGCGTTTGACAAAGTCCCTCATGGGAGGTTAGTCGAGAAGGTCAAGGTAAATGGGATACAAGGACGGGTAGCTAGATGGATAAGTAACTGGCTTGGTAATAGGAGACAGAGAGTAATAGTGGGAGGGTGTTTCTCTAGCTGGAGGTCGGTCACTAGTGGTGTGCCGCAGGGCTCAGTACTGGGACCTCTTCTATTTGTAATATATATAAATGACTTGGAAGAGGGAGTAAGTGGAGTGATCAGCAAGTTTGCAGACGATACAAAGATGGCTGGACTTGCGGATAGTGAGGAGCATTGTCAGGCGATGCAGCAGGACATAGATAGGCTAGTAGCTTGGGCAGATAGATGGCAGATGGAATTCAATCCTGATAAATGTGAGGTGATGCATTTCGGGAGAAAGAATGTAGGGGGGGAGGTATATGATAAAGGGTAGACCTATTAAGAGTATAGAAACGCAGAGGGACCTGGGGGTGCAGGTGAACAAGTCTCTGAAGGTGGCAGAGCAAGTGGAGAAGGTTGTGAAGAAAGCATATAGTATGTTAGCCTTTATAGGAAGGGGTATAGAGTACAAGAGCTGGCTTTTAATGTTGCAGTTGTATAAAATGTTGGTTAGACCTCATTTGGAATACTGCGTCCAGTTCTGGTCGCTTTACTACTGGAAGGACGTGGAGAGTCTGGAGAGAGTGCAGAGGAGGTTTACCAGGATGCTGCCTGGTATGGAAGGTCCGAGTTATGAGGAGAGATTAGGCAAATTGGGACTGTTTTCCTTAGAAAAACATAGACTTAGAGGAGATCTGATAGAGGTGTACAAGATTTTGAAGGAGATTGATAGAGTAAACAGGGTTAAGCTTTTTCCTAGGATGGACTCAAATAGCACGAGGGGTCACGGGCTTAGGGTGAGGGGGGTAAGGTATAATTTGGATGCTAGAGGGAGTTTTTTCACACAGAGGGTGGTGGGGGTATGGAATGCGCTGTCAAGTAAAGTGGTGGAGGCAGGTACTCTGGAGTTATTTAAGAAATACTTAGATGGGCACATGAACAGAAGGGAATGGAGGGGTATAGAAAACTGATTTAAAATAGGGATCATGAGCCTTGGGAGTCCCTGGGAAGTGTGTAAATAGATGATGATATTGATGTACTTGTTTTTATCCTACAGGTGCTTTTGTCCACCTTGTTGTCTAACGAGGGGCATACACGCAATGGGTTGTGAGAGGGCTGCTCTTGGATTTTTTTGAGAGTATCCTAGGGCTTCACGTCGTTAGTGTACGCTTGACCTGGACCATTTGATGGGCAACACGACAACTCAGTGACTATCGCTGTGCTGTGCAGATACATGGATTTAGGCCTGTGTCTGTGGGAGTTTGCGCATTCTCCCCGTGCTTGCGTGGGTTTTCTCTGGGTGCTCCGGTTTCCTCCCACATCCCAAAGATGTGCTCTTAGGTTAATTGGCAAAACAAATTCTCCCTAAATTGTCTCAAATTTGGTTTTTAATCCATAGATCTATAAACATAGACAAGGATCACGGGTAGAGATGGGAACATTTGGGTGGCAGCGTGGGCTCGTTGGGCGGAAGGGCCTGTTTCCCGTGCTGTTTTGTTCTTTGTTCTTTGTTCTAACAGATTTTGGAAAAATGGTGGGCTTACAATTTACGCAGTCGGGTCACAATTGTATTCCGTTAATGACAAATAATGTTTATAGTAAAGAAGTTAAGAAAGTGTTATTCGCATCTAGAAATGGAGCTTCAGCTGATAAAAAGCTCATTGTGTTGAAGCTGCATCAGCAATTTGTGCTCTGTCTCCTCGGAGGCTGCAAAATTTTATTAAAGGATGCAGGAGTAAGAGATGAAGAGCAGACTGAGCTGCTAGAACAGGTCAGTGATCAGTGTGAGGTTTGTAGGAATTACAGTGACACCATCACGACGAATAGTAACTCTGCCTTTGGCCAGACATTTTAGTGACATTGTGGCCAAGGATCTTAAGATATGGGATAAAGCACACAATATACTCATTCTGCACTTTATAGATTTAGCAATCAGATTTAGTCAATCAACCAATCAGACAGGCGTTTTTGTGGACGCAGGAGAGAGTCACGGATGGTGGTTTGTCTTCCTGGAGCTGGGAGCTGGGATGTTTCTGGAAGCCTCCCAGACATCCTGAAAGGGGAGGGTGAGGAACCTGAAGTTGTGGTGCATATAGGTACTGCAGACATAGGCAGGAAGAGGGAGGCAGTCATCAAAAGGGATTATAGAGAACTGGGTAGGAAGCTGAGGGAGAGAAAAGCAAAGGCAGTAATTTCAGGATTGCTGCCTGCGCCTCGGGAGAATGAGAGCAGGAATCAAATGAGGTGGAGGATGAATGCATGGCTGAGGGACTGGAGCAGGGGGCAGGGATTCAGGTTCACAGATCATTGGGACCTCTTTAGGGGCAGGTGTGACCTGTACAGTAAGGACAGGTGGCACTTGAACCCTAGGGGGACTAATATCTTGGCAGGTAGACTAGCTAGGGTTACTGGGGGAGTCTTTAAACTAGAAAAGCTGGGGGGTGGGAATATCGATGGGACGGTGAATAAGGAGGTTAGTTCCCAGTAGGGAAGGACTGAAGGCACTCAGAGGGGGGTTAGGCAGGTGGTGGAAAAGGGAAATATCCTGACTGAGGGGCTGAGGTGTGTCTATTTTAATGCCAGGAGTGTAGTAAATAAGGTAGATGAGCTTAGGGCGTGGATTGCTGCTTGGGAGTGTGATGTGGTGGCCATTACAGAGACTTGGTTGTCTCAGGGACAGGACTGGGTACTTCAGGTGCCGGGATTCAGGTGCTTCAGGAGGGACAGGGTTGGGGGCAAAAGAGGAGGTGGTGTGGCACTGTTGATCAGGGACAGTGTCATGGCTGTAGAGAAGGTGGAAGACGGGGAGGGATTGTCTACGGAGTCTCTGTGGGTGGAAGTTAGGAGCAAAGCCTCGATAACTTTGCTGGGTGTATTCTATAGGCCGCCCAATACCGACAGGGAACTTGAGGGACAGAGAGGGAAACAGATCCTAGACAGATGTAGAAATAACAGGGTTGTCGTGATGGGAGATTTCGATTTCCCAAACATCGACTGGAATATCCCAAGGGTAAGGGGTTTGGATGGTGTGGAGTTTGTTAGGTGTGTTCAGGAAGGTTTCCTGACACAGTACGTGGATAAGCCTACGAGAGGAGAGGCTGTACCTAACCTGGTGCTGGCTAATGAGCCAGGGCAGATGTTGGATCTCACGGTAGGTGAACATCTTGGGAATGGAGATCATAATTCTATCTCTTTCACGATAGCGATGGAAAGAGATAGGATCAGGCAGGCTAGGAAGGAGTATGTCTGGAGTAAGGGGAAATATGAAAACATTAGGCAGGTAATTGGACGGATAAACTGGAAGGAGGTGTTCTTGGGGAAGAGTACAGAAGGAAAGTGGCAGTTTTTCAAGGAATGTTTGTCTGGGGCTCTGCAAGACAACGTTCCGAGGAGTCAAGGAGGTTCTGGTAGGACGCGGGAACCGTGGTGCACGAAGGTAGTGGTGAACCTAGTTAGGAAGGAAAAAAAGGTATATAAAAGGTTCAGAGAGCTAGGGGATGTTAGGGATCTAGAGGAGAATAAGGTGTGGAGAAGGGAACTTAAAAAGGAAATTAGGAGAGACAGAAGGGGTCATGAGAAGGCCTTGGCAGGGAAGATTAAGGAGAATCCCAAGGCCTTCTACAAATATGTGAAAAGTAAAAGGATGAGAAGAGAAGGGATAGAACATAGAACATAGAACAATACAGCACAGAACAGGCCCTTCGGCCTTCGATGTTGTGCCGACCAAAATAAAAAGCAATGCCCCTCCAAACTAAACCATTCCCTTCTCTTCCATATACTTATCAATTAACCTCTTAAACGCCACCAAACTTGGCGCATCTACACAGCTGCAGGCAGGGCATTCCACTCCCTAATCACTCTTTGAGTAAAGAACCTACCTCTGATATCCGTCCTATAACTCATACCCCTTAATTTAAAGCTGTGTCCCCTCGTGCTAGCTTTCTCCATCCTAGGAAAAAGGCTATCACTGTCCACCCTATCTAAACCTCTAATCATCTTATATGCTTCAATAAGATCCCCTCTTAGCCGCCTCCTTTCTAACGAAAACAACCTCAAATCCTTCAACCTCTCTTCATAGGACCTGCCCTCCATACCAGGCAACATCCTGGTAAACCTCCTCTGTACCCTCTCCAATGCCTCCACATCTTTCTTATAATGTGGCGACCAGAACTGCACACAATACTCCAAGTGCGGCCGCACTAGAGTTTTGTACAGTTGCAACATGATGCTGCGGCTCCTAAATTCAATCCCCCTACCAATAAAAGCTAAGACTCCATATGCCTTCTTAACAACTTTATCCACTTGACTGCCTACTTTCAGGGATCTATTGACACATACACCAAGATCCTTCTGTTCCTCAACACTATTAAGAGCCCTACCATTAGCCCTATACTCTACACATTTATTGTTCCTGCCAAAGTGCATTACCTCACACTTTTCCACATTAAACTCCATTTGCCACCTCTCGGCCCAGCTCTGCAACTTGTCCAAGTCACTCTGTAAACTAAAACACCCCTCTTCACTATCTACCACTCCACCAACTTTAGTGTCATCTGCAAATTTACTGATCCATCCCTCAATACCCTCATCCAGATCATTTATAAAAATTACAAACAGCAGGGGCCCCAAAACAGACCCCTGAGGCACACCACTCGTCACCGAACTCCACGATGAATATCTCCCATCAACCACCACCCTCTGTCTTCTATCTGCCAGCCAATTCCTAATCCAATTAGCTAAATCACCTCTATTCCACACATCTGCATTTTCTGTAGAAGTCTTCCATGGGCCACCTTATCAAACGCCTTACTAAAGTCCATATATACTACATCAACCGCCTTACCCCCATCCACCTCTCTGGTCACTTTCTCAAAAAACTCAATGAGGTTAGTAAGGCATGACCTACCCTTCACAAAACCATGCTGACTATCCCCAATCAATTCATTTCTCTCAATTCATTTTATAGGATAGGACCTATAAAAGGTGAAGGGGGAAAAGTCTGTGTGAATCCGGAAGAAATGGCAGAGGTGCTTAACGAGTACTTTGCCTCGGTGTTCACCGTGGAAAGTGAATTGGGAGATTGCACTGCAGGTTTGAGGCATACGGAACAGATTGAGTATGTGGATGTTAGGAAAGAGGATGTGTTAGACCTGTTAAATTCTATCAAGATAGACAAGTCGCCGGGACCGGATGGGATGTACCCCAGGTTATTGTGGGAGGTGAGGGAAGTGGTTGCAGAGCCCCTGGCGATGATATTTGCGTCGTCCATGGAAACGGGAGAGGTTCCGGAGGATTGGAGGATTGCGGATGTGGTTCCTATCTTTAAGAAAGGGAACTGGGATAGTCCAGGAAATTACGGACCGGTGAGTTTGACTTCAGTGGTTGGTAAGCTGATGGAGAGGCTTCTGAGGGATAAGATATATGAACATTTGGAGAAGTTAGACTGATTAGAAATAGTCAGCATAGAACATAGAACATTACAGCGCAGTACAGGCCCTTCAGCCCTCGATGTTGCGCCGGCCAGTGGACCCTCTAACCTAAACTATTCCAATATCATCCATATGCCTATCCACCGACCATTTGAATGCCCCCAAAGTAGGCGAGTCCACAACTGCTGCAGGCAGGGCATTCCACGCCCTCACCACCCTCTGTGTAAAGAACCTGCCTCTGACATCCGTCCTATAACTACCACCTCTTAATTTAAAGTTATGTCCCCTCGTGTTGGTCATCACCATCCGAGGAAAAAGGCTCTCACTATCCACCCTATCCAGTCCTTTGATCATCTTATACGCCTCAATTAGGTCACCGCGTAACCTTCTTCTCTCTAATGAAAATAACCTCAGGTCCCTCAGCCTTTCCTCATAAGGCCTTCCCACCATACCAGGCAACATCCTGGTAAACCTCCTCTGCACCCTTTCCAATGCTTCCACATCTTTCTTATAATGCGGCGACCAGAACTGTACGCAATACTCCAAGTGCGGCCGCACCAGAGTTTTGTACAGTTGTAACATAACCTCACGGCTCCTAAATTCAATCCCTCTACCAATAAAAGCTAACACACTGTACGCCTTCTTAACAACTTTATCAACCTGGGTGCCAACTTTCAAAGAGCTATGTACTTGTACCCCAAGATCCCTCTGCTCGACAACACTATTAAGGGTCCTTCCATTAGCCCTATATTTCATATGCCTGTTATTCCTACCAAAGTGAATCACCTCACACTTATCCGTATTGAATTCCATTTGCCACCTCACGGCCCAGCTCTGCAACCTATCTATGTCCCTCTGCAAACTGTAACATCCATCCTCGCTGTCTACAACTCCCCCCACTTTGGTATCATCGGCGAATTTACTAACCCATCCCTCCACTTCCTCATCTAGGTCATTTATGAAAATGACAAACAGCAGTGGCCCCAAAATAGATCCTTGAGGTACACCACTGGTAACTGCACTCCAGGTTGAATATTTCCCATCAACCACCACCCTCTGTCTTATATCAGCTAGCCAATTCCTAATCCAAACTGCTAAATCACCTTCAATCCCATGCATCTGCACTTTCTGCAGTAGCGTACCATGGGGAACCTTATCAAACGCTTTGCTAAAATCCATATACACTACATCAACTGCCTTACCCTTATCTACCTCTTTGGTCACCTCCTCAAAAAACTCAATAAGGTTTGTGAGGCACGACCTACCCTTCACAAAACCGTGCTGACTATCCCTAATCAATTTATTTCTCTCTAGATGCTTATAAATCCTATCTCTTATAATTCTTTCCAAGACTTTGCTCACAACAGAAGTCAGGCTCACTGATCTATAATTTCCAGGATGGTCCCTACTCCCCTTTTTGAACAAAGGGACTACATTTGCCATCCCCCAGTCTTCTGGCACTATACCTGATTTTGTCATGGTTTTGTCAAGGGAAGGTCATGCCTTACAAGCCTAGTTGAGTTCTTCGAAAATGTGACTGAACACATTGACGAAGGAAGGGCGGTGGACGTAGTGTACATGGACTTTAGTAAGGCGTTTGATAAGGTCCCACATGCAAGGCTTCTGGAGAAGGTGAGAGGGCATGGGATCCAAGGGGCTTTGGCCTCGTGGATCCAGAACTGGCTTGCCGGCAGAAGGCAGAGAATGGTTGTGGATGGGTCTTGTTCTGCATGGAGGTCGGTAACCAGTGGAGTGCCCCAGGGATCTGATCTGGGACCCCTGCTGTTTGTCATTTTCATAAATGACCTGGATGAGGAAGTGGAGGGATGGGTTAGCAAGTTCGCCGACGATACAAAGATCGGTGGTGTTGTGGATGGTCTGGAGGGATGCCAAAAGTTGCAGCAGGACATAGACAGGATGCAAGACTGGGCGGAGAAGTGGCAGATGGACTTCAACGCTGATAAATGTGTAGTGGTCCATTTTGGCAGGAATAATGGGATGAAGGAGTACAATATAAGGGGTAGGAGTCTTAGCTGTGTTGTAGAGCAGAAGGATCTCGGGGTCCGGGTCCATAGGACTCTTAAATCGGCCTCGCAGGTGGAGGAAGTGGTCAAGAAGGCGTACGGTGTACTGGCCTTCATTAATCGAGGAATAGAGTTTAGGAGTCAGGAGGTAATGATGCAGCTCTATAAGACTCTTGTCAGACCCCAGTTGGAGTATTGTGCGCAGTTCTGGTCGCCTCATTATAGGAAGGATGTATAGGCTATTGAGAGAGTTCAGAGGAGATTTACAAGGATGCTGCCTGGATTGGGAGGCAGGCCTTATGAAGATAGGTTGAGGGAGCTGGGACTCTTCTCACTGGAGAGACGTAGGTTGAGAGGCGACCTGATAGAGGTTTATAAAATGTTGACAGGAATAGATAGGGTGGACTCTCAGAGACTATTTCCCCGAGCTGAAATGGTCACTACGAGAGGACACAGATTTAAGGTGCAGGGAAGCAAATACAAAGGAGATGTCAGGGGTAGGTTTTTCATTCAGAAGGTGGTGAGTGAATGGAACCGACTGCTGTTGGAGGTTGTTGAGGCAAACTCACTGGGGTCTTTTAAAAGACTTCTGGATGAGTATATGGAAACGAATAGGATAGGGGGTTATAGATAGGTCTGTGGATTGGTAGATGTGATCAGCGCAACTCGTGGGCCGAAGGGCCTGTTTGTGCTGTATTGTTCCATGTTCTATCTGTATTTAAAAAAAAGAGTAATCCTAAATCAGATCATAGAAAAATGGATAGGGACAGGAATGGTGTTACCGACAAAATTCCCTACAGACAATAGGGGGGGAATTTGTTAATGATGAGTTTAGGGGTATGTGTGAAAACATGAATATTGTCAGGAATACAACTGCTGAAAACCCATTTAGTAATGAGCTGTGTGAGAGACCATGCAGTAATAACTGACATGCTCTGGAAAACTTTGGCAAATAGACCAAGTTGCAAGTTAAATTCAGCCTTGGCATGGGTGGTACTGAGATATTAAAGAGTTAATATTCATTGTCGAGGGCAAGACAAATTATTGGGCTTGCAAAAAGAGCAGAGAAACAGTTCATGGGAGCAAACTGACAAAACAGGTTAATCTGATGTGGAGATGCCAGCGTTGGATTGGGGTAAACACAGTAAGAAATCTCACAACATCAGGTTAAAGTCCAACAGGTTTATTTGTAGCAAACACCACTTGCTTTCGGAACTGACCCTCGTCAGGTGGGTGGGAGTTCTGATCATAAACAGGGTACAAAGACACAAACTCAATTTACATGAATAATGATTGGAATTTGAGTCTTTATAGCTAATCAAGTCTTAAAGGTACGAACAATATGAGTGAAGACTGTGAGGGACCTCAACTGGGATCTTGGGTTCATGTCACACTGTCTATAACTCCTACAACTTGCCTGGACTTGCGAAATCTCACTAACTGTCCTGTCTGGAAACAATACACATATCTTTAATCTGTGCTTAATGCTCTTTCCACTCACATTATCTGTACCTTTAAGACTTGATTAGCTGTAAATACTCACATTATTCATGTAAATTGAGTTTGTGTCTTTGTGATCTGTTTATGATCAGAACTCCCACCCACCTGATGAGGGAACATCAGTTCTGAAAGCTAGGGGTGTTTGCTACAAACAAACTTGTTGGACTTTAACCCGGTGTTGTGAGACTTCAAAACAGGTTAATTACAGGCTCCAGCTTGCTGAGCCCAGGTGGGGTACAAGTCTAGCTGAGCAGGTGATAATAACCTCTTCTGCACTAACAAGTAGCAGATCCTAAAGACATGATGCTTATCTTCAGATGGGTTGGGGATGTAAGTAGTAAATGTGTATTTTGATAGGATTTTCTTTCTTATGCAATTTCTGTAATTATTCATTTCTGATTAATCAGGTGATGTGCGTTTAAGTCTTGTCTGAAATCACATCTACCTGATGGAGTTGTCGATTGTATAAAAGGGATCAGCCTTGTTATTTTGGGTGCTTTTTACTAACTGACTTCCAGCACTGAGTGGAGGTTAAGGTTCGCCAGCCTATAAATGTAGGACAAATAAAGAACTTTGATTCTGACAACGGTTGGCGTTTGCCTTTGTATCAAAGATGGAAGAGTTTTGCAGAAAACAAACTTTAAAAATACATGCAAAGAATTCATTGGTTGGAGGCTATAGACCCTATCAATTAGTATTTGGTAGAAATCTAAAATTCTGTCCATTCTGAATGACCAGCGTCTAGCTTGGGAAGGATCAACAATTAGCTTTGCCTTTGCTGAGCATTTAAATGTGTTGCATACAAGTAGCAAAGTATTTCCAGAAGCAGAAATTCCTGGAAAAATTTGCAGAGTTTTAACTCTTGACCATTAAATGCTGTTTTACAATGAGGAGATACAGTAAATATCAGATCATTTTAGTGAATGGAAAGGCCTAGGGAAGGTTATAGGCAGAGATGATAAAACTTTGCAATGCAGTATTCGGTTGGTGAGGATACATTAATCAAGAACAGTGGGTACAGATTACAAACTTGCAAATTTAGAAAGAGGAATCGAACACGATGAGGAACCAGAATCATCTGAAATTCACGTCTTATAAAATTGAGGGTCAATTAGCAGAAATCGACAGGTTATCTGTAGAGAAGCTCCCCAGTTAGAGAATTGAACCCTGGTCTCCTGCGTGACAAGTGGGGAAACAAACCACGATCCTAACAAGGCAACTCACTTTTGTACCAATCTTGTGGCTGTTGTCCTTTAGAGAAAAAAGGCCTTTTGTCATTCAGTGACAGTGTTCTACAGATAACCTGTCGATTTCTGCTAATTGACCCTCAATTTCATAACTGAATTTCAGATGATTCTGGTTCCTCATCGTGTCGTTATCTGTAGAGGAACGCTTCCACTTTGAGAAAAATCCTTTGACTATCCACCCTGTCTGTGCCTCTCATAATTTTGTAGCCTTTTGACTGGACCCCCCGCCTCCATCTTTTCAGTGAAAACAACCCAAATTTATTCAATCTCTCTTCGTATCTAAAACACTCAAGACCAGGCAACATCCTGGTACATCTTCTTTGTCCAAGTCTCCAATCTATCTCTATCCTGTTGTATCCTCTGACAATCCTCGGCACTATCGGTAACTCCACCAATCTTCGTGTCACCTGCAAATTTACTAATCAGACTACCCACATTTTCCTCCAGATTATTTATATAAACTACAAACAACACAAGTCCCAGCACTGATCCCTGTGGAACACCACTAACTACTGATCTCCATTCTGAAAAACACCCTTTGACCACTACTCTCTCTCCTATAACCAAGTCAGTTCTGTATCTGTCTCGCCAGCCCATCCCAAACTTCATGAGACATTACTTTTTACCAGCCTGTCATGAGTGACTTTGTCAAATGTCTTACTAAAGCCCATGTAGCCTTTCCCTCATCAATCATTCCTGTCACCTCCTCAAAAAAATTCATCAAGTTGATGAGACATGATCTTTCCTGTCTGTCATTAACAAGTCCATTCACTTCCAAATTAGTCCTCATGTGGTGGGGAGAGGTGTTTATGTTGGGATGTAGTGTTCAATTGGGAGAGCAGTTGGGAAGGGGTTTTTTTTGTGTTGGGAGTTAACTCCATTGGGCAATTTGTGAGGTGTTCAGAGGAAGTCTGGAGGAGTAGTCAAATCAGATCAGGGGTGGTTCAGTTAGAGTGGGTGTCAGGTGCTCAAGGTGTACGAGGTGGTAGATTGAGAAGTGGAGGTATGATCAGATTGGAGGCTTATCCTAGGAGTGGAATACCTTTTATTTGCCCTTATTGAAGCAGCTGCAGCAACAGTCAACAGGCCCAATACCACCCAGGACAATTATTGCTCATAGACACAATACACATGGTCTGGTCATTGAGATAATGGATAGTCTGGACACCCAGATGGTGGATTATCTAATCACTGGGATAGTGGATAATTGGGACATGAATGTGAATGGCCTGGACGCTGGGGCAGTGAATGGCCTGGACGCTGGGGGAGTGCTACTTTATTGAAGTTAGAGGATTTGTGTAAAAATGCTGCAGAATAAGTTTTGTTTCTAATTACTAAATTCAGTGAGTCCACAATTGGTTTTTCCACCAGAACTGTGAGCTATGTGGAAATAAATGGCACATATTTGCAGGAAATTGATGTAGCTTGCAGATAGAATATATTTTTTCATTCTACATTTACATATTGTACAGCTTAATAAATAGGAAAATATCTTTGCACAGCCCATTACTGGGTATTGGACTCATTGAAGCCTTTATGTATAATGTTAACTCCTTTATTGATTGCTAGATACAGTAACCAAACAAGGTGCATTGTACAGGTTCCATTTGAAAAAAATCTTTTGCTTCAACAACTTTTTATCAATGCTATCATAGATCTATGCACTGCTTCTATCTGTTATAGTGAAGAATCTTCATTGAAGGTTATCTATCTATTGATCTATCTCCTCATCACCGTCCTTGATAATGACATTCCTGAAGAGGGTCAGAAGTGGTTTTTGACTTCTCTCATCCCAAGTTTTCATGAAACCTCCGTAGCGTTTGTCTTTTAGTGGTACACTCCATCGAAAGTGGCCAAATTTATAATCCTCCCCATCTTTCTTCACCTCCTCTTCAGGCAAGTCATCGTCCAGGCTTTTTTCGAGCACATCTTCAATGTTTGGGAACTCTAATGACTGGGTACGTATCCGGTCAGGGCCAACGTGTTTTTGTCCCCTGCCCCACCTGAAATGGCTCATTTTGTAAATCTTCCCATCTTTCTTCTCGGCATCTTCTAGCGCGTCCTCTTCACCGACCTCAGATTGTTTGACTGGATAGTCAAAATCTACATAAGCTTCTCGCTTGAGTTCACGTCCACTTTGTTCCATTGAATCAACATCAGAGTTGTTTGTTTTCACCTTAATGGGTACCCTCTTCTTGCCCTTTGGCTTTCCCCATCGGAAATGTTCAATGGTGTAGGATCTCTTTTCATCTTCTCTTGGAAGCAGAGTTTCCATCTTCTCATTTTCCACCTGAGATTGGGACTCTTCGGCAGGGAGCTGGTTCAGGAATACACTGTCGGGTTCATCTTTCCGTTTGTTGCTTGAAAACTCAGTATTGTTGCCTCTCTTCTTCCCAAATTTATTCCAGCGGAAATGACCCGTCAAGTAATTCCTGATGCTCTCTGCAATTGGCTGCAGATGATTGTTGCCAGGGTAGATTGGGGATTCGAGTGTCTTGTCCACTCCACAAGTTTCAATACATTCCTTTTGAGAAAAGTGGAAGATGGATTGTTAGTTTCATTAGATATCTCTGTGGTGCCTTGAGTTGATTGAATAACTTATTGTTAGTCAAAGTTTAAATTCAAGCATAGGGCTGCAGAAAAGAACTCAGCTTTGCCATTATTCCTCTGTTTGTCTTCATGCCCAAAACTCTGGCTGATTTTACTGAGGAGAGATATTATTTAGCTCAAACCTTCCCCCCTCCTCCCATCCTTTCCTGCCCCAACAACACACAACAGCAGAAAACACAAAGAAGTATAAAAGCTGTATGGATGATATTAAAAAAGAAAATCGGCAAAAAGAGGACATGAACAAATATTATCAAGAAAAGTCCAAGGAAAGAAGCTTTAGTATAAATACGTAAAGAGCAAGAGGATAATGTGAGTCTGGGATCTAATATTGGGACATATTATCAACCAGTGTAAAGAGACAAAGCATTTGGGAATGGTTCTTAATGAATACTCATGTCCATTTTTATAGAAGGGAGTGATGCCAACCTGCTGCAGTTTGGGTCCCTATACCTCAGAAGACAAATATATCATTGCCAGGAAGGATCACCTTCAAAGATTCATCAGACTAATTCCGGGGATGGTGGGATTGTCTTTTGGAGAGAGATAGGGGAAACTGGACCTGTGTCCTCTGGACTTTCGGAGAGGGGAAAGGGTGAGCAGCTAGCTGTCATGGTGCACATAGGCACCAATGATGTAGGTAAAAAACGGGATGAGGTCCTACAAGCTGAATTTAGGGAGTTAGGTGTCGAATTAAAAAGAAGGACCTCAAAAGTAGTAATCTCAGGATTGCTCCCAGTGCCACGTGCTAGTCAGAGTGGGAATGTCGGGATAGCTAAGATGAATATGTGGCTTGACAGATGGCACAAGAGAGAGGGATTCAAATTCCTGCAACATTGGAACCAGTTCTGGGGGAGGTGGGACCAGGACAAATTGAATGGTCTGCCCCTGAGCAGGAAAGGAACCAATGTCCTAGAGGGAGTGTTTGCTCATGTTGGGGACAGTTTAAACTAATTGGCGGGAGAATGGGAACCAATGCAGGAAGTCAGAGTGAAGTAAAGGGGGGCCAGAAACAAAGAGCAGTAAGGGGAAAAGTGGAAGGCAGAGAAACCAAAAACAAAAATCGTAAAGGGCCACAGTATAGAGACTGTGAAGAACTCAGTAATGGGTCCAATAAGGCTCAGAGAAATAAAACATAGGGAGAATGTACAAAACATGACCAGACAGATAGTATGAGAAAGCGAGGCAAAGAGCAAGGGAAGTTAAAATTTATTTATTAGTCACATATAAGTTTCATTAACACTGCAGTTAAGTTATTCTGAAATTCCCCTTGTTGCCACACTCCGGCACCTGGTCAGGTCCATGAACCCTAATCAGCACCAATGCACGTAACTGGAAACTGAAGCAGCCGGAGGAAACGCATGCAGACACGTGGAGAACATGCAGACTCCACACAGATAGTGACCCAAGTCAGGAATCGAACAGCAGTGCTAACCACTGTGCTATCGTGCTGCCCCAAGAAATCCAAATTAAACTTCATTCACTTCAATGCAAGAGGCCTGAAGGGAAGGACAGATGAACTCAGAGCATGGGTGGGTACATAAGAGTGGCATGTTATAGAAATTACTGAAATATGGCTAAAAAAAGGACAGGATTGGCAGCTCAATGTTCCAGGGTACAGATATTGTAGGAAAGATAGAACAGGAGGGAGAAGAGAAGGAATTGTGTTTTTAATTAGGGAAAGCATCACAGCAGTACTCAGGGGGGATATATCCAAGAGTTCAGCTACTGAGACTACAAGGGTAGAACTGAGAAATAAGAAGGGAGAGATCATTTTGATACAATTGTACTATAGGGCCCCAAATAGTTGGCAGGAAATCGAGGAACATATATGTAAGGAGACTACAGATAGCTCCAAGAAAAATAGGGTGGTAATAATAGGGGATTTTAATTTTTCCAATATTGACTGGGACAGCCATAGAGGGTTGAATGGAGAGAAATTTGTTGAGCGTATTCAGAAGGAATTTCTCATTCATTTTGTGGATGGCTCAACTAGAGAGGGGGCAAAACTTGACCTCCTCTTGGGAAATAAGGAAGGACAGGTGACAGAAGTGTTAGTGAGGGATCACTTTGGGACCAGTGACCATAATTCCAATAGTTTTAAGATAGCTGTGGAGAATGATAGGTCTGTTCCAAAGTTAAAATTCTAAATTGGGGCAAGGCCAATTTTGATGGTATCAGGCAGGAACTTTCAACAGTTAATTGGGGGAGTCTGGACAAAGGGATGGCTGGTAAGTGGAAGGAATGTTAATCAGGATTCAGGGTAAGCATATTCCTTTTAGACTGGCAGAAGTAGAGAACCCTGGATTTGCTGCCAAGAAGGATGGCATAAGCAGATTATGCCAACAAACTTGCAGATTTCTCAGGAAAGAGCAGAAGAATGGAATTGGGGTTCTATACAGAGAGCTGGCATTGATTTGACAAATCAAACAGTCTACTTCTGTGCAATAACAACTCCATAATTCTATGACTATGACACAGGGACCAAAAGCCTCAAAAGAGAGTGGGAGAAGCTTTCATAATGGTGGAGTGGAGGGAATTAGGATAAGTCCTGATGCA
This sequence comes from Sphyrna mokarran, assembly GCA_024679065.1. Lineage (NCBI taxonomy): Eukaryota > Metazoa > Chordata > Chondrichthyes > Carcharhiniformes > Carcharhinidae > Sphyrna > Sphyrna mokarran. Next base: position 88,625,823 of record JAGIQG010000012.1, read on the forward strand.
GTCCTCAGAATATTCACACAGTGATTGGAGGAACTGAGTCCAATTTTAATAATCTCAACAATAATCCAGAGGAGGTTAATTCACTGAACACCTCTCAGCAGTCAACCACAGTCTCACAGTCCAAATGTCCCAGACAAAAAGGTTTCAAGGAGTGTTTTAAAGGAGGAGGGAGGTGGTGAGGTTTGGAGGGTTGAGCAACTGGGCATTTGAATATGAAGGAAGTTGGGGATTCTTGAGAGGACAGAATTGAAGAAAAGCAAATCTATACACGCTGTGCTGTCAGAGCTTACAGAAATAAGAGAGAACAATTCTGTGGAGTGTTTTGAACACAATGAATGTGTTAAATTTAAAGTGTTGACACAAGGACAGAATAGAGGTCAGTAAATGCAGGGGTGCTGGGTGAGTGGAGGGAGTGTACTGGCAATAACATTGAGGTTTGTGAGTGATCAGCCAGGAAAACATTGGAATAGTTGAGTGCAGATAATAGCAGCGAGCATGAGGACTTCAGCATTGGACGGACAATGTTACCCAGATGGAAGAAAACAGCCTTTGTGAGGAAGAGGAATGGGAATTTCCATAGAATGCTTGGGTGGGGGGGGGGAAATAAAACGGGGTTTAACCTAAAACAATGCTTTGAACAATCAAATCAATGGCTACTCAGCAGAGTTTGGACTGGGACTGAAAGCAATGACTTCAATCTTTTCAATGATCATTACAGAGAATAATTAGGAGTATTAGGGTTAGTTGTGACTTACCATCAATTTTGGAGTTGAAATCAGTTCCTTGCACTTGTTTTGGTCCCAGCATTCTTCCAGCCGACAGGATGTCAGTGTCCACATCATACTTAACATCACCAAGAGACCTCTGCACATTGACCGCTGCATCATGGATATCTCTCAGTACAGCAATCCCTACTAACAAACCAAAGGAAAATGTAGACTTTGATGAGGCAGAGCCAGCGGGTTTGATTTATTTGGACTTTCGAAGCCTTTTCTCCAAATATCACAAAAATGATTGACGTGTAAATTAAGGGGTATCTATTGAGATGGATGGAAAACTTGTTGGCAGAGAGAAAACAAGGAGTAGGAGTAAATGTTTTTTTACAGATAGGCAGGCAGTAACCAGTGGGTCCCACAAGGTTCGGTGATGGGACCCCAGCTACTGACAATATAGATGAATGATTTAGATGGAGGAATTAAATATATCTCCAAATTTGCCGATGGCACACTGTTGGGTTAGAAGGTGAGCTTTGAGGAGATTGCAGAAATCCTTCAGCATGATTTGCACAAGTTGAGCAAGTGGGCATGGCAGAAACACTATTATGTGAATAAATGTTAAATTATCCACTTTGGTAGCAAAAACAGGAAGACAGGTTATTATCTGTCTATGAATTGAGAGAGGTGAATGTGCTATGAGACCCGGGTGTTCTTGTGCACCAGTCGCTGAAGGTAAGCATGCGGTAAAGGCAAATGGTACGTTGACTTTCATAGCGAGAGGATTTGAGTACCATAAGACATAGGAGCAGAATTAGGCCACTCAGCCCATCGAGTCTGCTCACCATTCATCATGCCTGATATTTTTCTCATCCCCATTCTCCTGCCTTTTCCCCATAACCCCTGATCCTCTTACTAACCAAGAACCTATCTATCTCTATCTTAAAGACATTCAATGATCTCCACAGCCTTCTGCGGCAAAGAGTTCCACAGAATCCCCACTCTCTGGCTGAAGAAATTCTTCCTCATCTCTGTTTTAAAGGATCGTCCCTTTAGCCTGAGGTTGGGCCCTCTGGTTCTCGTTTTTCCTATTAGTGAAAACATCCTCTCCACATCCACTCTATTCAGGCCTTGCAGTATCCTGTAAGGTTCAACAAGATCCCCCCTCATCCTTTTAAACTCCAACGCATATAAACCCAGAGTCCTCAACCATTCTTCATATGATAAGCTCTTCATTCAAGGGGTCACTCTTGTAAACTTCCCCTAGACCCTTTCCAAGAGCCAACACATCCTTCCTTAGATACAGGGCCCAAAATTGCTCACAATACTCCAGATGAGGTCTCACCAGAGCTTTATAGAATCTCAGAAATATAACTTTTACTCTTGTATTCTAGCCTTCTCATACAGAAGCCTCAATGTCTTGCTGCAATTATACAGAACACTGGTGAGGCCACATCTCAAATATTGTGTACAGTTTTGGACTCCTTATCTGAGGAAGGATGTTCTTGCTCTCGAGGGAGGACGGCAAAGGTTTACCAGGCTGATTATTGAGATGGTGGGACTGACATATGAGGCGAGATTGAGTTGTTTAGGATTATATTTGCTGGAGTTTAGAAAAACGAGAGAAATCTCCCAAAAACTTAAGTTTCTAACAAAATTTGACAAGATAGATGCAAGAAGGATGTTTCCAATGGTGGGGGTGTCCAGAACCAGGAGTCACAGTCTCAGGATATGGAGTAAACCATTTTGGACTGAGATGAGGAGAAATTTCTTCACCCAGAGAGTGGTGAACCTGTGGAATTCACTACCACAGAAAGCAACTGAGGCCAAAATATTGTATATCTTCAAGAAGGAATTAGATATAGCTCTTAGGGCAAAGGGAAAAAGAGCGTGCGGGAAAAGTAGGATCAAGCTACTGAGTTGGATGATCATCTATGATCATAATGAATAATGGAGCAGATTTGAGGGACTGAATGGCCTCTCCCTATATCTAGATTCTCTGTTTCTATATTAAAACGGTATTAGTCAGAAACACTTCCCCAGCACATCAACTATATCTACTGACATACTACAGAGCCACCCTAAGAACTATGTCCAGGTCTGCTCCAATTTAGCTTGAACATTGACGGTCACTCGAAAGATATTCTACCAGGAAGTGCAGAGCAGGGAGCAGTCCTAATACTGAACACTCAGCTCAGAGTCTGAGTACAGGAAAAGGCAGCTAGCTCAACTCACTATGCCTGTGATGCAGAATGATGCTAAAAGCACAGGTTCAATCTTGGGAGGTAGTTGCTTGGACTTGCCTCTTTACCTTGCACCATTGTGCTATCACAGTCTAAGCCAGGAATTATAACTCTTAGAACTGTATCAGAGAACACGGTCAGTCCCGCACACCCTGCAGAGCCTAGCTGGCTGGATGAAGTCCTCCTCCCCTGTGGGATGAGGGAGTGGGAGAAGCTGCATTCTCTTCTTCCTCTAAAACTACATTCCTTAGTATATTTTTAGCTGGAGCGATGTGACCTTTAAAATCACTTCCAGCCTGGGTAAAATCAAACAATGCAGAGTCTCCTGCTATGGGAAAAGAGTTGGATTTTTCACCTGGGAGAACGTCATGGAGGTAAATGTGATCACAAATAAGATAAATGATTAAATCTGTAATGTTAATTGAAATAGAATTAAGCAGCTTGTGGCTCAAATGAGTGAGGTTAACAGAGATAGAAATGACATAAACACCAGAGAGAAAGGCAGTAAAGCTCTGGAATCTTTGCAGAAAGCCCTGAAATCTCCAGTTAGAATGGGTTAATCTCTATGGATTATGATGGACTATTGGATTCAGCTGTTATTGTGACCATGTCTAATTCCAACCCTCTGCTCTCTCTCTCTCTCTCTCTTGCTTTCAGAGTCATCGAGGTTTACAGCATGGAAACAGACCTTTCGGCCCAACTTCTCCAATTTTTACCAATAAGCTAATCCCAATTGCCAACATTTGGCCCAAATCCCTCTATACCCATCATACCCATGTAACTATCTAAATGTTTTAAACAATAAAATTATACCTGCCTCTACTACTCTCTCTGGCAGCTTGTTCCAGACACTCACCACCCTCTGTGTGAAAAAATTGCCCCTCTGGACACTTTTAGACCTCTCCCCTCTCACCTTCAACTTATGCTCTCTAGTTTTTGACTCACCCCACCCCATCCCCACCTTTGGGAAAAGATGCTGTTGTCTCCAGCTCTCTCCAACTTTCTTCTTTGCTCTCTCTCTTTCTCTCTCTCTTGGAGCAGTGGGGAAAACATTAACCAACAGCAGGGAGGAGCATTGGACTTTAGTCTTTGGATGAGCTGGGAGAGACCAAAGAGCCTGTATATGCTGTAATGTTCTATGTTCTAATTCTCTCCCTCTCTATCACTGTCCAGCTCTTCTCTCCTCTCATTCTCTCTCTCTCCATTTCTCTGTCTCGAGCTCTCCTCTCCCCTTTCTTTCTCTCTCTCTATTCTCTAGATTCTTACCGTACAGGAGGAGAAGATTTGAGCTGTCAAAGCTGTGCCAAAATAACTATCTGGTAACTTACAGCTGTGCTCTTCCCTAACAGATCCACAATTTTTCCTGGTATTTCTCCAATTTCTATTTGAAAGTTGTTATTAAATTGTCTCCGCCACTTGGTCAGGCAGCTCTTTCCAGATTATAACAAACTGTGGAAATATTCTAAACTTGGTCATGTTTCTCTCTCTTTTTCTCTCCAATTTTTTCTCACATGGTTCTTCTCTTTCACTTTTGTATTTTCTTCTTTTTCTCCATCTCTCTCTTCTCTGTTAAGTTTATGAACCCTTGCTCCTGTAGCGAGAGCCTTGGGAACTAGAATCAGGAATAGATAGATTGTTAAATACATTCATGCATTGAAGCAGCTTGCTAGTGTTGGAGACATGGTGTTCCTCTGAATCGGAGTTTTTACATTCTAACGAGGAGGTAGAATGCACTGCTGTCTCTTTACACCGAGCCATGGGTGTGACACGCTGAATGGGACAGCTCAGGGATTATTAGAAAGTAGAGGGACATCAGGCTCACTCATCTTTAACAACGAGAATTCGGAATCAGAACTCTATCTGAAGATCCTCTAGAAGATGGTCTGAAGTTCAGGTTTCTTATTTTGAATTGTCTAGAGCTCTGCTCTCCCCTATCTGCGTCTGTCTGGAGAAACAGCACCCAAAGTATATCTGGAGCACCGATATAAGAGAGACTGGTCAATAGTGTGGGACATCTCAGAGTGGACATCAGCCCAGGACACTGCAGGGTGTGTGTGTAGGAGAGAGTGGACGTCAGCCCAGGACACTGCAGGGTGTGTGTGTAGGAGAGAGTGGACGTCAGCCCAGGACACTGCAGGGTGTGTGTGTAGGAGAGAGTGGACATCAGCCCAGGACACTGCAGGGTGTGGAAGCTGAATTGATGTGAGGTGTCATGTGTAGGAAAAGGAGAATAAAGATGGTAAAAAACTGAGACCTGAAAAGATTTCAGAGATTTAAAGCAGTCATTCTCTGATACGAAATAGCCCCTTCCCCCTGATTAGGAACAATCTGGCTGAGTGCTGTCACCTTACCTGTTCTAGCTGAAGTTTCAGTCCAGGTTCAAGCTGTCTATCTGCCTCTGCTGCAAGGCACTGGCTTTTTATACCATCCATTCCATTTGTATTTCAAAGAAATTCGTCATCACAATTTAATCAATCATTCAAGGACAATAATCGCTGAAAAGCTGATATAGCCAGCACTCCAAAGGAATCAGAGCTTTTAAGAGACGTGGCATGTGTAAACAGATCCTCTTCACTCATTATACACTGGAGGGGGATTAGCACCTTTCCACACAGGAAATTTTACAGCATTCTGTCAAAACCTCAGCCTTTCAAAAACTCCACTGCTCACCGAATTCTCTATTTTTAATTTCAAAACCTTTCCTCTCCATGAAATGCTGATTTTAAGCTTCAGTGTGCATTTTCACAGAACCTTTTCAACAAATCAATACTAAATATACTGAACAATTAGAGGCCACTTTGACACAGCCTCACATCCCATCACCTTTTGTTTCTGATTTTCTGCAGTGACGGGGCAACGGGCAACTTTGCTGTTTGACTTCAGTGGAACTAACGTGTTTTCCATTTCATACCAATCTGTAAAGGTCAGAAAACAACAGCACGCAGAGGTAAGCAAGAGGACTTGTGGGGTGCGGGGTGTAAGGGTAAGAAAGGGGGAGCAGTGAGGACAGAGACCTGAGGGAAGGCAGTGAGGGGGCAGCAAGGTGTTGGGACTTGGTGGGATTGGGAAGGTTGGGTGAGAAGTTGGGAATGGGAGGGAAAAAAGGGAGTGGGAGGGAGCAGGTGCTGTGTGAACTAATTTGATGTGGAGATGCCGGCATTGGACTGGGGAAAATACAGCAAGAAGTCTGACAATACCTGGTTAAAGTCCAACAGGTTTATTTGGTAGCAAACATCACCATCTTTCAGGGTTCTGCCCCTTTGTCAGGTGAGTGGGGAATTCTGATCACAAACTGGGCATATAAAGGCACACACTCAGTTTACAGAATACGCCCACTTCTTGCCTTCAAACAACTGCACAACCTCAAACAGATTATTGTCTGCAGTAAACCACCCAGCTTTCAGGAGAACAGTGACCACGACTCCACACAACCCTGCCAGAGCAACCTCTGCAAGACATGCTGGATCACCGACACTCCAGCGGTCACGGGCATTCAGCCTCTGATCTTCGGGTAAACATTCTCCAAGGCGGCCTTCATGACACTCAATGCAGAGTTGCTGAGCAGAGACTGATAGCCAGGTTCCGCACACATGAGGACAGCCTCAATGGTATCTTGGGTTCATGTCACACTATCTGTAATCCTCATGACCTGCCTGGGCTTGTGACATCTCACTAACTGTCCTGTCTGGAGATAATACACATCTCTTTAATCTACACTTAACCTTCTCTCCACTCACATTGTCTGCACCTTTAAGACTTGATTAGCTGTAAAGACTCACATTCCAATCAGTATTCTGTACACTGAGTGTGTATCTCTAAATATTTCTGATCAGAACTCTCCACTCACCTGACGAAGGAGCAGTGCTCTGAAAGCTGGTGATGTTTGCTACCAAATAAACCAGTTGGACTTTAGCTTGGTGTTGTGAGGTTTCTTACTGAACTAATCTGGTCCAGGGGCTGTGGGATCCTCCCATTTGAGGGGAATGACAGGAACGATATCAGTTATCAAGCAGACCCCTCTCTGCATGGTTGAAAATCCTCCCTATTCCAGATGTCTGTCTATCTTCCATCCAGAAGGTGGAGGGCAGCTGTTTAGAACCCAGTGGGATCGGCCTATGCCAGCTCCCTGATCAATTCTGGGGTTTTTTTGCTGTAAAAGGGAGCTCCCGATATCAGCAACATCTGAACGTTACTGAGCGATGCTGAGTCCTGGATTCAGTGATTTCCTATAAGAGCCGTACCTCCACTGAAACCATCCAATCAGCATTGCACAGATGTTGCTGATCATCCCTACAAATCCAGCTGTGAGCTTAGGATCTTTGATACTGCCACTGAGGGTGAGGCCAGTGTGACCTCCTGAGTAGGGGTCATTCCCTTATCTCCACATTCCTTGCACTTCTTAGCCAGGCATGTGATCGATTTCCAGGAGACATTAGCAAGAAACTTCCCTTCCTTAAAGCGCAGACACTGTCACCTGCTGAGAGTCAGAAATTTGGAGATTGTCCCTGGGACCTTCTCTCTAAAGCCTGAGGAGCTCGTTATCAGCTAGGGATGAGGAAAAGGGACTTAGCCATTCAACAGATAGAATAGCAGTCAGAAGGAGCCAGATTTAAAGAAGACTGCCAGATCATACTTTGTGAGGCTTTGATTAGGGAGTAAGTGCATGATTGTTTGCCTATTTTGCAGAGTGGCACTCAGACTTCATGTACACTCTATTCAATCAATGCATTTTCCTTGATTCTCATTTCATTAGATACAGCCTGCACTTTAAAACCTTGAGAAATGATTCAGGTAAATTCTGCATGAATATTTGTCCATCAGCAGGGAAACAGCCTGAGAGTCTAATTTCCTCTTTCGGAAATATTGAGAGGTGCCCTGTCTGTTTGTCGTTTGCGCTAATTTAGATTGAAAGATAGGAGCCTTTTAAGAATTTTTTGAACAATGTTCTATAAAGTGGACTTAAGGAACGCATTAGGAGGAAGCTGCAACATCTGGGACCCATCTCACTCTGTTCGAATCAGACCCATTAGGACTACGGGGGTGGATGAAAGATGTCAGAAGTGCAGACAATGACCTCCCTAATTCAGTGCTTAAAGGAGGGCAGAGATGGATTCATTCTGCAAAATCCAACAGAAGCCTGAGAATTAGTGAGTTTCTGCCCTTAGTTCTGCCTCCAAGGACCCAGAGCTAGAGTTTTCCAGAAACTGATTCAACATCAACAACTGTCCAGTTTCTAAATATAAATCTAATTTTATTCACCAAACAGAAATATAAAGTTCCATCACTGACCTTTTTTTGAATAATTTCTTCAAAAAGTAAATATTTCTTTTAAAATATGGAAGATGTTGCATTATTTGGACACTTGGACGTTGACCTAGGGTTTTCAGATGAGTCACAAATTTGCCTTTGAACTGGGAGAAGCCAGCCTTTTTCCAAGACATTCCCTGACCAGTATGGTACAAATCATGGTGAAGAAGACATTCAACATGCTTGGTTTCATTGGTCAGAACATTCAATACATCAGTTGCCGCTCTGGAGCCTTTTGTATCTCTCCTGTCTCGCCTTAAACCTCTGCCCTCTAGTTTTAGACTCCCTTACCTTTGGGAAAAGTTGTTGATTATCTACCTTGTCTGTGCCCCTCATTATTTTATAGACCTCTATAAGATCACACCTAACCTTCCTACATTCCAGCGAAGAACTCCCAGTCTATCCAGCCTCTCCTTATATTTCAATCCTAGGTCTCTTCTCCCTGGAGAGACGAAGGTTGAGAGGCAACCTGATAGAGGTTTATAAGATGTTGAGAGGAATAGATAGGGTGGACTCTCAGAGACTATTTCCCAGGGCTGAAATGGTCGCTACGAGAGGACACAGATTTAAGGTGCTGGGGGGCAAGTACAGAGGAGATGTTAGAAGTAAGTTTTTCATTCAGAGGATTATGAATGAATGGAATCGGTTGCCATCAGTGGTGGTAGGGGCAAACTCGCTGGGGTCTTTTAAGAGACTTCTGGATGAGTACATGGGATTTAATGGGATTGGGAATTACAGATAGGTCTATGGCCTGGTAAGTATAGATATGATCGACACAACGTATGGGCTGAAGGGCCTGTTTGTGCTGTAGTGTTCTATGTTCTAATCCATCAAGTCCTGGTAGTATTCTAGTAAATCTTCTCTGCACTCTTTCTAGTTTAATAATATCCTTTCTCTAATAGGGTGACCAGAACAGTGCACAATATTCCAAGTTGTACAAGACATTGGTAAGAACACTTACACATTCTGTCCATGTCTGTGTGGGTTTCCTCCCACAGTCCAACAATGTGCAGGTTAGGTGGATTGGAGGGGTAAATATGTGGGGTCACAGTGATAGGGTCCGGGTAAGATGTGCTGCCAGAGAGTTGGTGCAGACTCAATAGTCTGGAAGGGCTTCATCTTCATTGCCAGGATTCTACTCTGAGACCAGGGACTGAATTTCAATAAAGGAAATGATAAAGGTATGAAGTGTGAGTTGGCTATGGATTGAGAAATGTTACTAAAGGTGGATAGACGAGGCTAAACATTCAAACAGCACATGGGTGAAGTGCAGCAACTGTTAACCCCTGTCTGGAACAATGAGCAAAGATGGCCAACTATGGTTTACAGGGGAAATTAGTATTAGACCCAAGAGAAAGGCTTATAAATTGGCCAGAATAAACAGCAGACCCAAGGATTGGGAGCAATTTAAAATTCAGCAAAGGAAAACTAGAACATGAGTAAAGCTTACGGGAAACATAAAAACTGAGAGGAAAAGTTGTGAATAGAAGAAAATTAGTGAAGACAAATATTGGATTTTCATAGTCAGGGAAATTTATAATACAGAATAACGAAATAGCTAACTCTCTTCACAAAGGAGGACACAAATAAAATACCAGAAGTATTATGGAATCCTGAGGTTAGTGAGAGGGAGGAATTGTGGAAAACAGTATTCACAGAGAAATGCTGTTGGAAAAATTGATGGGATTGAAGGCGGATAAATCCCCAGAGCTAGATAATCTATATCCCAGAGTACTTCTGGAGGTGACCCAAGAAATAATGGATGCATTGGTGGTCATCTTCCAGGATTCTAGTCTCCAATTTGCTCTTGATTTGATTTATTATTGCTTTCACAGTAACTTCATTGCAGTGTTAATGTAAGCCGACTTGTGACACTAATAAATAAATTTAAACATGTATTGGAATACAATGAAAAATATTGTTTTTTGTGCGCTATGGATGGGAGATTGGTCTGAGTGATAGATTGCACTATGTTCAGAATCCCTTGTAGTTTATTGCAGTTTTGGGCAGAACAGGAACCACACCAAGTTTTGATACAACCAAAAAGGATGATTTCTATGGTGCATCAGTAAAAATTGATGGGAGTCGTAGTGAACATGCCAAATTTCCTTAGCCTCCTGAGAAACCGGAGGTATTGATGGACTTTCTTAACTATAGTATCAAGATGGAGGGACTAGGCCAGGTTGTTGGAGATCTGGATACCTAAAAACTTGAAGCTTTTGACCATTTCCACTTCATCACCATTGATATAGACAGGTAATCTTACAGATTGGAAAGTAGCTAATATAAGCCCCACTAAGGGGTGGCATGGTAGCACAATGGTTAGCATTGATGTTTGACGGTGCCAGCAACCCGGGTTCGATTCCCGGCTTGGTTCACTGTCTGTGTGGAGTTTGCATGTTCTCCCCATGTGAGTTTCCTCTGGGTACTCCGGTTTCCTCCCGCATTCTGAAAGATGTGCTGGTCAGGATGCATTGACCAAACAGGTCCTGAACTGCAGAAACAAGGAGAATTTCACAATAAATGGATTGCAGTGTTAATGTAAACCTTTCTTGTTACTGACAAATAATTTGAAAAATTTAAACTTATTTAAAAAGGGATGTAGAGAAAAAACAAAGAATTATAGACCAATAAGCCTAATGTCAAAGAAGAAGAACAAAGAACAAAACAGCACGGGAAACAGGCCCTTCGGCCCAACGAGCCTGCGCCGCCACCCCGATGTTCCCATCTCTACCCGTGATCCCTGTCCATGTTTATAGATCTATGGATTAAAAACCAAATTTGAGACCAAATTTCAGTAGTGAGAAGAGTCCATTATTTTGGTGATACTATTATGGATTTTTTTTTTCTGTTGGAGGGGAATGTTTAAAAATTCAGCTTTATGTTACAGGTAGTTAGTGTGTCTGGCAGGAATGCAACTCAGTTGCTTGGAGAAAAAGATAATTACATTCTTTAGTCTTGCATGTGGTTATGTTAAGTAGAGTTAATGTACTTTAGTTTACTTAAGTTCCCCTGGGATTTTTGATTTGAGTGATTTACAGCTTTATAGGGTGATGTAGCTTGTGTAGTCTTGGGTCTGTAGTAGAGAGAAAAGGCTTTTGCAGAAAGCAATTGCTTACAGCTAGAGCTTGATTGAAATTAGAATGATTTTGCAGACTTCTAGAACTCATTTTCTTCTCTGAAAGCTTCAAGACTTCCTACACTCGTATAGTAAGTATATTTATGATTGCTAACTATATTTAAAGTGGCATTTATGTCTTAAGACTAATATTGCTTATTTGGAATGGAAACAGTGATATATGCAAGGTGATGACTTTGGAAGAAGAATCGAGATAAGAGTATTTAATGAATGGCAGGATAGTGGGAAGCTCAGCAGAACAGAGGGACTTTGGGGTTATTATTCACAGGTGCCTGAAGTCAGTAAAGCAGGTGAATAGGAAAGTTCAGAAAGCTAATGGGACACTTATTTTCATCAGTCATGATACAGAGTATAAGAGCAAGAGGTAATATTCGAGCTGGACAGAGCATTGGTTCAGTCACAGCGGGAGCACTGTGTACAGTTCTGATCACCTCACTATAGGAAGGATGTGATTATACTGGAGGGGATAGAGAGGAGATCACTGGGATGCTGCCTGGGGTGGAGCATCTGAGCGATAAGGAGAGACTGGATAGGTTGGGATTGTTTTCTTTAGAGCAGAGAAGGCTGAGGGGGAACATGATTGAGATGTATAAGATTATGAAGGGTAGGGACAGGGTGGACAGGGAGCAGCTGTCCCCCTGGGTTGAAGGATCAATCACGAGGGGGCAGAGTTTTAGAGCGAGGGGCAGGAGATTCAGAGGGGATTTGAGAAGCTTTTTCACTCAGAGGGTGCTGGGAATCTGGAATGTGCTGCCTGAGAAATTTGGAGACTGGAAAACTCACAACCTTTAAAAAATATTTGATGAACACTCAGAATTTCAAAACATTGAAGGATACAGGACAAGTGTCTATCTTATCAAGATAGACAAGTCGCCGGGACCGGATGGATTGTGCCCCAGGTTATTGTGGGAGGTGAGGGAAGTGGTTGCAGAGCCCCTGGCAATGATATTTGTGTTGTCCATGGAAACGGGAGAGGTTCCGGAGGATTGGAGGATTGCGGATGTGGTTCCTTTCTTTAAGAAAGGGAATAGGGATAGTCCAGGAAATTACTGACCGTGAGTTTCACTTCAGTGGTTGGTAAGCTGATGGAGAGGCTTCTGAGGGATAAGATATATGAACATTTGGAGAAGTTTGGACTGATTAGAAATAGTCAGCATGGTTTTGTCAAGGGCAGGTCATGCCTTATGAGCCTAATTGAGTTCTTCGAAAATGTGACTGAACATATTGACGAAGGAAGGGCGGTAGACGTAGTGTACATGGACTTTAGTAAGGCGTTTGATAAGGTCCCACATGCAAGGCTTCTGGAGAAGGTGAGAGGGCATGGGATCCAAGGGGCTTTGGCATCGTGGATCCAGAACTGGCTTGCCGGCAGAAGGCAGAGAATGGTTGTGGATGGGTCTTGTTCTGCATGGAGGTCGGTAACCAGTGGAGTGCCCCAGGGATCTGATCTGGGACCCCTGCTGTTTGTCATTTTCATAAATGACCTGGATGAGGAAGCGGAGGGATGGGTTAGCAAGTTCGCCGACGATACAAAGATCGGTGGTGTTGTGGATGGTCTGGAGGGATGCCAAAAGTTGCAGCGGGACATGGAGAGGATGCAAGACTGGGCAGAGAAGTGGCAGATGGACTTCAACGCAGATAAATGTGTAGTGGTCCATTTTGGCAGGAATAATGGGATGAAGGAGTACAATATAAGGAGTAGGAGTCTTAGCTGTGTTGTAAAGCAGAAGGATCTCGGGGTCCGGGTCCATAGGACTCTTAAATTGGCCTCGCAGGTGGAGGAAGTGGTCAAGAAGGCGTACGGTGTACTGGCCTTCATTAATCAAGGAATAGAGTTTAGGAGTCAGGAGGTAATGATGCAGCTCTATAAGACTCTTGTCAGATCCCAGTTGGAGTATTGTGCGCAGTTCTGGTCGCCTCATTATAGGAAGGATGTAGAGGCTATTGAGAGAGTTCAGAGGAGATTTACAAGGATGCTGCCTGGATTGGGAGGCAGGCCTTATGAAGATAGGTTGAGGGAGCTGGGACTCTTCTCACTGGAGAGACGTAGGTTGAGAGGCGACCTGATACAGGTTTATAAAATGTTGAGAGGAATAGATAGGGTGGACTCTCAGAGACTATTTCCCCGAGCTGAAATGGTCACTACGAGAGGACACAGATTTAAGGTGCAGGGAAGCAAATACAAAGGAGATGTCAGGGGTAGGTTTTTCACTCAGAGGGTGATGAGTGAATGGAACCGACTGCCGTCGGAGGTTGTTGAGGCAAACTCACTGGGGTCTTTTAAGAGACTTCTGGATGAGTATATGGAAAAGAATAGGATAGGGGGTTATAGATAGGTCTGTGGATTGGTAGATGTGATCGGCGCAACTCGTGGGCCGAAGGGCCTGTTTGTGCTGTGTTGTTCTATGTTTTAAGTGCTGGAAAATGGGACTAGCCTGATTTTAGTGGCAGTTTTTGTCAATGCAAACTCAGTAGGCTAAAGAGCCTTTTCTGTGCATGTGAATCTGTAACTCTATGTTAGAAATTAAAGGTGATTTCTTTTCATTTGAAAATATTGTTCAACTGTTGAGAGTTAAGATTGTTAACTGATGAAGCATTTATTGAAAGTGTGATATTGGATATAGTTTGTTTCATTACAAACCATCCCTCCTTTGTCAGTAGAATCAGTGCTGAAAAACAACATCTTTTCCTCACATTTTATCAAAATGAAAACAATATTGGGGTTTAATCAGCTTCATAACACACCTGGGGTTCTGGTCCATAATATATATTCATAAATTAGATGAGGGAACTAAATCTAATAAATTTGCAGATGACACAGATGGGAGGGGAATACAGAAATCCTTCAGTGGGATTTGGATAAGCTGAGTGAAGGGTAAATGTACGGCTGATACAGATTGGTCTGAATCAATGTGAGGTTATCCACTCTGGGAGCAAAAACAGGAGGCAGATTATTATCTGAACGGCCATGGAGTGGGTGGGGGAGGGGATGTGCAGTAAGATCTGGGTGTCACCAATCACTGACGGTAAAAACGTAGGAGCAGCAGGAGATAAAGAAGCTAATTTGTATATTGGCTTTCAGAGTGACAGGATTTGAGAACAGAAGTAGGGATACATTGTGATTAGCTGGGATCCTGGCACTCATTCCTGTAAATTAGCCACTGCTTACCATAAGGATAAAAACAGTTTGTTCCTACTCTTTGTTTGCTGTCTGTCAACCATTGAACATTATTCCTGCATCTACCCTGTCTGATTCTGTTAAATTTAATAGATTTCTGAGAACCCACCCCACCCCCACCTCATTCTTTAAACTTCAGCAAATATAATCCTAACTGACTCAATTTCTTCTCATACATTAGCCCCACTATCCCCGGAATCAGCCTTTGCTGCATTCCCTCGAGAGTAAGAACATCCTTCCTCAGGAAAGGAGACCAAAACTGCCCACAATCCTCCAGGTGTGGCCTCACCAAGGTTCCTGGATAATCGCAGCAACTGGTTGGACCACATTAATTACAGAGCTATTAGAACTTGCTGATTAACCTGTGGCAGTATCTCATTCACTGACTCCCCAAAACATCCCTGCCATCCAGAAGGACAAAAACAGCAAGAGAATTGGATCGTCTGCAAGAACCCAGTCATAAAGCTCCCTGACTTTAATATTTATCACTTTTTTTACTGGGTTAAAATCCTGGAACTCCCCACCCTAACGGCACTATGGGGTGTACCTACAGCACAGGGACTGCACTGAGTTCAAGAAGAAGCTCATCACCACCTTCTGAAGGGCAATTAGAAATGGGAAATAAATGCTGGCCTATCAGAGTAGATGCTGTGGTTAATATAGCAAAAATCTTCAAAGTACAAGAAGATGTAAACAGACATCTGATCTGATCTGGAGGTGATCTTACCATCGTGCTCCACCAACCAGCGGGTGGGTGAGCCAGTAAGACTGAGACAGAGCCGAGAGTTTCTCACATCTTGCAATCTTACTGGCACTGTTTATCCGGAGCAATCTGCCTCACACCATTCCCGGTTTCAGGCTGATTCAATTATTTAAATTTATTTAAATCTTACTGAAGTGAAATGGGTA
Source organism: Sphyrna mokarran (assembly GCA_024679065.1). Taxonomy (NCBI): domain Eukaryota; kingdom Metazoa; phylum Chordata; class Chondrichthyes; order Carcharhiniformes; family Carcharhinidae; genus Sphyrna; species Sphyrna mokarran. The sequence continues at coordinate 88,641,312 of JAGIQG010000012.1, forward strand.
CTATCATTCCTGCCCACATGGTCAGGGGAGGTTCTTTCCAGCGAGGATCACATACAATTCCCCCATCAATGGGGAAAGCATTGAGGCCCTCCCAGGGAGAATGGAGGCCAGGAGGCATGCCCTTGAACAGTGCCAGCCTGGCACGTGGCACTGCCTGCCAGGCCCAGCAGACATTGGGGAGTGCCATGGGTGTGAGGCGTAAGGTGGGGGGGCAGCACCTGCCAGGGCAGGGCCAGAGCAGGGGCATGTTGTTAGTGGGGGAATCTGCAGAGCATTCTGCCACAGCGATCAGTGGGTTGGAGAGTGGAGACCACTGCCAGTCTGCGGTGATGAGTGGATGGGCAGGATGGCAATCAGTCCAGCAGCAGCAGGGAAGGTGTGGGGGAGACAGTTTGGTGCTGGGTTTAGGCCTGCCTGCTACAGCAGCACAGGCACTGACAGGTCTCAGGGCAAAAACCTGCACGTGCACAATTGCGCCTTCTGCTGCCATTAGCTGGCTTGTGGTAAACTAGAACATAGAACATTACAGCACAGAACAGGCCCTTCGGCCTTCAATGTTGCGCCGACCAATATAAAAAGCAATGACCCTCCAAACTAAACCATTCCCTTCTCTTCCATATACTTATCAACTAACCTCTTAAACGCCACCAAACTTGGCGCATCTACAACTGCTGCAGGCAGGGCATTCCACTCCCGAACCACTCTTTGGGTAAAGAACCTACCTCTGATATCCGTCCTATAACTATCACCCCTTAATTTAAAGCTGTGTCCCCTCGTGCTAGCTTTCTCCATCCTAGGAAAAAGGCTATCACTGTCCACCCTATCTAAACCTCTAATCATCTTATATGTTTCAATAAGGTCTCCTCTTAGCCGCCTTCTTTCTAACGAAAACAACCTCAAATCCCTCAGCCTCTCTTCATAAGACCTGCCCTCCATACCAGGCAACATCCTGGTAAACCTCCTCTGTACCCTCTCCAATGCCTCCACATCTTTCTTATAATGTGGGGACCAGAACTGCACACAATACTCCAAGTGCGGCCGCACTAGAGTTTTGTACAGTTGCAACATGACGTTGCGGCTCCGAAATTCAATCCCCTACCAATAAAAGCTAAGACTCCGTATGCCTTCTTAACAACCTTATCGACTTGACTGCCTACTTTCAGGGATCTATGCACATATACACCAAGATCCCTCTGTTCATCAACACTATTAAGAGTCCTACCATTAGCCCTATACTCTACACATTTGTTATTCCTGCCAAAGTGAATTACCTCACACTTTTCCACATTAAACTCCATTTGCCACCTCTCGGCCCAGCTCTGCAACTTGTCCAAGTCTCTCTGCAAACTATAACACCCCTCTTCACTATCTACCACTCCACCGACTTTAGTGTCATCTGCAAATTTACTAATCCATCCTTCAATGCCCTCATCCAGATCATTTATAAAAATTACAAACAGCAGGGGCACCAAACAGACCCCTGATGTACACCACTTGTCACCGAACTCCACGATGAATATCTCCCATCAACCACCACCCTCTGTCTTCTATCTGCTAGCCAATTCCTAATCCAATTAGCTAAATCACCCTCTATCCCATACATCTGCATTTTCTGCAGAAGTCTTCCACCTTATCAAACGCCTTACTAAAGTCCATATGTACCACGTCAACCGCCTTACCCCCATCCACCTCTTTGGTCACTTTTTCAAAAAATTCAATGAGGTTAGTAAGGCACGACCTACCCTTCACAAAACCATGCTGACTATCCCCAATCAATTCATTTCTCTGTAAATAACTATAAATCCTATCCCTAATAATTCTCTCCAATACTTTGCCCACAACAGAAGTAAGAGTCACTGGCCTATAATTCCCTGGAAGGTCTTTCTTCCCCTTCTTGAACTAGACCTCATCCCTCCCCCTCCAGACAGAAATCAGACTCTAGGGATTTTTTAAGCATAAGATTTGATTGGTGGCTTTGCTGAAAAAGCAGATCTGAAACTTTCCTGTTTTCACACCAGTTCTTTGGTAAGATTGGTCCTACAGAGCGGACAGATAAACTGGAAATGAAATTCATTCTAATGCATGATATGATTCATTTCTGAAGATGGAATAAGGAAGCCATTTATTCCTTAAGGTTAGAGAGGAACAAAAGAGTTGAAAGTACATGTGCCGAAATCATTAACAATAGAAGTTGATAGCACCTTCAATTGTGCAAATTACTGGAGTTCATTCCCAGTAGAACAGAATACAAAAGTCCAGAATTAGTGTCAGATTGATATAGAAACTTGATTAAATCAAACTCTGAACAGTTCTGGGGCCAGATTCTCCAGCCTCGTTCTCCAGATTCTCCAGCCTTGTTCATGGCTGGGATTTTCCTGTCATATTTCAGTGAATGGAGTTTTGGGTGAGTGCCAAGTTCTCCATTCTCACTGGCAGCAGCAGGAGGATATACAACATCGGAGAATTCCCACGCTGGAGGATATACAACATCAGAGAATTCCCACCCTGGTCTCCACATCCTGAAGCACTGGGTAGAAAAGGCACTGTTATCAGAACTGATTAAGTGTATAAACCATGCAGAAAGACCAAGGAAGCTGGGAATGAGAAATTGAGTGGCAACCCAATTATAGAGCTTGAGAAAAGTGAGCTCTGAGGATAGGCTGGAGAAATAAAAACAAGACACTGAGATGCTGGAAATCTGAGATGAAAGCAGAATATTGTGGAAAGACATTGCAGGTCTGGCAGCATCTGTGGAGAAAGAGAGAAAGATAGCATTTTGGTGAAGAACAAAGAACAAAATATCTTCTTTCAAAACGAAAGGACCTTCATTGAGTTGAAAGTGGGACAAGAGAAAGATTGAAAGGAAAGGTTTAGGTTTGATATAAAAGGCACATTGCAGTGGAAGCAGTAACTCTGTTCTCACCACACACACACTGTCCGAGAATCGAAAGAAATGTGCTTTACTTCTTCAGGACCCCATAGCTGAAAGTGAGATTTGATTGGAGGTTCAGCATCAGGAGAGGTTTGAACATGTCCATTCTGAGCACCTGGTCAGAGAGCGCTGGAATATAACAATCACCTTCACCTCTCTTCTAGCAAATGCTTTCACTTCAGCTGAAACCATGGCAGTGGGATCAGATCAGAGAACCATCCAGCAAAATAACTGAGAACCAAATCCTGGGGGAAGTTCAGGAAGGTGGATGGTGGTTAATGGGGCTGCGGGGGGGTGGTTAATGGGGCTGCGGGGGGTGTGTTAATGGGGTGCGGGAGGGGTGGTTAATGGGGCTGCAGGGGGGTGGTTAATGGGGCTGCGGGGGGGTGGCGGGGGGGTGGTTAATGGGGCTGCGGGGGGGGCTGTGGGGGGGGTGGTGGAGGAGGAGCCAATGACGGAGCAAAGGTACTAGTTAGGGTCAATATGTTTACCCTGTTGGTTTGTTCCGTCTTCCTGATATTTGGAAGAGGACAGAGAGCTGACTGATGCCTGGACACCGTGGCCTTTACAAATCTGACCTTTACAAATCCGGCAAATCACAACACTTCCGATTATATCGAACTCATTTCCTGGTGGTAGTAACCATCTTTCTTGCTTGGACCAGCTGGGTTTCTCCATATTAATGAACTCATCTTCTGCTGGTAATAAGAATGTTTCCTGCCAGTCCTATTAAAGGTTTGTGAGCCTGCTTAGGACTTGTAAAATAGGCACAGAGCTGTGTGTTCACAGTTCCATTATCAGGAGGTTGCTTGGCTTCCTCCAGAACATGGGAGTGTGAATAATTTGTCTGTTTTTGTGCTGCTTCTCTTTCATTTCCCTCATTGAGAGGAGAAGCCACAAAGGCAGTGTGTCCTTGAGCAAACTGCCTGAGAGCTGGGGATGAAGAGAGAGGGACTGAGAGAAACGGCTCCACCTCCACACAATCATTTCTCAAAACGCAACAAATCTAAAACTGCCTAGAGGCTGTGAGAAAACAGAAATCCAGTCACTCTGTTCCCCACTTCAAGCCCCAGTTCCCTGCCTCGATACACTGAGATACAGCAGTGATATAATGGAAACTCATCTGTGGGCCCTGTTTTGGTCTGCCTGTGTCTGGGTAACTTATGGTGTGCTCCAGAATAGCAGCAATGGCCACAGTCTGGTACAAACAGACTTGCCACTGTGCAGACCAGACAGTAACCAAGAGCAGGCCGGGAGAAGATGCGGCCGTAGAGCCAGCGAGCGCCAGCTGCAAGGCCGAGGGTGTGCTGAGATACTTCGGTGTTGGGACCAGACGTCTGACTGGCAGCAGATGACTGGGAATAGCAGAGGACAGCTGACAGAAGTGAAGAAGATGGTGTCCCAGATGCAAGAAGGGCAGAGGAACCATCAGCATCGAATCAAACAGCTGGCATTGCAGGTGAGCTGGGGAACAGAGCGCACGAAAGGACAAACACCATTTATATCACATTGTGCAATGTCAGCTCATCCTAAAAATAGTCAATATCCAAATACAGGAAATGTCACAGCCAATTTATACACAGCAAGATCCCACAAGCAACAAAGGCCATACAAGATATCTTTTAGTAATGCTGATTGAGGAGTAAATATTGGCCCCAAAGAGAACACTCCGTTTTTTTCCAAATATCATAGAATCCCTATAGTGCAGAAGGAGGCCATTCAGCCCATTGAACCTGCACCAAAAACAATCCAACCCAGGTCCTATCCCTGTAAACACCACATATTTACCCTGCTAATCTCCCTGACAATAAGGGAAAATTTATCATGGCCAATCCACTTTGCTTGCACATCTTTGGATTGTGGGAGAAAACTGGAGCACCTGGAGGAAACCCAGGCAGACATGGGAAGAATGTGCAAACTTACACAGACAGTAACCCAAGCCTGGAATTGAAGCTGGGTCCTTGGTGCTGTGAGGCAGCAGCGCTAACCACTGTACCATCCATATAGTACAGAGATTTTTACGTCCATATTACAGAGCTCAGGAGGCCCATGTTTAACACTTTGTTTATAGCACTGACCCTCTGACAGTGCGGCGCTCCCTCAGCACTGACCCTCTGACAGTGCGGCGCTCCCTCAGCGCTGACCCTCTGACAGTGCGGCGCTCCCTCAGCGCTGACCCTCTGACAGTGCGGCGCTCCCTCAGCGCTGACCCTCTGACAGTGCGGCGCTCCCTCAGCGCTGACCCTCTGACAGTGCGGCGCTCCCTCAGCGCTGACCCTCTGACAGTGCGGCGCCCCTCAGCGCTGACCCTCTGACAGTGCGGCGCTCCCTCAGCGCTGACCCTCTGACAGTGCGGCGCTCCCTCAGCGCTGACCCTCTGACAGTGCGGCGCTCCCTCAGCGCTGTTGGGAGAAGGGGCTGTTGGAAACTCACTGCTTTGCTAGGTCAATGCAATTTACCAACTTCCAGGAAAAAGCAGCCGTGCAGTTCAGCCCCACATCACCCACTCCACCTCCCATTACCCACCCATCTCCAATCACCCACTCCTCTCTCCATTATCTGCTCCACCACCCCATCACCCGCTTTGCCCCTCCATCAGCTGTTCCACTCCCCCATTACCTACTCATCCCCCATAACCTGCTCTGCCCCCGCCATCACTCACCCTCCCCACCCCCCATCACCATTCACCCCTCTGTGGAATGAGTGTTCCTGTGACGGTATTGGTCCAGCCTGTGTGATTTCAATCCTCAGTGTGAAAGCTGGATAAGGTTTGGAGTTTGAATAAATAACTGAGTGATATTGGGTGTCAGAGAGGTCACTCAATATCCAGAAAAATAATCTTACAGATCAAGTCTGTCTCTTTTGACCATAACTTTGTGGTTAGTGTAAATCAGTTACCATAGAAACCATGTGTCTGTAGGGTGTCATTTCTCAGAGTGGGTCTGAAACCTCCTAAAGATGGTAAATAGATCTCGTTCAGTTAGAAACAAATCCTGCAAAGTTTTATTGATATCAGAAAGGGAAACGGAAAAGCATTTTGCTCTCCCGTGTTGATCATTTGTTTTGGGAAGTTCTGCAGAATTTGTGTTATTAAAAACATTACACATAGGAGCTGGAATCTGCCCTTTGGCCCCTTGATCCCACCCTGTCCTTTAGAACATAGAACATTACAGCACAGTACAGGCCCTTCGGCCCTCGATGTTGTGCCGGCCAGTGGACCCTCTAACCTAAACTATTCCAATATCATCCATATGCCTATCCACCGAACATTTGAATGTCCCCAAAGTAGGCGAGTCCACAACTGCTGCAGGCAGGGCATTCCACGCTCTCACCACCCTCTGTGTGAAGAACCTGCCTCTGACATCCGTCCTATAACTACCACCTCTTAACTTAAAGTTATATCCCCTCGTGTTGGTCATCACCATCCAAGGAAAAAGACTTTCACTATCCACCCTATCCAGTCCTTTGATCATCTTATACGCCTCAATTAGGTCACCGCGTAACCTTCTTCTCTCTAATGAAGAAGGTCCCTTAGGCCCCTCGATCCTGCCCTGTCCTTTGGCCCAATCCTGATTGATCTTTTCAACACCATTTTCCTGCATTATTCCTGTATCGCTGATCTTTATAAAATGTAGAATTTAATTGTTGACAATCTTGATTTGACTGAATGATCGAGTTTCCACAGCTTCATGGGGTGAAAATTCCAAAGATTCATCACCTTCCAAGTGAAAAAATTCCTTAATCTGAAATGTCTTCCCCTTAATGCAAGACAAAGGGTGATCTGGACTCCAAACATCAGCTCTTTTCTCTCCTGACAGATGCTGCCAGACCTGCTGAGATTTTCCAGCATTTTCTCTTTTGGTTTCAGATTCCAGCATCCGCAATGATTTGTGTTTATCCAGTTTTTTTTGAAAATGAATCTCCGACACTCTGTACATCCCAGACAGTCATGCTGAATATCGGTGAGCAGGATCTATTCCCCCGGAGAGACCGGTGAAGTGGGATCACTACATGGATCTGTCAGCACCCAGACTGCTAAATGTGCAGCAATCCCACACTGCCATCTCCCATCTGCTGGAACTTTAACATCTTATTTTAGATTAATCGTTGTCAACAATGTTCTCCTTCTTAACCTTTCTGATGGGATTTCTCCTGGGTGAGAATGGGAAATGTTCTTTATTTTGAGAAGCTAAGAAAATACAAAGTTATTAAAAGTACTTTGGTTACCGGAAGCAGTGAATGTGGGATTCAAATTGTTCAGTAAGATTCTGTGCAAAGGGAATATTGAAGAACTTCCAGCTATTGATTGTTGTGTGAATAATTGCTGATTCTGAGTATTGTGAGGGGATAAATCCATCTTGCTGGAGAGAAAAATCTCTCAAATCATTGGATTGATTTGAGCCGTTGAATTTCTGTTTGTTTCTGATACTGAAAGATATAATGTCTCAGAATGTAGCCCTCTGTATGCAATATGGAAATCTTTCATTTTCTTAAATTTCATTTTATAGAAAATATCAAATTTTATTTTCATTTTAAAGAGAGAAGAAAGGATCAGTGAATTGTATATAAATTAGGAGTTAATTGTACTCAGGTGCTGAGCATGAATTGGTAAAGAGACAGGCAGAGAGAGGATGATTCTCCCACCTTGCTGCTCTGCTTTTTCAGTGTTGTTTCGATGGGTGTCACCAGACTTCCGGCACCTTCAGCCAAAAACTGGCAATGAGTTGAATAATTTATGGTAATGGTAATCCTAATTTCAGTATTTTTAACATATGATGGGATGTACCCCAGGTTATCCGGATGGGATGTACCCCAGGTTATTGTGGGAGGTGAGGGAGTGGTTGCAGAGCCCCTGGCGATGATATTTGCGTCATCCGTGGAAACGGGAGAGGTTCCGGAGGATTGGAGGATTGCGGATGTGGTTCCTATTTTTAAGAAAGGGAACAGGGATAGTCCAGGAAATTACCGACCGGTGAGTCTGACCTCAGCGGTTGGTAAGCTGATGGAGAGGCTTCTGGGGGACAAGATTTATGAACATTTGGAAAAGTTTAGAATGATCAGAAATAGTCAGCTTGGTTTTGTCAAGGGCAGGTCATGCCTTACGAGCGTAGTTGAGTTCTTCAAAAATGTGACTGAACACATTGACGAAGGAAGAGCGGTGGACATGGTTTACATGGACTTTAGCAAGGCGTTTTATAAGGTCCCCCATGCAAGGCTTCTTGAGAAGTGAGAGGGCATGGGATCCAAGGGGCTTTGACCTTGTGGATGCAGAACTGGCTTGCTGGCAGAAGGCACAGAGTGGTTGTGGATGGGTCTTGTTCTGCATGGAGGTCGGTAACCAGTGGAATGCCCAGGGATCTGTTCTGGGACCCTTGCTGTTTGTCATTTTCATAAATGACCTGGATGAGGAAGTGGAAGGATGGGTTAGTAAGTTCGCCGATGATACAAAGGTCGGTGGTGTTGTGGATGGTCTGGAGGGATGTCAAAAGTTGCAGCGGGACATAGACAGGATGCAAGACTGGGCGGAGAAGTGGCAGATGGACTTCAACGCAGATAAATGCGTAGTGGACCATTTTGGTAAGAATAATGGGATGAAGGAGTACAATGTCAAGGGTAGGAGTCTTAGCTGTGTTGTAGAGCAGAAGGATCTCGGGGTCCGTGTCCATAGAATTCCTAAATCGGCCTCGCAGGTGGAGGAAGTGGTCAAGAAGGCGTATGGTGTACTGGCCTTCATTAATCGAGGAATTGAGTTTAGGAGTCAGGAGGTAATGTGCAGCTCTATAAGACTCTTGTCAGATCCCACTTGGAGTATTGTGCGCAGTTCTGGTCGCCTCATTATAGGAAGGATGTAGAGGTTATTGAGAGAGTTCAGAGGAGATTTACAAGGATGCTGCCTGGATTGGGAGGCAGGCCTTATGAAGATAGGTTGAGGGAGCTGGGAATCTTCTCACTGGAGAGACGTAGGTTGAGAAGCGACCTGATAGAGGTTTATAAAATGGTGAGAGGAATAGATAGGGTGGATTCTCAGAGACTATTTCCCCGAGCTGAAATGGTCAGTACGAGAGGACACAGATTTAAGGTGCAGGGAAGCAAATACAGAGGGGATGTTAGGGATAAGTTTTTCACTCAGAGGGTGGTGAGTGAGTGGAATTGGCCGCCGTCGGTGGTAGTAGAGGCGAACTCGGTGGGATCTTTTAAAAGACTTCTGGATGAGTATATGGGAACTAATGGGATAGGCGGTTATAGATAGGTCTGTGGCTTGGTAGGTATAGATGTGATCGGCGCAACCCGTGGGCTGAAGGGCCTGTTTGTGCTGTAGAGTTCTATGTTCTATGATTAGTGGGCTTGGGACTGAGGCCTATGGGCCTACCTCATCTCCCCCTCCCCACCAGCCTCTCACACGTCCCCCTCATCCCCCCACTCCTCCCCTGCACCAGGAGTGCATTACTCCAGCTAGGTTCACCGCTGCTCTCAACTAATGGGGATCTGGTGGCTTGACCCTGCTGGAGGGAACAGGAGCCATGAATGCCGCCCCCACAAGATAGGGGGGTGCCCCCTGGGCATTACAGCCTGACCCCCTTGTACTGCCCAAGGGGAAAAGTGGCAATGCCCAAGGGGCACCTTGGATCAGGGCTGCCCAGGAAGGAAGGGGGGAGTAGGGAGAGATTGAGGCGGGCAGAGAGGATCGAGGCTGGCCCAGACATGTTCAGGGGCTTGTGATCAGGCTGTGAGAGGGTGTGAGGGCCAGTGATATAGGTATCATGGTGCTGGCCAGCGGTGGAGCGGGCCAGCGGTGGAGCGGCCCAGCGGTGGAGCGGCCCAGCGGTGGAGCGGCCCAGCGGTGGAGTGGGCCAATTGGGAGAATTGCTTTCCTTCCCCCGATGTTTGTGGAATATGTGTCTCTACAAATAAAAGCCTGTAAGTTTATGAAGATTCAGCTGCTTTTATTGCCAGTGTTACTGGGGAAGTGTTATTGTGTATATGTGATGGGCTGCTAATGTGTGTATATGTGATGGGATATTTGCGCCAATAACAGGTCCCTGGTTTGTCTAAGCTAATGTTTGTTCTCCTTGCAGCTGGAGGCCAAGAATCAGAAGGAGCTGAGTTTGGAGAGTCAGATACAACAGCTTCAGCAGCGATACAGCGAGACCAACACCTTGTTACAGATTCACGCCTCTCTCATCTATGATTTGCAGACACAAGTGCATAACCTGTCGACATTGCTGGAACAGATTCGCAGTAACAGCAATTGCTCGCTCCACAACCATCTGACTGAACAACTCAAACACCCAGGTACCTACCCCCACCTCAGCCTCTTATTGCACCCACCCTTCCCCCACCACCGCCACCCCCCCATTTCTGAAGGACCTGGCTGCCATTGGGGAACAGGCATTGGAATCTATCACCAAACTCCAGGCATGGATGGGATTGGGATATTACAGCTAAAGGAGGGACAGGACTGGCAGCTCAATGTTCCAGGGTACAGATACTATAGGAAAGATAAAACCAGGGAATACAGAACTGCTGTAATGTTCTATATTCTATGTTCTAACACTTATATACCCCTAAGTCTCTTTGTTCTATAACTCTCCCCAACACCTTATCATTAACTGATTAAGTCCTGCCCTGGTTCAATCTATCAAAATGCATCACCTCGCATTTCTCTAAATTAAATTCCATCTGTCATTTGTCAGCCCACTGGCCCAATTGATCAAGATCCCATTGCAATTGGAGATAATTTTCATCCCTGTCCACTATGCCAACAATCTTGGTGTCATCTGCAAACTTACTAATCATGCCCCTTATATTCTCATCAAATCATTAATGTAAATAATCCCTGAGGCACATCGCTGGTCACAGGCCTCCAGTTTGGAAAATAACCCTCTACAACCACTCTCTGACTTCTGTCATCAAGACAATTTTGTATCTCTGTGGGAGTGTCTACCCCCTGGGCTCTGTATCACACTCTGTGGCACTGCCTGCCCCCCTGGGCTCTGTATCACCAAGAGGAAGATTTGGTGATGGGCCACTAGTTGGAGAGCAGGACCAGAGGTCAGGGAATGGGCAGAAATTGGAGTTAACAGATTGAGGGAAAGTGAGCAGAGGTTGAGAGGAGACATGATAACTGTAAATAAAAAGACGAGATCCCCATGGATCTGTGCCCTTCATCCTGGATCCCCACTCTGGGTGACACTGTTCTCACACCAGATATTCTCACCTATCTGTGTTTCTTACGTCTTCCAGAGCTTCAGTACGTCCGGAATTGCCCGATCGATTGTGCATCCATTTACTTTAATGGAGTGAATCAATCTGGAGTCTACACTATCGTCCCCTCCATTGGTGAAGTTCCCATCAGGGTCTATTGTGACATGGACACAGCAGGTAAGGAGATTATTGAAGCTTAAAGTTGTTACTATAACCCTGTGTAGAAGGTCTACATGTGGCACGTCATTCAGGGAACAGCACTTGGCCTTGACCTATTGCTGACCCCACTGGAGATAATACACTTAAAGATAACTTTCCTCAGTGACAACCCAAGACCCATTCGAAAAGAGGAGAGAGCCTCCCTCGGACTCTGCTAATCTGATGGAGAGAGTGGAGGGAACGAAGCTGTGGAAATGAAGTGTTGCCTGATGAACGAAGTGGAAATTTTTGAATAAGTTCCGACTAGAGAGGGGGCTATACTGGATTTGGTTCTGGGGAATGAGCCAGGGCAGGTGGTTGACGTCGAGGTAGGAGAGCATGTGTCAAATAGTGATCACAACTCTGTCTGCTTTAGGATATTAATGGAAAAGGACGAGACCTGCCCAAAAGGGAAGGTATTTAACTGGGGGAGAGCTAGATACAGCCAGATTAGGCAAGATCTTAAAGATACCGACTGGGATAAGCTTTTCGAGGGCAGGTCGACGAGGTACATGTGGGAGTCTTTCAAGGGAAAACTAAACTCTTTGCAGGAAAGATATGTGCCGGCAAGGAGGAAGGATGGGAAAGGTAGGATTAGAGAACCGTGGCTTACCAGGGAGATTGAGGACTTGATCAGGAAGAAGCGAGAGGCTTACATTAGATCTAGGCAACTGGGGACTGAGACAGCGCTGGAAGCTTATAGAGAGTGTAGACGGGATCTTAAAAGGGGTATTAGAAAGGCAAAAAGGGGCCACGAGGTGGCTCTGGCAGGTAGGATTAAGGAAAATCCAAAGGCATTTTACACCTATGTAAGGAGCAAAAGGATGGTTAGAGGGAAGATTGGATCTCTCAGGGACAGAGGAGGGGATCTATGCTTAGAGCCTGAGGGAATGGGGGAGATCCTGAATGAATACTTTGCATCGGTATTCACACAGGAGACTGGCCAGATGTCTGTTGCTGATGTTGACAAAGTTGAGGATCGGTTGAGGGAAATAAAGATTACGAGGAAAGAGGTGTTGGGGCTGTTAGGCAGCTTAAAGACACATCCGGGGCCTGATAGCATTTACCCCAGGCTGCTAAGGGAGTTGAGGGAAGACCTAGCTGGGCCTCTGATGCAAATCTTTGTCTCTTCCTTGGACACAGGTGAGGTCCCAGAGGACTGGAGGATAGCAAACGTAGTACCGTTGTTTAAAAAAGGTCAGAGGGATAACCCAGGGAACTATAGGCCGGTGAGCTTGACTTCAGTTATAGAACATAGAACATAGAACAATACAGCACAGAACAGGCCCTTCGGCCTTCGATGTTGTGCCGACCAAAATAAAAAGCAATGCCCCTCCTAACTAAACCATTCCCTTCTCTTCCATATATTTATCAACTAACCTCTTAAACGCCACCAAACTTGGCGCATCTACAACAGCTGCAGGCAGGGCATTCCACTCCCTAATCACTCTTTGAGTAAAGAACCTACCTCTGATATCCGTCCTGTAACTCATACCCCTTAATTTAAAGCTGTGTCCCCTCGTGCTAGCCTTCTCCATCCTAGGAAAAAGGCTATCACTGTCCACCCTATCTAAACCTCTAATCATCTTATATGCTTCAATAAGATCCCCTTTTAGCCGCCTCCTTTCTAACGAAAACAACCTCAAATCCTTCAACCTCTCTTCATAGGACCTGCCCTCCATACCAGGCAACATCCTGGTAAACCTCCTCTGTACCCTCTCCAATGCCTCCACATCTTTCTTATAATGTGGCGACCAGAACTGCACACAATACTCCAAGTGCGGCCGCACTAGAGTTTTGTACAGCTGCAACATGATGTTGCGGCTCCTAAATTCAATCCCCCTACCAATAAAAGCTAAGACTCTGTATGCCTTCTTAACAACTTTATAGACTTGATTGCCTATTTTCAGGGATCTATTGACACATACACCAAGATCCTTCTGTTCATCAACACTATTAAGAGTCCTACCATTAGCCCTATACTCTACACATTTGTTGTTCCTGCCAAAGTGAATTACCTCACACTTTTCCACATAAAACTCCATTTGCCACCTCTCGGCCCAGCTCTGCAACTTGTCCAAGTCACTCTGTAAACTAAAACACCCCTCTTCACTATCTACCACACCACCAACTTTAGTATCATCTGCAAATTTACTGATCCATCCCTCAATACCCTCATCCAGATCATTTATAAAAATCACAAACAGCAGGGGCCCCAAAACAGACCCCTGAGGCACACCACTCGTCACCGAACTCCACGATGAATATATCCCATCAACCACCACCCTCTGTCTTCTATCTGCCAGCCAATTTCTAATCCAATTAGCTAAATCACCCTCTATTCCACACATCTGCATTTTCTGTAGAAGTCCTCCATGGGCCACCTTATCAAACGCCTTACTAAAGTCCATATATACTACATCAACCGCCTTACCCCCATCCACCTCTTTGGTCACTTTCTCAAAAAACTCAATGAGGTTAGTAAGGCATGACCTACCCTTCACGAAACCATGCTGACTATCCCCAATCAATTCATTTCTCTCTAAATAACTATAAATCCTATCCCTAATAATTCTCTCCAATACCTTGCCCACAACAGAAGTAAGACTCACTGGCCTATAATTCCCAGGAAGGTCTCTCTTCCCCTTCTTAAACAATGGGACCACATTCGCTATCCTCCAGTCCTCCGGAACCACACCCGTAACCAACGAGGACCTGAAGATCAGAGCCAGAGGCTCTGCAATCTCCTCTCTTGCCTCCCAGAGAATCCTAGGGTAAATCCCGTCCGGCCCAGGGGACTTATCCAACTTCAAACCCTCGAGAATTTCTAACACATCCTCCCTATCTACTACAATACTTCCCAATTTGCAACCCTGTACCTCAGTGCTCTCCATAGCTACATTTCCAGCACTCTGCGTGAATACCGAAGAGAAATATTTATTCAGTGCCTCACCAATCTCTTCAGGCTCCACGCACAACTTCCCACTGCTGTCTATGACTGGCCCTAATCTTGCCCTAACCAATCTTCTATTCTTAACATATCGAAAGAAAGCTTTAGGATTCTCCTTAATCCTATCAGCCAACATCTTCTCGTGTCCCCTCTTAGCTCTCCTCAATTCACTTTTTACCTCCTTCCTGGCTAATCTATAGCTATCCATTGCACTATCTGAGCCTTCAAGCCTCATCCTGACATAAGCCTCCTTTTTCTTCTTAACCAGCAAATCAACTTTTTTCGTACACCAAGGCTCTCTTACTCGTCCATTTCCTCCCTGCCTGACAGGGACATACTTATCAAGGACTCGCAGCAGCTGCTCCTTGAACAAGCACCACATTCCAGATGTTCCCAGTCCCTGTAGTTCCCTAGTCCAATCTGTGCACCCTACTTCTCTCCTGATGGCCTCATAATTACCCTTCCCCCAGCTATAACTACAGCCCCCAGCTTCATGCCTATCCCAGTCCATCACTAAGGTGAACATAACCGAATTGTGGTCACTATCACCAAAATGTTCACTAACTTCCAAGCCTAACACCTGGTCAGGCTCATTGCCCAGCACCAAATCCAATGTAGCCTCTTATCTTATAGGTAAGATAATGGAGAGGATCCTTAGGGACAGGATGTATGAGCATCTGGAGCGCTGCGATCTGATCAGGGATACGCAGCATGGCTTCGTCAAGGGGAAGTCTTGTCTTACAAATCTAGTGGAATTTTTTGAAGAAGTGACAAAAACAGTTGATGAAGGACATGCTGTTGATGTCGTCTACATGGATTTCAGTAAGGCGTTTGACAAGGTTCCTCATGGTAGACTGATAGAGAAGGTGAAGGCGCATGGGATACAGGGTCGGGTATGTAGATGGGTCGAGAACTGGCTCGGGAGGAGGAGACAGAGGGTAGTAGTGGAAGGCTCTTTTTCCGGCTGGAAGCCTGTCACTAGTGGAGTGCCACAAGGCTCAGTACTAGGTCCTCTTCTATTTGTGGTCTACATAAACGACTTGGAAGTTGGGGTAGGTGGTGAGATCAGCAAATTTGCTGATGACACCAAGATGCTTGGATTGGCGGGTACAGAGGAGCAGTGCCAGGCAATACAACAGGACATAGATAGGTTGGTAGACTGGGCAGATAGATGGCAAATGGAATTTAATCCGGATAAATGCGAGGTGATGCATTTTGGCCGGAAAAATGTAGAAGAGAGTTATAGGATAAAAGGTAAAACTATACGGAGCATAGAGACGCAGAGAGACTTGGGGGTGCAGGTTCACAAGTCTCTGAAGGTGTCCTCACAGGTGGAGAAGGTGATAAAGAAGGCGTATAGTATGTTAGCTTTCATAGAAAAGGGTATAGAATACAAGAGTAGGAGTTTGATGTTGCAGTTGTATAGAACGTTGGTTAGGCCTCACTTGGAATACTGCGTCCAGTTCTGGTCGCCGTACTATCGGAAGGATGTGGAGTCCTTGGAGAGAGTGCAGAGGAGGTTTACCAGGATGCTGCCTGGTATGGAAGGACTGTCTTATGAGGAACGATTGAATAGACTGGGGTTGTTTTCCCTTGAAAGACGTCGGCTTAGAGGGGATCTAATAGAGGTGTATAAGATTATAAGGGGTATAGATAGAGTAAATGGTGGTAAACTTTTTCCACCTTCAGAAATGGATAGGACGAGGGGTCATGGCCTTAGGGTGAGGGGGGCTATGTATAAGACGAATATTAGAGGGCAGTTTTTCACACAAAGGGTAGTGGGGGTGTGGAATGCACTGCCGAGTAAGGTGGTGGGAGCCGGCACGCTAGGGCTGTTTAAGGGTCTCTTGGACAGCCACATGAGCGGTATGCAGATAGAGGGATATAGTAGGACTGTTTAACTACGGCTTTTTTTCCACAGGTAATTCGGTCCACACTTGACCAACAAGGAGCATGCATTCGGCAGGTGGTGCGAGGACAGCTCTTGGATGTTGATTCATGGGTTGCCTGGTACTTCATGTCGTAAATGAGTGCTTTATGTGGACCATCTGAAGGGCACCATGACAGCTCAGAGACTATTGATGTGGCTGTGCAGACACTTGGAATTGGGCCGGTGTCTGCGGGAGTTTGCGCGTTCTCCCCGTGGTTGCGTGGGTTTTCTCTGGGCGCTCTGGTTTCCTTCCACAACCCAAAAATTCGCTCTTAGGCTGATTGGGAACCAAATTGTCCCTATAGTGAGAGTCTTCCATATTAGGAATAACCTAAATTTATAATAGGATAATGGAATTGCTACTATATAGTTATGAATGGCGGCGCGGGCTCGTTGTGCCGAAGGGCCTGTTTCCCGTGCTGTGTTGCTCTTAACTCTTAAGTTCACTGCTTGGATGCTGGAAGCCAAGTTAACTTTGAGGAATAAATCTTGATCTTCATTGAAGATGATGAGATTTTCCATCACAATGTATACGAATTGTTTTGTAATCATTCTCCCCTCTGGGACTCAGGATTTACTCCTTCCTTTATATTCACCCACAGGCGGGGGATGGACTGTGATCCAGCAGAGATTTGATGGTACTGTGAATTTCAACAGAGGCTGGAGGGAGTATAGAGAGGGCTTTGGAGAACTTTCTGCAGAGTTCTGGATGGGCAATGATCATATTCATGCTATTACCAGCCAAGGAGAATACTCACTCCGCATTGACCTGGAAGATTGGAACAACAGACAACAGTTTGGCCATTACAAAACCTTCAGGTAGGAAAATGAACCGGTTCCTCAGAAAATAAAATTATACAGCAAGGAAGAAATCACAGATCTTCAAAACTATCACACTGGCTATTAGACAAAGAAAGAGAGAGAGAGACTCACCCTCACACTGTCCCCTCCCCCTCAGACTGAACTTTCACCCTCACACCGACTGTACCATTATTTAAAAGGCTGTGGGTGATATTTTTCTGGCCTAACAGCTGATCATTCTGATTTCCGTATGAGTTTCAGGATAGAGGCACAGACTGATCAGGGACAATCAGCCTGGTTTTCATAGAATCCCTACACAATGCAGACGGAGACCATTTGGCCCATCAATCCTGCACCGACTCTGTGGCCCAGCACCCTCATTGTGTCCTCTTTTCCCACCCTCGTACATTTCCCCAGCTAATTCACCTAACCTGCACATCTTTGGACACTAAGAGATCATTTACCATGGCCCTTTCTATCTACGAATCTGATGTTCCTCATCCCTCATGCACCTTGTCTGCAATCTCTCTCCAATATCTTCACATTTTTCCTACAGTCTAGAACCCAGAACTGGATGCAATATTCTAGTTGAGACAGAACCTGAGATTTATCTACAAATTCAATGTAATATCCTTGCTTTTGTACTTGATCCTATTAATAAACCCATATAGCTGTGATGGCTAACATTAGGTTAGTGAGTGGTATAATGAGGCATTGGGTTGTAAGCTGTCATCATGCAGTTTTCTACCTGATTTATTAACCAATCTCTCCTGCCACCTGTAATGATTTGTGGACAAGTACACCCAGCTCCCTCTGCTCGTACATTCCCTTCCAACCGTTTGATGTTGTTTCTGCGTCCTTCCCACTGAGAAAGAAGTGATCTTTTTTATTTATTACACAATGATGAGCTGGAACTCCCTGCCTACAGGGATTGTGGAAATGCAAATCATTTCCAAAAAAATGGGATGGGCATTTGAAGGTAGGGCAGCAGGGATAAAGTGGTGAAATGTTACTGACTGGATCGCTCTACAGGGGTTCGATGGGCCAAATAGCCTCCTTCTGTATCTTTGTAACTCAAAGTTTTGTAAATTGGTCGTTGAATACAAAACCAAGGGCCAGTAACTGACACCCGTCCCACTGGCAGCATTTCCCAGTTCTGCTGAAGTCCGATCAGTTTATCACATTCTCTGGCCCGTCCTCATCACTACAGAGCGGTTAAATTCTGTCCAAAAACGTCACCCTCAACCATTACAAATTCCCACTGAGACCTCAGCTGGAGTCTTGTATTTGGGCAACAAATTTACCAACAACAGACATTGGTGTCTGTCTGTGCTCTAATCATTCAATGATGCTTTATTGAGAGCATGGAGAGGGGAGACAGCGGGTTTATCCAGATGATAGCGGGGGGGAGGGGGTTTGGATGATAGCGGGGGGAGGGGGTTTGATGAAGTGGGGGGGAGGGGGTTTGGGTGATAGTGGGGGGGAGGGGTTTGGCGAATAGTGGGGGGGGGAGGGGGTTTGGGCGACAGCGGGGGGAAGGGGGTTTGGGCGATAGCGTGGGGGAGGGGTTTGGGCGATAGCAGGGGGGGAGGGGGTTTGGGCGATGGGGGGGAGGGGGTTTGGATAATAGTGGGGGGGAGGGGGTTTGGGCGATAGCGGGGGGAGGGGGTTTGGGCGATAGCGGGGGGAGGGGGTTGGAGAATAGTGGGGGGGAGGGGGTTGGGCGATACAGAGGGGGAGGGGGTTTGGGGCGATAGAGGGGGGGGGGGGTTTGGGCGATAGCGGGGGGGGGAGGAGGGTTTGGCGATAGAGGGGGGGAGGGGATTTGGGATAGCGTGGGGGAGGGGGGGGCGATAGGGGGGGTGGGGCGTATCTGTGGCGGGGGCGGGGGGGTGGTGATTGCGGGGGGTTCGAGCGGTGGGGGGAGGGGATATCGATAGCGGGGGGGGATGAGGTTTGGGCGATAGCGGGGGGGGAGGGGGTTTGGGCGATAGGGGGGGGGGGAGGGGATTTGGGCCGATAGCGGGGGGGGAGGGGGTTTGGGCGATAGCAGGGGGGGAGGGGGTTTGGGCGATAGCAGGGGGGCAATTTAGATGATAGTAGGCAGGGTTTAACCAGGTGATAGCAGGGGGCGGATTTGTAAGGAGAGATTTGAAAAGCTGAGTTGTTCAGCTTTGAGCAGAGGAATGGGATGAGGGAGGTGGGATGTAGATGGGGTTAACTGGGGATTTGGGGCAGGCCAGTGACATTGTGATAGGATAAAGTGTTAATCATCATGCTGTTACATGTATACAGAAAGCACTGTGCCATTCTGTACCCAACAGGATTGAGGATGAGTCCAATCATTACCGTCTGCATGTCGGAGGTTTCAGTGGCTCAGTGGAAGATTCCTTCGCTTGGTATCACAACAAGAGGAGCTTCAGCACACCAGACACTGGCAACATCTGTGCCAAGATCTCCCATGGAGGCTGGTGGTACCACCAATGCTTCTTCTCCAATCTCAATGGAGTTTACTATAAGGTAAATGTCTGTACCCATTCTCACATCCTCCTTCAGCCTGAGTTCATCAGAGAGAACAGGTTACAGCTTTTAACTTCTCTCTGCAGTTCAGCTTCAACAACTAACAGAACAGCACATACAGAGATACAGAGTAAAAACTCTCTCCACACCATCCCCATCAAACACTCCCAGGATAGGTACAGCATAGGGTTAGATACAGAGTAAAGCTCCCTCTACACTGTCCCTCCATCAAACACTCCCAGGACAGGTACAGCACGGGGTTAGGTACAGAGTAAAGCTGCCTTTACTTCTCCCATTCATTTTCTTTCTCTCTCGTCCTCCTCCACCCACTCACTTTTCCTTCTCCACCTCCCTCTTCCCATCATTCCCCATCCTGCTTTTCTCTCCCCATTACCCTTCTCAGGACATAGAACATAGAACACTACAGCACAAACAGGCCCTTCGGCCCACAAGTTGTGCCGAACACATCAAAACCTACCCAGCCATAGACCTATCTATAACCCCCAATCCCATTGGATCCCATATACTCATCCAGAAGTCTTTTAAAAGACCCCAGCGAGTTCGCCTCGACCACCACCGACGGCAGCCGATTCCATTCACTCACCACCCTCTGAGTGAAAAACTTTCCCCTAGCATCCCCTCTGTACTTGCTTCCCTGCACCTTAAATCTGTGCCCTCTCGTCGCGACCATTTCAGCCCTGGGAAATAGTCTCTGAGAGTCCACCCTATCTAATCCTCTCAACATCTTGTAAACCTCTATTAGGTCACCTCTCAATCTTCGTCTCTCCAGGGAGAACAGTCCCAGCTACCTCAACCTGTCTTCATAAGGCATGCCTCCCAACCCAGGCAACATCCTTGTAAATCTCCTCTGCACCCTTTCAATAGCTTCCACGTCCTTCCTATAGTGAGTCGACCAGAACTACGCACAGTACTCCAAGTGTGGTCTGACAAGGGTCCTATAAAGCTGCAGCATTACCTCCTGACTCCTGAACTCAATCCCTCGATGAATGAAGGCCAGTACACCGTAAGCTTTCTTAACCACATCCTCCACCTGGGAGGCCGATTTGAGAGTCTTATGGACCCGGACCCCAAGATCCCTCTGCTCTTCCACGCAGCTAAGACTCCTACCTTTGATAGTGTACTCATTCATCCCGTTGGATCTGCCAAAATGGACCACAACACATTTATCCGCGTTGACGTCGGACTAAGAGGGGACCTAATTGAAACATATAAGATGATTAGAGGTTTAGATAGGGTGGACAGTGATAGCCTTTTTCCTAGGATGGAAAAAGCTAGCACGAGGGGACACAGCTTTAAATTAAGGGGTGCTAGTTATAGGACGGATATCAGAGGTAGGTTCTTTACCCAAAGGGTGGTTCGGGAGTGGAATGCCCTGCCTGCAGCGGTTGTAGATGCGCCAAGTTTGGTGGCGTTTAAGAGGTTAGTTGATAAGTATATGGAAGAGAAGGGAATGGTTTAGTTTGGAGGGGCATTGCTTTTTATAATGGTTGGCGCAACATCGAAGGCCGAAGGGCCTGTTCTGTGCTGTAATGTTCTATGTTCTAAGTCCATCTGCCACTTCTCCGCCCATTCTTGCATCCTGTCGATGTCCTGCTGCAACTTTTGACATTGTGGGAGGCTAGGGAGGAAATTGTTCTAGCCTAGTTATTTGAATCATCGATAGTCACGGGTGAGGTGCCTGCAGATTGGAGAGTGGCAAATATTGTTCCTTTGTTTAAAAAGGGCTGCAGGGAAAAGCCTGGGAACTATAGGCCGGTGAGCCTCACATCTGTAGTGGGTAAATTATTGGAAGATATTTTGAGAGACAGGATCTACGTATATTTAGAGATGCAAGGACTGATTAGAAACAGTCACCAAGGCTTTGTGAATAGAAAATCATGCCTTACAAATTTGATTGAGTTTTTTGAAGGGGTAACCGAGAAGGTAGATGAGGGCAGTGTAGTTGATGTCTATGTGGACTTTAGCAAGGCCTTTGAAAAGTACTTGTTGTTGCATAAGGTTAAATCTCGCAGGATCCAGGGTGAGGTATCTAAATGGAGATAAAATTGGCTTCTTGACAAAAGCCAGAGGGTGACTATAGAGAGTTGATTTTCAAACTGGAGGCCTGTGACCAGCGGTGTGCCTCAGAGATCAGTGCTGGGCCCACTGTTGTTTGTCATTTATATTAATGATTTGGATAAGAATATAGGAGATGTGGTTAGTAAGTTGCAGATGAACCAAGATTGGTGGCGTAGTGGACAGTGAAGAAAGTTATCTCCAACTGACACAGGATTTCCTCCCTCATCCCAAAGATGTGCTCTTAAGCTGATTGGCAGAACAAATTCTCCCTAAATTGTCTCAAATTTGGTTTCAATGCATAGATCTATAAACATAGACAGGGATCACGGGTAGAAGTAGGAACATCGAGCTGGCGGCGCGGACTCGTTGGGCCAAAGGGCCTGTTTCCCGTGCTATTTTGTTCTTTGTTCTTTGTTTTTTGATCTTGATCAATGGGGCCAGTGGGCTGACGAATGGCAGATGGAATTTAATTTAAACAAACATGAGGTGATGCATTTTGGTAGATTGAACCAGGGCAGGACTAACTCAGTTAATGGTAGGACACTGGGAGAGTTACAGAACAAAGAGATCCAGAGGTACAGGTTCATAGCTCTTGAAAGTGGAGTCACAGGTGGACAGAGTGGTGAAGAAGGCATTCGGCATTCTTGGTTTCATTGGTCAGAACATTGAATAGAGGAGTTGGGACGTCTTGTTGAAGTTGTACAAGACATTGGTAAGGCCACAGTTGGAATACTGTGTACAATTCTTGTCACCTTATTATAGAAAGAATAATATTAAACTAGAAAGAGTGCAGAAAAGATTTACTAGGATGCTATGGGACTTGATGGATTGAGTTATAAGAAGAGGCTGGATAAACTGGGGTTTTTTTCTCTGGAGCTGAGGGGTGATCTTATAGAGGTCTATAAAATAATGAGGGGCACAGATCAGTGAGATAGTCAATATCTTATCCCAAAGATAAGAGAATCTAAAACTAGAGGACGTAGGTTTAAGGTGAGAGGGGAGGGGTATAAAAGTGTTCAGAGGGACAATTTTTTCACCCAGAGGGTGGTGAGTGTCTGGAACAAGCTGCCAGAGGCTGTAGTAGAGGCAGGTACAATTTTATCTTTTAAAAAGCATTTTAAAATTGTACCCACCTCTACTACTACCTCTAGCAGCTTGTTCCACACACTCACCACCCTTTGTGTGGGTACATAGGTAAGATGGGTATAGAAGGATATGGCCAAATGAGGCAATTGGGATTAGCTTAGGGGTTTTTAAAAAAAGGGGACATACACAAGTTGTGCTGAAAGGCCTTTTCCAAGTTGTAAACCTCGATGACTCTTCCTCAATTCCTTTCTCCTCTCTATTCTCCCCCTTTCTGTCTATCTTAAGTCCTCTCACTCTTCTTCTCTCACTACTCTTCCCCCCCCCCCCCCCCCCCCTGCCCTTTGCTCTCCTCCTACCCTCTGACCTGCTCCCTTTTTGGGAGACTGTGGTGCAATGGTAATGTCAATGGACCAATGACCAGGGACTCAGGTTCAAGCTCTGGGGACATGGATTTAATTCCCATTATGGCAACTGATGTAATTTGAATTTAATTAAGGGTAGCACAGTGGGTTAGCACAGCTGCTTCACAGCTCCAGGGATCCGGGTTCAATTCCCGGCTCGGGTCACTGTCTGTGTGGAGTTGCATGTTCTCCTCATGTCTGCATGGGTTCCCTCCAGGTGCTCCGGTTTCTTCTCACAGTCCAAAGATGTGCGGGTGAGGTGATTGGCCATGCTAAAATTGACCCTTAGAGTCAAAGGGACTAGCAGATAAAAGCATGAGGTTGTGGGGATTGAACTCTGGATGGGATTGTTATCGGTGCAGGTTCGATGGGCTGAAAGGATTTTGTTTTGGGTTGGAAGATATCTGGAACTGAAAGTTGTTCTCAGTAACAGTGAGCGTGAAACTATCACCAATTGTCCAGGATACAAATGCTGTCTTGTCAGTGATGCCCCACGTCCCTCTTTCTCATTACCTCCTCCCTCTCACTCATATCATACCACCCTTCTCTCTAATGCTGACCCTTCCCAATCTCATCCTGTCTCTTCTCTCTATCTCACAGGGTGGAAGATACTCTGGGAAAGGCCGGAAGCTATTGGGACCTGATGGTGTTGTGTGGTACAGCTGGAAAAACTCTGATTACTATTCCCTGAAGAAGGTGTCAATGAAGATTCGGCCACGGAGTTTCCGTCCCCAACAGACACCCTAACTGATCCACCGGCTGGATCTCCCGGGTGACTGATCCACCGGCTGGATCTCCCGGGTGACTGATCCACCGGCTGGATCTCCCGGGTGACTGATCCACCGGCTGGATCTCCCGGGTGACTGATCCACCGGCTGGATCTCCCGGGTGACTGATCCACCGGCTGGATCTCCCGGGTATTAAAGAAAACACATGGAAAATCTCAGCAGATCTAGCAGCAGTAAGTGTGTCCCTCAGCAGTAAGGAGGGAAAATGTTGACATTTTGACTCCAGGTGACCCTTTATCAAATTTGCCAGACCTGCCGGGACTTTCCAGCATTTTCTCTTCTGGTTTCAGATTCCGGGATCCGTAGTAATTTGCTTTTCTTCCTGGTATTAGTTTTGTATTCCAGACTCCCTCATTTTTCCTGGTGTCTCTGGGATTTGTTCCTTCCTCACTTGGAATTACTTCTGAAATCTTCAGTTTAATCTCTGTACTATGGAGAATATACACTTAACCATTTCTGCTATCTCACCCATCAACACCACTGAATTCCCACAATCAGAAACATCCTGGAGATTACCCAGAAGCTGAACTTACCCTGTTGTATAAGTAATGGTTACAGGAGCAGATCAGAGGATGGGAATCTTGCAGAGGATACCTCACCTCCTGACTCCCCAGAACCTATCCATCATCTAGAAGGCACAAGTCAGGAGTGAAATGGAATACTCTCCTATTGATTGGCAGCCTATTCAACACCTTCAACATTCACTCCCTCCACCACTGACACTTGGTAGCAGCCGGGTGTACCACCCACAAGATACACTGCAGCAATTCACTAAGGCTCTTTGGGTAGCACCTTCCAAACCCATGATTTCTTCCATCCTTTTTTTTCAAGATGGTGCCACAGTGAGGCAATGTGGTATAAGCTGAGTCCAGTGTACCTTCTAATGTTACCTTTTACTCTTGTTCTGTGCTTACTTACCTCACATTAAGTTGCTCTTTCTCTATATCCAAGCTATGAATATAACGTTACATTCTGCACTCTCTCATTTCCTTCTCTATGAATGGCATGCTTTGTATATAGTACAAGAAACAATACATTTCACTGTACACTAATACATGTGACAATAATAAATCAAACCAAACCTGGAAGGACGGGTTAGGCAGACACATGGGAACATCTCCATCTGTAAGTTCCCTCCAAACCACTCAGCATCCTTGGAATATATAAAAACCTGTCATTGGATCAAAATCTTGGAACTCATGCCCTAACAGCACTGTGGGTGTACCTACACCATTTAAACTGCAGCAGGTTCAAGAAAACAGCTCACACCCCCTTCTACAGGGCAACTAAAAAGGAGAAATAAACACCAGCCTCTTCACTGACACATATACACCAGGAAAGAATAAATGTGAAAGAAATCTCATTGATTATCTCTCACACTCTATCCTGTCTCAGATTCTCCATTCAGCTGGTCAGAGTTCTGTTTACAATCTGATCTCTGGCTGAGACCTAAACAAAGTATTCTCTATCTGGGACTCTGCGCATGTATAGAACATTACAGCGCAGAACAGGCCCTTTGGCCTTCGATGTTGCACCGACCAATTAGGAAAAAGCAATGACCCTCTAACCTAAACCATTCCCTTTTCGTCCATAAACTTATCTACTAACCTCTTAAACGCCACCAAACTTGGCGCATCTACAACTGTCCACATGTCAGAGAACATACATGTTACACTGGGTGGGATTTTCCAGCGGCGCTCACCCCAAGACCGGAGAACTCCACTCGAGGCCAATGGACCTTTGCGTGGTCCGGTCTCGCTCACGTGTCAGACAGGAAATCTTCACAGTTTATATCCCAGTGTGTCTGACTCTCAAACTCTGACAAAATCAGTCATGGATAAAGATCTCACCATCTCGGTCACAGCCAATGGTGGCAATTGGGTGAATATCCCGTGGAGAGCCAATCATATAGCGCTGTGGGACAGGGGACTAACAGACCTGTCTGTATATAACCTATAGGGGTGGGAGCAGGAAAATCCACAGAATTCCAACAGTGTAGAAAGAGGCCATTCAGCCAATTGGGTCTGTACTGACTCTCCAGCAGAGCATCTTACCCAAGCCCTATCCCCATAACCTGATATATTTATCCTCTAACCCATCTAACCTGCACATCTTTGGACTGTGGGAGAAAACCCACGCAGACATGACGAGAACTTGCAGCCTCCACGTGCACAGTGATACAAGCTGGGAATTGAACTGGGTCCCTAGCACTGTGAGGCAACAGGAAAATAATGATAGTTATCATCATGGCAATATCCTTTCATTGAAATAGGAATGTGACACCAACAAAGATATTAATATCTGCTGACTCCAATCACATTTCCCCAATCTTATAGTCAGATGTTTGTTGCTGAGATTGGAGTCTAATCTGAGAGAAATGTAGGAGATGCCATTCAGTGTTTTTACTTTGTCCACCCCTATTTCCCTCTATCTCCATTTCGCCCTCTCTCTCTACTTCTCTCTCTATTTTGCTCTCTCCATTTCTCTCTCTCTCTATTTCTCTATTTCTGTCTTTCAATTTCTCTTGCTATTTCATTTTCTCTCTACTTCTCTCTCTCCCTATTTCTAATTCTCTATTTCCCTCTCTCTGTTCTTCTCTCTCTCTATATCTCTCTCTCTCTATCCTTCTCTCAATTTTTCTCTCTATTTCTCTCCCTATTTCACTCTTACATCTCTCCCTCTATTTCTATTTCTCCCTATCTCTCTCCATATTTCTCTATTTCTCTGTCTGTATTTCTATTTTACTCTCTATTTCACTCTATTTCTCTCCCTATTTCACTCTCACTACTTCTCTCTCTCTTCCTTTCCCTTTCCATTATTCTCTCTCTATTTCATTCTTTCTGTATTTCTCTTCCTACATCTCTCTCTCCCTGTATTTCTCCATATTTCTCTATTTCTCTCTATTTCACTATTTCGCTCTCTCTCTATTTCTCTCTCCCTATTTCTCTCTATATTTCTCTGTCTTTCACTCTGTTTTTCTCTTTATTTCTTTCTTTATTTCTCTCTCTCTACTTCTCTCTGTTTTTTCTCTCTCTATCTCTCTTTATTTTTCTCCCTGTCTCTTTTCCTCTCTATCTCTCTCTTTCACTTATTTTTCTCTCTATCTCTCTCTCTCCCTCTCTCTATCCCTGTCACTCTCTCTCTCTCCCTCTCTCTATCCCTCTCACTCTCTCTATCCCTCTCACTCTCTCTATCCCTCTCACTCTCTCTATCCCTCTCTCACTCTCTCTATCCCTCTCACCTCTCTCTATCCCTCTCATCTCTCTCTATCCCTCTCTCTCTCTCTCTCC
>JAGIQG010000012.1:88673491-88708491 GCA_024679065.1 Sphyrna mokarran
CTGGGTCAGGAGCAGGGTGGAAACCATCTCATCCCAGAGAGAGAGATTGGCAGTGTCACCATGCCCAGGAACCGCGCCTTCTCCGAACCCGAATACTCGGCAGAATGTTCCATCAGTCTACCCTCGGACCCTGAGCAGGCTGTAGAGAGGAGTCGGGATGTCACCATCCGCAGCTCCACTTGCTGTTTGTGTCTGCCCCGTTTCATGAGACTGACCTTTGTCCCTGAATCTTTGGAGAATCTGTACCAGACTTACTTCCGCCGTCAGCGACACGAGACCCTCCTGGTGCTGGTCATCTTTGCTGCACTCTTTGACTGTTATGTTATTGTGACCTGTGCAGTTTTGTACTCCCGCGACAAGCTGGCTTCTCTCCTGGTGACCGGAGTCGGATTGGCTGCCCATCTCCTCCTGTTTGTCCTGTGTAGGTTCGGGCTTCTCCCAGATAGAATCTCCCAGAAGGTCATTCCATACACCCTCTGGATCCTCATCGCTGCTCAGATCTTCTCCTACCTTGGCTTGAACTTCTCACACTCCCACGAAGCCAGTGATACTGTGGGCTGGCAAGCTTTCTTCACCTTTTCCTTCTTTATTACCCTCCCACTCCAGCTGACCCCCATTGTCCTCATCAGCAGCATCACCTGTGGGATTCACACCCTTGTGCTGGGGGTCACCATTGCACAACAACAGCAGAAGCAGATGGAAAGCACAGCCCTGGCCCAGCAGGTATAGTGAGGGTCTTTCTCAGGGTGCACTGTACGTCTGGGAGGACTGGGATCTCGGGGTGCTGGGATCTCGGGGTGCAGTGTATGTGGAAAGGTGAAGGGATATGGGGTAGACGGGAGAGTGTGGGTAGACAGGGGATATAGGGTGAGTGGGGGATGCGGGGTGAGTGGGGGCTGTAGGGAAGGCCTTGTTGTTTCTGATGTTTAATCACTGGAGCCTCAGTTTGACCTGATTCAATGAGTTTGTGGGTTAAATGCGTCAATATTCTGAGTGTCTATGTGATCACAGACTCAGCTTAACTCTAGGCCTGATCTGTAAGTTGTGCAAAGATTTGCAGAGAAAAGCCTGTGAAATAATGGCCGATGTGTGTTCTCAGACTTGCTGCCACTCTGAGCCAATCGGATTAGGATACACCCAGGATGTTTGACTTGCAGAGTGAGAGCTCTCCGTGTCTGAGGAATCTTCAGGATTCAATCTTCCCCCAGTCTGGGAATGTTCCGAGCTCCCAAATCCCTCTCCAAGCCCATCTTTCTCAGTACTCCACTTTCAAATCCCCCAGTCAGTTGCCCCTCACCCCCTTCTTGCACCCACCTCTCCTCCCCCACCTTCTTCTCCCACCCTCATGCCCACCTCCCCCACCTCTCCTCCCACCTGCATGCGCACCTCCCCCCACCCCCTCCTGTCACCCATTTCCTTCCCCACCCCCTCGCTCATCCCCCACCACCACCAAGCTACAATAATTGAACCAGCTTTAAAGTCATAAATGAGATCAAGTGACTAAGATAAGTTCACCGTCCCTCAGCCTTCTCCACCTGCCTACAGACTTTGACATGGTTGACCTCTCTGCTTCTGACCTGAGATCCAGCTGGGTGAAACCGTTCTCACCTCGTTCACTTCCGCTGGCTTCCCTCTTCCTCTTCCACGCCCTTACCTCTGCTTTTCCCCAACAATCTATTCCCAGTCATGGTTTTCTATCCATGGTGAGATAGAGTTCTTGACCGTATCCAACCCAGCCCCCTCGCCCCCTGCTCTCACCCCCTCCCCTCTTTCCCAGAGCTATGACAGAGTCCCCCGATTTTCAATTTTCACCCCAACAGCCTCCGCATTCAAAGGATCATCCTCTGCCGTTTCCGCCAATTCCAGCACGCTGCCACCCTTCAACACATAGAACATAAAACATCTTCCCTTCACTCCCCCTGTCAGCATTCTGCAGGGACCACTCTCTCTGGGATATCCTGGTCCATTCCTCCATCACAGCTAACACCTCACCCCTGTCCACGGCACCTTCCTGTGCAATCACAAAAGATGCAACATCTGCCCCATCACCTCTTTCTGTTCTAGGGTCTAAACACCCCTTTCAGATGAAGCAGTATTTCACCTGCACCTCCTTCAATCTGATCTACTACATTCACTGCTCCCAATGAGGTCTCCCCTACATCGGAGAGACCAAACGCAGACTGGGTGGCTGATCACACTCAGTCCGTCCGCAAGCAGGGCCCAGAGCTTCCTGTTGCTTTCCATTTCACCGCACCACCTGCTCTCCTGTCCACGTGTCCATCTTTAGCCTTTTGCAATGTTCTAGTAAACCCCAACACAAACTGGAGGAACAGTACCTCACCTTCTGTTTGGGCACTTCTGGCCTTCCGGACTGAACATTGAATTCAACAGCTTCAAAGTGTGAACTTTCTCCTCCACCTTTACCCTATTTCCATTTATTTTGTTTAATTCCTTCTTTTCATGTCAGCCATCCATTTTTATCACCCTCCTTTTCTCTTTAACGTTTCCACTACCTCCATTCCCGATCACCACCTGCAATCCCCACCCCCCCAGCGTCCCCATCTCCCATTTCCCTCATTCCTCCCCACCTCCTGCTGCCCTCGCTGCCTCCCCGCCTCCTGCCTCGCTAATGAAATTACAGGAATGGAGAAGCATGTGGAACCCTGACTTATAATTTCATGATAGATAGATAGATAGAACATTACAGCACAGAACAGGCCCTTCGGCCTTCGATGTTGCGCCGACCAATATAAAAAGCAATGCCCCTCCAAACTAAACCATTCCCTTCTCTTCCATATACTTATCAACTAACCTCTTAAACGCCACCAAACTTGGCGCATCTACAACCACTGCAGGCAGGGCATTCCACTCCCGAACCACCCTTTGGGTAAAGAACCTACCTCTGATATCCGTCCTATAACTATCACCCCTTAATTTAAAGCTGTGTCCCCTCGTGCTAGCTTTCTCCATCCTAGGAAAAAGGCTATCACTGTCCACCCTATCTAAACCTCTAATCATCTTATATGTTTCGATAAGGTCCCCTCTTAGCCGCCTCCTTTCTAACGAAAACAACCTCAAATCCCTCAGCCTCTCCTCATAAGACCTGCCCTCCATACCAGGCAACATCCTGGTAAACCTCCTCTGTACCCTCTCCAATGCCTCCACATCTTTCTTATAATGTGGGGACCAGAACTGCACACAATACTCCAAGTGCGGCCGCACTAGAGTTTTGTACAGTTGCAACATGACGTTGCGGCTCCGAAATTCAATCCCTCTACCAATAAAAGCCAAGACTCCATATGCCTTCCTAACAACCTTCTCGACCTGACTGCCTACTTTCAGGGATCTATGCACATACACACCAAGATCCCTCTGTTCATCTAGACTACTAAGAATCCTACCATTTGCCCTATACTCTACACATTTATTATTTCTGCCATAGTGCATTACCTCACACTTTTCCACATTAAACTCCATTTGCCACCTCTCGGCCCAGCTCTGCAACTTGTCCAAATCCCTCTGCAAACTATAACACCCCTCTTCACTATCTACCACTCCACCGACTTTAGTGTCATCTGCAAATTTACTAATCCAATTTAACTAATTTACTAATTAGTTTACAATTTACAATTTACAATTTAACAATTTTACTAATAAATTTAACATACCCAGAAGTTTTTTGACCAGCTTGCAACGTTGGTAGAGGAACCTTATAGCCCCAGACTGTGTATCATTATGTAGTCTTATAGGGTTAGCTGTGCTGTAAGGGACCAGCAGAGACAATAGTGATGTATATCGCAAGACTAAGGAAATTTGCATAGCCATGAGAATTTGAATCATTAGAGAGATATGCTGCAAAATCGATTAGTTTGCGGCTTTAATAACATAAATATTCCTCTGGAGAAAGCCATGCAAATAAAACCATACAACCTTTGGAGACAGGGCCTAATGACAACCAAAATGGCCATCCAAGCGAACCCCATTTGCCGGCATTTGGCCCAAATCCCTCTAAACTTCTATCCATGGATCTGCCTTTTTAAATGTTGTCAATTGGTTGAGAGTGCTCCCAAGTTACAGTGCGTGCCACAGGAGGTGTATCAAATCTAGCACAAAACATTTGCAATATGGGAGGACAGAGTGGAGAAAGAGACTGAGCAATAATTCACTGATAAGGTGGAGACTGAAATAAAGAGTCAACTTTTTAGAAACGCTGCTGAATTCTTGAGATGTGGAGCAGATCGCCCCCAGGGAAGTTGTAAATTTTGGGATTCTCTCTGTTTTGGCTGCAATCGAAGAGGCCACATCTGAATTAAATATTGAGACAAACACAATGTGCTTGGATGGACCTCAGAACATAATTTAGAACGCGGTTCAGAAGAGGAATCTGAAATGTATCAATTGAATAATGTCAAGCTGAGTAGACGGACTCCTATCGTAAACGGGTGGCCACTAAGCATGGAAGTGGATACTGGTGCCTCTCTTACCATCATAAGGAAGCAGATAATTAAATATCTTCACGGCAGAGTTAAATCCCTCAAGTAAAGTAATCTAACAGTTAGATTGGCTGCGTATACTGGGGAAACCCAAAAGGCTTTTGGAACTACATCTACACTAGCAACTTATCAACACCAGTCTACTCAACTACCAATCGCCATTGTGAAAGAGCCGGACCTTGTCTTGCAGGAATGATTGGCTATGTCAGATCAACTCAGTAGATGGACAGCTTCAGTGAAATTGATGGCAGTTTACAAGAAGTTTTAAAAAATACTCCAAGATCTTTCACGATGGATTCAGGTAATCAGGACGATCTTCGACATAACTTCAGATAATATACCCAAATTTCATAGAACTCGTCCCGTGCCAAACATCAAAAAGTTACAGCAGATAAATGTTTGGAAAAGGCCAGTCGAGTTTTCTGAACGAGCTGCCCTCCCACCCCGTACCCATACTAAAATCGAACAGAACAGTCTGCATTTGTAGGGATTATAAATTGACCTTCCGATCAAACAGCCAAGCTGGACATGTGTCCGATTCCAAAGATTGAGGATCTTGATGTGAAGCTAACAGGAGGCTGAATCCAGGAGTCAACAACTGGTATTGGATCAGGATTCAAAAGAATTTGTAATGATTAACATCCAGAAGTATTTATTTCAATACAATCATTTTGGTTTGATTTAGTGAAGTGAAGTGAAGTGTAGTGATCCATTTCAGCAGGACCAATGGGATGAAGGAGTACAATATCAAGGGTAGGAGTCTTAGCTGTGTTGAGGAGCAGAAGGATCTTGGAGTCCGGGTCCATAGGACTCTTAAATCGGCCTGGCAGGTGGAGGATGTGGTCAAGAAGGCGTATGGTGTACTGGGCCTTCATTAATCGAGGGATTGAGTTTAGGAGTCGGGAGGTAATGCTGTAACTTTATAAGACCCTCGTCAGACCCCACTTGGAGTACTGTGCGCAGTTCTGGTCACCTCACTATAGGAAGGATGTGGAAGCTATTGAAAGAGTGCAGAGGAGATTTACAAGGATATTGCCTGGATTGGGGGGCAGGCCTTATGAAGATAGGTTGAGAGAGCTAGGTCTCTTCTCGCTGGAGAGATGTAGGTTGAGAGGCGACCTGATAGAGGCTTATAAAATGTTGAGAGGAATAGATAGGGTGGATTCTTGGAGGCTATTTCCCAGGGCTGAAATGGTCGCTACGAGAGGACACAGATTTAAGGTGCTGAGCAGCAAATACAGAGGAGATGTCAGGGGTAAGTTTTTCACTCAGAGGGTGGTGAGTGAGTGGAGTCGGCTGCCGTCAGTGTGGTAGAGGCAAACTTTAAAAGATTTCTGCCTGAGTACATGGGATTTAATGGGATTGGGAATTACAGATAGTTCTATGGCTTGGTAGGTATGGGTATGATCAGCGCAACTTGTGGGCTGATGGGCCTGTTTGTGCTGTAGCGTTCTGTGTTCTATTATTGTTATGTGTATTAACATACTGTGGAAAACATTGATTCTTGAGTGCTGTACAGATAAAGCATATCATTCATAGAGAAGAAAAGGAGAGAGTGCAGAATGTAGTGTTACTGTCATAGTTAGGGTGTAGAGAAAGATCAACTTAATGTGAAGCAGGTCCAGTGTGTTTACAGCTGTCACAGTGCCACAAGAAATTGCATTAGCTCTCAGTGCAAATCCAGAGAGAGGGGCAGTCCTGTCCAGAGTGAAGCCAGTGGTTTTCCATGGATTGCACTCAGACCAGTCCAAATCTTTCCAGCTGTGAGGAATTATTCATTGTTCATCCAGTTCAGACCAAAAGATGCCCACCAGATGTTGTAAGCATCATAAACAATGCCAACTGCAACAAACACTTCCTCTCACTGGCATCCATGGACCTTCTGGCCAACCTTGGATAGGGTTACATGTGGATGTCACAGGTCCCTTTGTTATCGCTGTCCCTAATAATACTGAGAACAATTTGATATATTTTATGTAACTTGGGGTTTCTTTAAGAGGAAATATTTTGTTACAGGAGTTGATTTGTCTGGTAAACATGCAGCATGCATTCAGAACACAGACCAATGACTGATTTTAGTGAATGCATTTGTGATTACTTTGTTCCTCTGGGTTTCAGAGTTTTGATTATTTGACTGACAGAGACAGAATTAACGTTAATGTTTAGTTATTAGGTTTACATTAACATTGTAATGAAATTACTGTGAAAATCTCCTTCATGTAATTAATGGGAGGAGCTAAACCTGCAGGAAAGAAAGGTTTGAGATTCATTTCAAATTAAAAGCAGTTTCTGCCTGGTCTGCCAGGAGCAATGGGGTCTCTGTTCCTAGTCGCAGAAGTGTTCTGAAAGCTCGAGGACTGCTAGCTTAACACAAGCCAGTCTTGCTAACTAATTATAAAGGGAGATTGAAATCTATAAGAGGAACTCGACAATAAGTTAGCAGTTAGGAATAGTATCTTGTCATATTTATATATTGTTCAATTGTTAAAACTTAAGCTAATTTATTTGTTGCAATTGAACTGTGTTGTTAAATAAAATTTGTTTTGGTAAAACTCATTGGTTTGTCAGTGGAGTGAAACATCCCACCCCCCCCCCACCCGTACTAATGCCAAAATAGAAAATTTGGGGATCTCATCTGACTTTACAATAGACCTTGAGGTTTGTGATCTGGTATGTTAGCAGGAATTGGGGACTGAAGTGGGATTAAAAGTTATAAGACAGTGAGTGTCGAGGAAATAGTTTTTTTTTCAGGTGTTGAATTCGATTAGTTTAAATAGGGAGTGCTTTGTGGAAATAGATTTCCTGGGTGCTTAAAATGAGGCTTTTGGATTTGATGGAGCAGTTAGCAGTGCCACCATAAACTACATTGGAATAGAAAGATGTACGTTCAAAATCCAAGATTGTCCTGTTTATATTATCGATGAAGCTTCTTGGGGGAGCAAGGAATATGTTAGAAAGCTTTCCAACAGTTGTGTTATAATTAAAAATCCACGAATACAAGCCAAGGATTCAAAAAAAGAAGAAAATCCTAAACTGAAGCCAGAGACTCTGGGAAGAATTTTACAACAAAAGGTGGAATTGAACTGCCTGACACAGGAAGTAAGACCAGTTCACAGGAAAGGGAACAGGGATAAAAATAACCTTTCTGGATAATCCTGAAAACAGAAAGGAAATTTAGAAAGCGTGTAAAGGAACCAGATTTCTTGAACAAATCTGTGGACAGCTCATCTTTCCGAAAAGATTTCTGTTGTTTGACATTTCAGGATAAATAAACTTTTTGGATTGAAGAAAAGAAATTTAAAAAGAACAAATCCAAGGTTATTTGTACGAATTTAGCGTAAAATTTTACCTCTTGATCCTGTCTAGTTCTTTGAGGAAATAGAACATAGAACATTACAGCGCAGAACAGGCCCTTCGGCCTTCGATGTTGCGCCGACCAATTAGGAAAAAGCAATGACCCTCTAACCTAAACCATTCCCCTTTCGTCCATAAACTTATCTACTAACCTCTTAAACGCCACCAAACTTGGCACATCTACACCTGCAGCAGGCAGGGCATTCCATACCCTTACCACCCTCTGGGTAAAGAACCTACCTCTGACATCCGTCCTATAACTACCACCCCTTAAATTTAAAGCTATGTCCCCTCGTGCTAGCTTTCTCCATCCCAGGAAAAAGGCTATCACTGTCCATCCTATCTAAACCTCTAATCATCTTATATGTTTCAATAAGGTCTCCTCTTAGCCGCCTTCTTTCTAACGAAAACAACCTCAAATCCCTCAGCCTCTCTTCATAAGACCTGCCCCCCATACCAGGCAACATCCTGGTAAACCTCCTCTGTACCCTCTCCAATGCCTCCACATCTTTCTTATAATGCGGGGACCAGAACTGTACACAATACTCCAAGTGCGGTCGCACTAGAGTTTTGTACAGTTGCAACATGACGTTGCGGCTCCGAAATTCAATCCCCCAAATCACTGGAATTAATTTATTTGAGCTCAGCCTCAAAGCAGGATTGAAAACGGAAGGCACCTGCAAAGAAAGAGGAAGCAATGGAACAGCAGCAGGGGGTCACATAGGATCCCAACAGTGCAGAGGAGGCCATTCATCCCATCGAGACAACAAGCCCATCCAGTAACCCCACATATTCACCTCGGTAATCCCTCTAACCTAACACCTTAGGACACTAAGGGACAATTTAGCATGGTTAATGCACCTACCTGCACATCTTTGGACTGTGGGAGGAAACCGAAGCAGCCAGAGGAAACCCATGCAGATACGGGGAGAACATGCAGACTCAGCACAGACAGTGACCCAAGCCAGGAATCGAACCCAAGGTTTCTGGAGTTGTGAGGCTGCAATGCTAACCACTGTGCCACCATGCTGCCCTTAAGGGTGCGTTCTCAGGAAGGGAGAATGCGTTTGCAGATATTTTGTCACGACTTTCATGAAAGAAGAATGGAACGTTTAATGTTGGAAAGACTGCACTGGATGAAATGTTATATTTGCGTGCTCAGATGCAATAACCTGTATAGGTAAATATCAGACTACTAATGATGTGAAAATTGGAGATTTTGAAAAATGAAGCCATCTGTTCATATTATCTGAGTCGGGAGGTAATGATGCAGCTCTATAAGACTCTTGTCAGACCCCAGTTGGAATATTGTGCGCAGTTCTGGTCGCCTCATTATAGAAGGATGTAGAGGCTATTGAGAGAGTTCAGAGGAGATTTACAAGGATGCTGCCTGGATTGGGAGGCAGGCCTTATGAAGATAGGTTGAGGGAGCTGGGACTCTTCTCACTGGAGAGACGTAGGTTGAGAGACGACCTGATAGAGGTTTATAAAATGTTGAGAGGAATAGAACATAGAACATAGAACATTACAGCACAGAACAGGCCCTTCGGCCTTCGATGTTGTGCCGACCAAAATAGAAAGCAATGCCCCTCCAAACTAAACCATTCCCTTCTCTTCCATATACTTATCAATTAACCTCTTAAACGCCACCAAACTTGGCGCATCTACGACAGCTGCAGGCAGGGCATTCCACTCCCTAATCACTCTTTGAGTAAAGAACCTACCTCTGATATCCGTCCTATAACTATCACCCCTTAATTAAAAGCTGTGTCCCCTCGTGCTAGCTTTCTCCATCCTAGGAAAAAGGCTATCACTGTCCACCCTATCTAAACCTCTAATCATCTTATATGCTTCAATAAGATCCCCTCTTAGCCGCCTCCTTTCTAACAAAAACAACCTCAAATCCCTTCAACCTCTCTTCATAGGACCTGCCCTCCATACCAGGCAACATCCTGGTAAACCTCCTCTGTACCCTCTCTAATGCCTCCACATCTTTCTTATAATGTGGGGACCAGAACTGCACACAATATTCCAAGTGCGGCCGCACTAGAGTTTTGTACAGTTGCATCATGATGCTGCAGCTCCTAAATTCAATCCCCCTGCCAATAAAAGCTAAGACTCCATATGCCTTCTTAACAACTTTATCCACTTGACTGCCTACTTTCAGGGGTCTATTGACACATACACCAAGATCCTTCTGTTCCTCAACACTATTAAGAGCCCTACCATTAGCCCTATACTCTACACATTTATTGTTCCTGCCAAAGTGCATTACCTCACACTTTTCCAATTAAACTCCATTTGCCACCTCTCGGCCCAGCTCTGCAACTTGTCCAAGTCACTCTGTACACTATAACACCCCTCTTCACTATCTACCACTCCACCGACTTTAGTGTCATCTGCAAATTTACTGATCCATCCCTCAATACCCTCATCCAGATCATTTATAAAATTACAAACAGCAGGGGCCCCAAAACAGACCCCTGAGGCACACCACTCGTCACCGAACTCCACGATGAATATCTCCCATCAACCACCACCCTCTGTCTTCTATCTGCCAGCCAAAATAGATAGATAGAATAGATAGGGTGGACTCTCAGAGACTATTTCCCCGAGCGGAAATGGTCACTACGAGAGGACTCAGATTTAAGGTGCAGGGAAGCAAATACAAAGGAGATGTCAGGGGTAGGTTTTTCACTCAGAGGGTGGTGAGTGAATGGAACTGACTGCCGTCGGAGGTTGTTGAGGCAAACTCACTGGGGTCATTTAAAAGACTTCTGGATGAGTATATGGAAAAGAATAGGATAGGGGTTATAGATAGGTCTGTGGATTGGTAGATGTGATCGGCGCAACTCGTGGGCCGAAGGGCCTGTTTGTGCTGTATTGTTCTATGTTCTATGTATTATTGGTTCACTTTCTTTTCATGGGAAAGTGTGATGACATTGTGCTATTTTGATAAATTTTATGTTTAAGATATGGTTACTTTAAGATCCGGTGTTTTGTTACAAGAGTCAATTTGTCTATTAAGTGATAAGAATGCAGACTAATAACTGAGTTTAATGAATGCATTTGTATATTTAGGTTCCGTCTGGGGTTTCAGGTAGAATTTTCATTAAGTTAATTGACAGATACAGAGCCATGTGATTAAAGAAAGGAGCTAAGCTTACAGGAAAGAAAGGGTTTCAGTTTCATTTTAAACTATAAGCAGTTGCTGCCTGGATTGGCAGAAGAAACAGGTGTCTCTCACTAATGCCAATGGTACAGCAGCTGCAGTGCAGGACCGGGGTCGCAGAGCGGCAGCTGCAGTGCAGGACCGGGGTCGCAGAGCGGCAGCTGCAGTGCGGGACCGGGGTCGCAGAGCGGCAGCTGCAGTGCGGGACCGGGGTCGCAGAGCGGCAGCTGCAGTGCGGGACCGGGGTCGCAGAGCGGCAGCTGCAGCGCGGGACCGGGGTCGCAGAGCGGCAGCTGCAGCGCGGGACCGGGGTGGCAGAGCGGCAGCTGCAGCGCGGGACCGGGGTGGCAGAGTGGCAGCTGCAGCGCGGGACCGGGGTCGCAGAGCGGCAGCTGCAGTGCAGGACCGGGGTCGCAGAGCGGCAGCTGCAGTGCAGGACCGGGGTCGCAGAGCGGCAGCTGCAGTGCGGGACCGGGGTGGCAGAGCGGCAGCTGCAGTGCGGGACCGGGGTCGCAGAGCGGCAGCTGCAGTGCGGGACCGGGGTCGCAGAGCGGCAGCTGCAGCGCGGGACCGGGGTCGCAGAGCGGCAGCTGCAGCGCGGGACCGGGGTCGCAGAGCGGCAGCTGCAGTGCGGGACCGGGGTCGCAGAGCGGCAGCTGCAGTGCGGGACCGGGGTCGCAGAGCGGCAGCTGCAGCGCGGGTCTGGGCTCGTGGAGAAGTGGTTGAATCAGCTCAGTTTATACCCAGGGAATTAATGATTCTCTAGTACATAGTTTAACTTGAAAAAACTATCTTATTAACCTGTACCTGCTAAGTAATTATTGAACCTTATGGTTTGTGTAAGTATTCTATTAGCTTCCCTAATTACTTGCTGTACCTGCATACAAACCTTTTGTGATTCATGCACTAGGACATCCAGATCCCTCTACTCCTTAGCTTTGCAATCTCACCCTATTTAAATATTAAGTTTTTGTATTTTTCCTACCAAAATGGACAAGTTCACACTTCTATTATACAATAGTGAGACATAGGCATTTATTGCCCAATCCTAGTTGCCCTTGGAGGGCAGTTTAGTTGCTGTGGCTCTGGAGTCACGTGTAGTGGTAAGGAAGGCAGATTTTTGTCTCTAAAGGACAGTAGCGACCCTAAGTTAATTTGAGTTTGTTTACTTGTATGGCATGCAAAAGAGCACCAGATGAGTTTTTCTAACAATCAGCAATGGTTTCATGGTCGGCAGTGGATTTTTAATTCCACATATTTTATATTGAATTCAGATTCCACCATCCGCCATGGTGGGATTTGAACCCAGGTCCCCAGAACATTAGCTGAGTTTCTGTAATAATAGTCTAGCAATAATACCTTTAGCTCATCACCTTCCATTGCTCGCATTATATCCCATCTGCCAGGTTTTTTTCCCCAATCGCTTAACATATCTTTGTCCCTCTGTCACCTCCTTCTCTATTTTTGTGCCATCAGTAAACTTAGCAACCATGTCTTCATATCAACCACATCTTCATCCAAGTCAGTGATATAAATTGTAAACAGTGGAGACTCCAGCACTGATCCCTAAAGGACACCGCTCATCATCACATCCTGCCAACCAGGAAAAGATTGACATAGAACATAGAACATTACAGCACAGAACAGGCCCTTCGGCCTTCGATGTTGCGCCGACCAATATAAAAAGCAATGCCCCTCCAAACTAAACCATTCCCTTCTCTTCCATATACTTATCAACTAACCTCTTAAACGCCACCAAACTTGGCGCATCTACAACTGCTGCAGGCAGGGCATTCCACTCCCGAACCACCCTTTGGGTAAAGAACCTACCTCTGATATCCGTCCTATAACTATCACCCCTTAATTTAAAGCCGTGTCCCCTCGTGCTAGCTTTCTCCATCCTAGGAAAAAGGCTATCACTGTCCACCCTATCTAAACCTCTAATCATCTTATATGTTTCGATCAGGTCCCCTCTTAGCCTCCTCCTTTCTAACGAAAACAACCTCAAATCCCTCAGCCTCTCCTCATAAGACCTGCCCTCCATACCAGGCAACATCCTGGTAAACCTCCTCTGTACCCTCTCCAATGCCTCCACATCTTTCTTATAATGTGGGGACCAGAACTGCACACAATACTCCAAGTGCGGCCGCACTAGAGTTTTGTACAGTTGCAACATGACGTTGCGGCTCCGAAATTCAATCCCTCTACCAATAAAAGCCAAGACTCCATATGCCTTCCTAACAACCTTCTCGACCTGACTGCCTACTTTCAGGGATCTATGCACATACACACCAAGATCCCTCTGTTCATCTAGACTACTAAGAATCCTACCATTTCCCTATACTCTACACATTTATTATTTCTGCCATAGTGCATTACCTCACACTTTTCCACATTAAACTCCATTTGCCACCTCTCGGCCCAGCTCTGCAACTTGTCCAAGTCTCTCTGCAAACTATAACACCCCTCTTCACTATCTACCACTCCACCGACTTTAGTGTCATCTGCAAATTTACTAATCCATCCTTCAATACCCTCATCCAGATCATTTATAAAAATTACAAACAGCAGGGGCCCCAAAACAGACCCCTGAGGTACACCACTTGTCACCGAACTCCACGATGAATATCTCCCATCAACCACCACCCTCTGTCTTCTATCTGCTAGCCAATTCCTAACCCAATTAGCTAAATCACCCTCTATCCCATACATCTGCATTTTCTGCAGAAGTCTTCCATGGGCCACCTTATCAAACGCCTTACTAAAGTCCATATATACCACATCAACCGCCTTACCCCCATCCACCTCTTTGGTCACTTTCTCAAAAAACTCAATGAGGTTAGTAAGGCACGACCTACCCTTCACAAAACCATGCTGACTATCCCCAATCAATTCATTTCTCTCTAAATAACTATAAATCCTATCCCTAATAATTCTCTCCAATACTTTGCCCACCACAGAAGTAAGACTCACTGGCCTATAATTCCCTGGAAGGTCTCTCTTCCCCTTCTTGAACAACGGGACCACATTCGCTATCCTCCAGTCCTCCGGAACCACACCCGTAACCAACGACGACCTGAAGATCAGAGCCAGAGGCTCTGCAATCTCCTCTCTTGCCTCCCAGAGAATCCTAGGGTAAATCCCGTCCGGCCCAGGGGACTTATCCAACTTCAAACCCTCGAGAATATCTAGCACATCCTCCCTATCTACTTCGATACTCAACAGTTGACATATGCCAACTGTTTCTTGTTAGCTTCTCTGTATTCCTATGTCTGTGTGTGTGTGAGTGTGAGTCTATCTGTCCCTGTGTGTCTGGCTTCATCAGTTTGCTTTTCAGTATCAATGTGCGTGTGTGTGTGTGTATATACATTTCTGTCTGTGTCAGTCTGTGTTTTGCTGTTAGCCTGTCTGTGTGTCTGTCCGTGTGTGTTTGTGTGTGTGGACTTTCTAACTTGCAATATCATTGCCAATCTGTATATATCTGAAAAAGGTGTAGCTGGGGTGAAGGAGTAGTGTGTTAAAGTTCATCTTTTCCTGTTTAATAATATTTTATTCTCTTGTTAAACATTGGCTGCAGTCACTGTGACTCTGTTCAGTAGCTACCCTCCATGTATTTAAACAGAAAATAAAGTTAGGATTTATTAAGCAGGTTTCCACTCTGGGATCTGATTTGTTTAGGGGCAATATCAGCTGGGGGTCACAATAATTAGTGAGCGATGATCGAAACCAGGATGTGAAAACAGAAATGAGAAATGATAAAGGCAAGAAGACCTGTGGAGTCCTCTCCACCCACCTTCCCTCCCCACGCTTCCACCCCACCCCCTCCCCTCCACCCCGACCATGACTGCATGATAGGATGGAGTATAAAGGAAGGAAAAATGGAAGCTTATCAGAAGTGTACCTTGGTAATCATGTGGGATTTAAATCTACATATAAACTGGAAAACTGGAAACTCTCGTACTGACCATTTCAGCTCTGAGAAATAGCCTCTGAGAATCCATTCAATCGATACCTCTCATCATCTTAGAGGGGGATGTGGGGGGCAGGGGAAGAACAGGAAGGATTTCCCTGTGAACCTGCTGCTGGCCTGGCCAAACTCACCATCAACAGGTCCACTCAGCGGGTGATCCAGGGGTTGTCTGACCTGACTGCCCCTGTGGCTACATTCAGGGCCGAGTGTCCCTGGAGAAGAGAGCATGTGGAGTCCATGAGTACAAC
This sequence comes from Sphyrna mokarran, assembly GCA_024679065.1. Taxonomy (NCBI): domain Eukaryota; kingdom Metazoa; phylum Chordata; class Chondrichthyes; order Carcharhiniformes; family Carcharhinidae; genus Sphyrna; species Sphyrna mokarran. The sequence continues at coordinate 88,688,729 of JAGIQG010000012.1, forward strand.
TGAGACTTTCCATGCCTGGTGCGGATACGGGTGCCTTCTCAAACCTCTCCATCACACTTTTGTTTGTTTTCAGTTTCATCTGTAGTTTGTTTAAGGCAGTATCCCTCCACGGGTTCCTCTTTAATTTGTCCCATCATCTGTTGAGTTATTTGAATTGGTTAAAAGAAAACAGGGTCACCCTTTTCATGGGTTCAATGCTTTAATGAGCTTTTAATGATTCAGAACAGGCCCCGAAGGGCCTGTTCTGCTCTGTAATGTTCTATGTTCTATGTGTGTAACTTTCCTCTCTCTTAGCTCTTAGCCAACGTCAGTATCTACCTGTGCGCCATCACTGTGGGGATCATGTCTTACTACATGACAGATCGTAAACATCGCAAAGCCTTCCTTGAGGCTCGACAATCTCTGGAGGTTAAACTCAACCTGGAGGAACAGAGTCAGCAGCAGGTGAGGGAGCAGAACTGTTTCCATTGTCAGAGGGAGAAACAGTGAGAGCGTGATAATATTCCACTGGACTGGCCTGCAGAAAATGGAGACATGTTATCACAAGAGCAACATTCTGTCACTGTTGTTGGGGTAACATCCCAGCATCATGCACTCCCCAAACTAATCCCCATTTCCTCAGGCAGGATTACAATTCCTTCTCCATAATCACACTGCACATTCTACAAGATCCTCACCTGACACAAGTAACTTCTAATTTCCCAATTCTGTGCTCACTAATTATTTTGTAATTACAGCCTGATTTGCCAATTTCCAAGCCAATGAAATCAATTACTCTGCTGTTATCTGTTCAATTCCTCAGTATCTCTGTCAAATGTCTATGAGCTCCTCACATACAGAACAGTAACAGACGGTGAGGGTGGGTACAGGGGCTGCACTCCACCAGCTTTGGTACATATCTTGACAATTGTTGACACAGTGTGTTGGATCTTGAGGGGGTAATGGGGGTAAGTCCAATGCGCATATGCCCTCTGCCATTGCCAGACCGCAGAGGAAAGGCCCCTCAAGGATCCTGGGAGGTTGGGGGGCACCTGGTCTGGGGCAAGGGGTTGAACTCGGCACTCCCACTGAGATGGGGACCCTCGTGCTGGACGGTCCCTTATGGTCCCAGCATTCCTGAAGATAATCCCTGACAGAATGATCCAGCCCAACTCCCTTATCAACATCTGCATTCCTGGCTGACAGCTGTGAGAAACTGGCCTGATTGCTTTAATCCTCAGCGCACACCACCCTCCCCGCAAATCCCGCAAACAATTAAATCTCCAAATCAGCAATTCCCATTTCTCTCCCTCAGAAACTCAGCTGGAAACACATCCCCTTCGACTGCAAAGACTCTGTCACTGGACACTGGCTCGAATTCCCATCTCCAGGGCCGAGGGGACAGGGGACCAAGGAGGGAAGACAGAGGGGGTCGAGAGGTCGGGGGGGTAGGAGGGGAGGGGACAGGGGCCTGGGGAAAGGGGAAAAGGGATCCAGGGAAGGGGGGTGGGCCAGGGGAGAGTTGGGTCACCTTCATGTCTGCATGTTGTGGTGGGGGTGTGTGACCCGCAGTGTGAGTATGGTAGCGAGGATGCCCCTCTTTGCTGAGGGGTTGCTAGTCAGCAGGGTGGGGAATCCCCCATTTTGTTTTTTGTGAGGGGCTTCAGTCACAGAGATCGGAGCATTTGGAATTTTCTGCACAGCTGGACTGGCTGGTGTCTTTCCCAGGTTCCATAAATTTGCATCCATCAGGTGGGAGGGTTCCACCTCACAGACTTTGCAGTGCTTCTGGAAAACTCTCCAGTTTTCACTCTGACGTGGGCACTTAGTCTGGAATTGGGAAAATTGTGGCCGGAGGCTCAGCTTTTCCAGCATTTCCCTAAAACTCACATCCTTCACACGATCACCCAGTCAGGAAAATAAAAAAAACCCCCACACCCCCATCAAACACTCCCAGGACAGGTACAGCACGGGGTTAGATACAGAGTAAAGCTCCCTCTACACTGTCCCCCCATCAAACACTCCCAGGACAGGTACAGCACGGGGTTAGATACAGAGTAAACTCCCTCTACACTGTCCTCCCATCAAACACTCCCAGGACAGGTACAGCACAGGGTTAGATACAGAGTAAAGCTCCCTCTACACTGTCCCCATCAAACACTCCCTGGACAGGTACAGCACGAGGTTAGATACAGAGTAAAGCTCCCTCTACACTGTGTCTATCAACTAGTAGTTATGACTGATTCAGCATGTAGACAGGCATTGGTTTTATTTGCCTTGTAACTGGACTTCCATCTCTCTAATCGCTCTTATTCTCCAGGTGGTTTCGTCACACCAGGGGCTTTAACTTTGCCTCATTAAAAGTTTGAGTTGCCTTGCTGGAAAATATTCCCTCTGTTGTCTTTCCTGTTTCCGTGTTGTGCTGCAGAGATCTCAGTAACGTCATCAAAGTAGAAATAGAGTCTCCACCCTGCTCCCTTGGTCCATGTTCTGCTGTGGATACAAGTCAACAGACTTTGGTAAATTCATTTATGGGACCTGGGCTTTGCTGGCTGGCCAGCATTTATTGTCCATCCCTAGTTGCAGTTGAGAAGATGCTGGTGAGCTGTTGGGGAGGGAATTCCAGGATTTTGATCCAGTGTCAGTTTTGTCCGGGTCTTGTTGCATTTGCACACTGACTGCTTCAGTATCTGAGGAGTCAGGAGTGATACTGAATGCAGTATCATCAGCAAACATCCCCACCTTATGGTGGGAGGCAGGTCATCCAATAAGCAGCTGAAGATTGTTGAGCTGAGGATACTCCCTGAAGGGATTCCTGCAGAGATGTCCTGCAGCTGACTGACCCTCCACAACTACAGCCATTTTCCTATAGACCAGATATGACTCTAACCAGCAGAGAGTTTTGACTCCTTCCATTGCTTTACTAATGACTTTAATTGTCCACCACCATTCACAGCTTGGTGTGGCAGGACTGCAGAGTTTAGATCTGATCCATTGATTCATAATTTCATAAGATATAGGAGGAGAACTGGGCCATTTGGCCCATCGAGTCTGCTGTGCGATTCAATCATGGCTAATATGCTCCTCATCCCATTTTCCAACCTTCTCCCTATAACCCTTCAGCCTATTCCCAATTAAAAATCTGTCTAACTCCTCCTTAAATTTACTCATCCACTACACTTTGGGGTAGCAAATTCCACAGATTCACAATTTTTTGGAAATGTAGTTTTTCCTCAACTGTTTTAAATTTGCTACCCCTTATCTGAAGACTATGACCTGTCATCTCACAATGTCCCACCGACAGAAGCATCCACTCCACATCTATCTTATCCATACCTTTTATCACCTTGAATACCTAAATTTGACCTCCCCTTGTTCTTCTAAATTCCAGAGAGTATAGGCCTAAACTGTTCAATTTCTCTTCGTATGACAAACCCCTCATCTCTGGAATCAATCTGGTGAACCTACTCTGAACTGCCTCCAACGCCACTACATCTTTCCTCAAATATGAGGACCAAAACTACAATATTCGAGGTGCGGCCTCACCAGTGCCTTATATAGTTACAACAATACTTTCTTACCTTTATGTTCTATTCCTTTAGCTATAAATGCCAACATTCCATTTGCTTTACTTACTGTCTGCTGTAGCTGCATGCTAGTCTTCTGTTACTCATGAATGAGGACCCCCAGATCCCTCTGCACCAGAGCTCCCAAAAGTCTCGCCACATTTAGATAATAAGTTGCCTTCCCATTTTTGTGAGCAATATGCATGACCCCACATTTATCTACGTTAAACTCCATCTGCCACATTTTGACCCATTCTCCTGACCTACCTATATCCATTTGTAAACTTCTTATTTCCTCATGGCAACTTACTGTCCCGCCTATTTTTGTGTGATATGCAAATTTAGCTATAGAGCCTTTTATCCCTGTGTCCAAGTCATTAATATAAATTGTAAATAGCTGGGGGCCAGGGACACTCCACTGGTTACTTCTTGCCATGGAAAATTACCCATTTATCCTGACTCTCTGTGTTCTGTCCATTGGTTGTGGAAATGTTTACCTCACATATTACTTAACTGCTTGTGATGTTTGGCAGTAAGTAACCCTGTGTTACAGTTTCACCAGCTTAACACCTGATATTATGGTGTACCTGGTGCTGCTCCTGGTGTGCCCCCCCCCTGCACTCTCCATTGAACCAGGATTGATCCAGATTTGGTGTTAATGGGAGAGTGGAGAATAGGCCAGGCCACACGGTTACAGATTGGTTTTTACAGTTCTGCTGTTGCTGACGGCCCACAGACACGGCTCCAACGGGCCTGCGAGTATTTCAGGCTCTAACAAACTTTGATTGGCTGCAGGTGCGTCTTTCTCTATCATAGGGAGGAAGTCCTGCTTTGGAAAGTTGCCAGCCAGTCAATTTGTTAGACAGGTCAGTAGTAGGGATGCTGGCGCTGGGAGGGTAGGGGGACCCTGGGGGATTGCCAGCAGGGTAACTGATGTCCTGAGGAAATTGGATGGTGACGTGAGGCAGGTCCAGAAGTCTTCAGGCCTTCATAAGAGTATGTCCAGCAGCAGGAGGAGTCTTCTGATGGCAATGTCCCTCCCCCCACACTTCACCTTTCCTTCCAGAGTCGTAGGTTTTGTTTTCTGTTCTCCCAATCTGTCATCCACTCATCAGACTAGAAATTGTAGCTGAGAGGACTTCATTTGCAGCAAAGGCAGCCACTTCTAAAAACATAGAAACTGAGAAACTAGAAGCAGGAGGAGGCCATTCAGCCCTTCGATCCTGCTCCATTATTCATTTTGATCATGGCTGATCATTGAATTCAATATCCTAATTCCACCCCCCGCTCCATATCCCTCGATCCCTTTAGCCCCAAGAGCGAAATCTAATTTCTTCTTGAAATCAGACAATATTTTGGCCTCAGCTATTTTCTGTTGGAGTGACTTCATTTGAGCACTTCTCCCACTGCACCTTCTGGGTATAGAGTGGACGAGGCAGATACTCGAGAGAAGTGCTCATCCCACATCCCAAAACCCAGCCAGGAAGAGAGAATTCAGTTCACGGAATAAGGAGCAGCCCTGCTACTCTCCGCACCCTCACCCATTTTTATCTCATCCTCTTCTTTCGCCTTGCCTTCCCAAACCTCTTCTTCCATTCCCTGCTCTCCTCTCCTCATTCTCTGATATTGTCCCCTCCATCTATTATCAGATTTGAGTGTTGACAGGATTTGGTGGTCCAGGCGTACTGTGGGCTGTGAATTGCTGATGGTTTGTGTTCAGTGTCCAGCTGAAGTTTCTCAGCCCTGCCCAATGCCAGCCTCACTGCAGCCTCTTTCCAAGCTAGAAAGACAAGCTTCAGAAAAGTGTCAAATGAAAGGTGATCCCGTGGCCCCCACAGCGTTCGGCTGCTCAGAGAGGAGGGAATCTCATCCATGGGGATGGTTTGGACTGGCTTAGCCTGAGGAGATGTCTCTCTAGCCTCCAACTTCCTGCTGCACTGACTGGGACCCAGTGCAAAACTGGAAACATTTTGGTAGATTCTGTAACTGGCCTCTTATCTCCATGGGAAAAGAAGTTGATTCTCATGGCAACCTACCCCTGAAAACCTCAGCCGACGCAGCTTCTGAATTATCTCTGACCTTGAATCACCTCCGACTCTGAATCACCTCTGACCTTGCACCATTGACACAATTTGGCCCCACTCCCCCTGCCCCGGTTTCAGGGTCAGAGCCTCCCCCCACTTTTCCCGCACTCCCATCACATTTTCTCTCCTTTTTCAGGAACGCCTGCTTCTCTCCATTCTACCAAAGCACATCGCAGACGAGATGTTAAACGATATGAAAAAAGACAAAGAGTCAAAGGAGCTGCAACAATTCAACACCATGTACATGTATCGCCACGAGAGGGTCAGGTATACAGCGAGTGTGGAGTGAGAGAGACAGAGAGCGAGGGCTATTGCTTACTGCACGATGGATATTGTGTTCGATGTGGGCACAGCTTTCTTTAGGAAGGTGGCTACTACCCAATATTGAGCGAAGTTTGTGTCACCGCGTGCAGTGGGTGCTGCGGGAGCACTGGGCGCGGCGGGCGCTGCGGGCGCGGCGGGCTGCGGAGCCTGGGCGCGGCGGGCGCTGCGGGAGCACTGGCGCGGCGGGCGCTGCGGGAGCACTGGGCGCGGCGGGCGCTCGCGCGGCGGGCGCTGCGGCGCTGGGACACTGGCGCGGCGGGCGCTGGGAGCGCGGGCGCTGCGGGAGCACTGGGCGCGGCGGGAGCGGCGGGCGCGGCGGGAGCACTGGGTGGTGCTGGTTGTAGACCCAGAGCTTCCTGTGACAAGGATTGAGTAAATTGGGTTTAAATTCTCTGGAGTTTAAAAGAACACGAGGCGATTTCACTGAAACTGGCAGAATCCTGAGGGAGCTGTGTACAGCGCGCATGTCAGGCCGGAGTGCTGAGTGAGGACGGTTGTGTGGGTGCTGAGCGGGGGGGGTTGTGTGGGTGCTGAGGCGGGGGGGTTTGTGTGGGTGCTGAGGGCGGGGGGGGTTGTGTGGTGCTGAGCAGGGGGGTTGTGTGGGTGCTGAGCGAGGGGGGTTGTGTTGGTGCTGAGTGAGGAAGGTTATGTGGGTGCTGGGCCGTGTGTTGTGCGGGTGCTGGGCCGTGTGTTGTGCGGGTGCTGGGCCGTGGGTTGTGCGGGTGCTGGGCCGTGGGCTGTGCGGGTGCTGGCCGTGGGCTGTGCGGGTGCTGGGCCGTGGGCTGTGCGGGTGCTGGGCCGTGGCTTGTGCGGTGCTGGCCTGGGCTTGTGCGGGTGCTGAGCGGGGGTTGTGCGGGTGCTGGGCCGGGGTTGTGCGGGTGCTGAGCGGGAGTTGTGCGGTGCTGGCCGGGGGTTGTGCGGGTGCTGGCCGTGGGCATGTGCGGGTGCTGGGCTGTGCGAGTGGCTGGGCCGTGGGCTGTGCGGGTGCTGGGCGTGGGCTGTGCGGGTGCTGGGCCGTGGGCTGTGCGGTGCTGGCCCGGGGGCTGTGCGGGTGCTGGGCCGTGGGCTGTGCGGGTGTGGCCCGGGGGCTGTGCGGGTGCTGGGCCGGGGCTGGGCCGGGGGTTGTGCGGGTGCTGGGCCGTGGGCTTGTGCGGGTGCTGGGCCGGGGGTTGTGCGGGTGCTGCGGGAGCACTGGGCGCGGCGGGCGCTGCGGGAGCACTGGGCGCGGCGGGCGCTGCGGGAGCACTGGGCGCGGCGGGCGCTGCGGGCGCTGCGGGAGCACTGGGCGCGGCGGGCGCTGTGGGAGCGGCGGGCGCTGCGGGAGCACTGGGCGCGGCGGGCGCTGTGGGAGCGGCGGGCGCGGCGGGAGCACTGGGTGGTGCTGGTTGTAGACCCAGAGCTTCCTGTGACAAGGATTGAGTAAATTGGGTTTAAATTCTCTGGAGTTTAAAAGAACACGAGGCGATTTCACTGAAACTGGCAGAATCCTGAGGGAGCTGTGTACAGCGCGCATGCCAGGCCGGAGTGCTGAGTGAGGACGGTTGTGTGGGTGCTGAGCGGGGGGGGGTGTGGTGCTGAGACGGGGGGGGTTTGTTTGTGCTGAGCAGGGGTTTGTGTGGGTGCTGAGCGAGGGGGTTGTGTTGGTGCTGGTGAGGAAGGTTATGTGGGTGCTGGGCCCGTGTGTTGTGCGGGAGTGCGGCCGTGTGTTGTGCTGGTGCTGGGCCGTGGGTTGTGCGGGTGCAATGGGCCGTGGGCTTGCGGGTGCTGGGCCCTGGCTGTTGCGTTGCTGGGCCTGGCTGTGCGGGTGCTGGCCGTGGGCTTTGCTGGTGCTTTGCCGTGGGCTTTGCGGGTGCTGGGACCGTGGCTGTACGGGTGCCTGGCCCGTGGGCTGTGCGGTGCTGGCCGTGGGCTTGTGCGGGTGCTGAGCCGGGGGTTGTGCGGCGTGCTGAGCGTGGATTTGTGCGGGTGCTGGGCCGGGGGCTGTGCGGGTGCTGGGCCGTGGGCTGTGCGGGTGCTGGGCCGGGGGCTGTGCGGGTGCTGGGCCGTGGGCTGTGCGGGTGCTGGGCCGTGGGCTGTGCGGGTGCTGGGCCGTGGGCTGTGCGGGTGCTGGGCCGTGGGCTGTGCGGGTGCTGGGCCGGGGGCTGTGCGGGTGCTGGGCCGGGGGCTGTGCGGGTGCTGGGCCGGGGGCTGTGCGGGTGCTGGGCCGGGGGCTGTGCGGGTGCTGGCCGGGGCTGTGCGGGTGCTGGGCCGGGGGCTGTGCGGGTCTGGCCCGGGGGCTGTGCGGGTGCTGGGCCCGGGTGTGCGGCGTGCTGGGCCGGGGTTGTGCGGGTGCTGGGCCGGGGGTTGTGCGGGTGCTGAGCAGGGGTTGTGCAGATGCTGAGCGGGGGCTTGTGCGGGTGCGGGTGCTGGGCCGGGGGCTTGTGCGGGTGCTGGGCCGGGGGCTTGTGCGGGTGCTGGGCCGGGGGTTGTATGGGTGGCTGAGGGGTTACTCGGGTGCTACATTAATGGTGTTTCTCTTGCCCCCAGCATCCTGTTTGCTGATATTGTTGGTTTCACTCAATTGTCATCAACCTGCAGCGCTCAGGAGCTGGTGAAACTTCTCAACGAACTCTTTGCCCGCTTTGATAAACTGGCAGCGGTAAGTCTGCCCTGAGAGTGGGCACATACAACACTGTGTATACTCACACCACATATACACTGCACTGTGTACACAAGTTCTGTGTACATACTCACACTGTGTACACCTGCATGAGCATACACTACACTGTGTACACCCACACTAAATACACACTATACTGTGTACACTCACACTGAGTACACACACAGAGTACACACTGCACTGTGTACACTCACACTGAATACACACTCACACTGTGTACACCTGCACCGAGTATACACTATACTGTGTAATCCACACCGAATACGCACTACACGCTCACACCGAGTACACGCTCACACCGAGTACACGCTCACGATGTCTACACGTGCTGAGTACACACTACGTTGTGCACACACACACTGAGTACACACCGAGTACACATTATACTGTGACACACACACCAAGTACACACTACACACTCACACTGTGCACACCCATACAGTCCTGGGGTCCCCAGAGCATTATGCTAGGCCAGTGACAATACTGAGTTTCCCCTTGTGGTCTCATTCCGGTTGTTTCAGACCAATCCACCATCCAGGAAGGTATCCAGTCATCATTCATTATGAGATTATCTTTTTCATTCCTTTATTGATCAGTCCATGTGCTGTCTGGATTTCTTAAGTTCTCAAATCCTGTATCTGGCTACAGTTCATTGGCTGTACAAAGTACAAAGTCCCACACACTCAGTTCTAAAGTTTATAACTCACCCTGATACTGGTGAAAAATGTGTTTTTATAGTTTGGTTCTTGAGTTACAAATCCAAGGTGGTGTTTTAACTGGAAAGAAGAATTCCACAATGGAAACACACTCAAAAGGTCAGAGGAGTTTTTTTTTGTTTTATCAAATGTGGAGGAAATTGGGTCACAGGACTGCTGATTTAGGGCAGCACGGTAGCACAGTGTTTAGCACTGCTGCCTCACAGCTCCAGGGACCTGGGTTCAATTCCCGGCTTGGGTCACTGTGTGGAGTTTGCATTTTCTCCCCGTGTCTGCGTGGGTTTCCTCCGGGTGCTCCGGTTTCCTCCCACAGTCCAAAGATGTGTGGATTAGGTTGATTGGGCATGCCAGATTATCCATAGCATCTCGGGATGTGTAGATTAGAGGGATTAGCGGGATAAATGTATGGTGTTGCAGGAATAGGGCCTGAGGTGGGATTGTGGTCAGTGAAGACTCGATGGGTCGAATAGCCTCCTTCTGCATTGCAGGGTTTCTATGATTCTATGATTAATTTTTAACAACAAAAGAAAACGTTTATTTAACATAAAACAGTGAATTATAACACAATACTTCTCTATTCTTTAGCTTAACACACACACACATATTTAACATTAATACGGATGACAGCTGTGCACACACACACACATGGTACACACACACATGGTACACACACACTCCCACTGTGCACATACACTCTGCACACAAATTGTGTACAAATGCTGTGCATACACGCACCACCCACACTCACACTGTGCACACATGCACTGTGCAAACACACACAGTGCACTCATACAGTGCACACACACATTGTGCACACAGTTATATACTCATATTCATGCTGTTCAGCTTCTGACAACATACACAATCGCACACGCTGACACGCTCACACGCTGACACGCTCACACATGCTTACGCGCTTGCACACGCTGACGCAATCACACACGCTGACGCTGACACGCTCACACACGCTGATACTGATCACTATCAGCAGGTGATGGGCAGAAGGTGATTCTGACCTTTAGTTGTGACTGTTCCTCACAATAAATTTCCAAGCAATAAAAATCCTTCTCTATCCCTCAGAAATACCACCAGCTGCGGATCAAGATTCTGGGTGATTGTTATTACTGTATCTGCGGATTACCGATCACTCGGGATGATCACGCTGCCAGCTCCATCCACATGGGCCTGGCCATGGTTGACGCCATCTCGTAAGTTCATTCTGACAAACACTGCACCACTGCTGGGTGGGTGGGATGGGTGCTGGCTGCTGGGTATAGTGGCTGGGTGCTGGGTGGGTGCAGGCGCTGGATGCAGTGGGCGGGGATGAGTTTGGGTTTTGGTGAGTGTGTGTGGGTGCTGGGGTGAGAACGTAGAACACTGCAGCACAAACAGACCCTTCGGTAAGTCAGCGGTTTCTCTTGCCCCCGCTGATCACATCTATATCTACCAATCCACAGACCTATCTATAACCTCCTATCCTATTTTCCATATACTCATCCAGAAGTCTCTTAAAAGACCCCAGTGAGTTTGCCTCAACAACCTCCGACAGCAGTCGGTTCCATTCACTCACCACCCTCTGAGTGAAAAACCTACCCCTGACATGTCCTTTGTATTTGCTTCCCTGCACCTTAAATCTGTGACCTCTCGTAGTGACCATTTCAGCTCGGGGAAATAGTCTCTGAGAGTCCACCCTATCTATTCCTCTCAACATTTTATAAACCTCTATCAGGTCGCCTCTCAACCTTCGTCTCTCCAGTGAGCAGAGTCCCAGCTCCCTCAACCTATCTTCATAAGGTCTGCCTCCCAATCCAGGCAGCATCCTTGTAAATCTCCCCTGAACTCTCTCAATAGCGTCTACATCCTTCCTATAATGAGGTGACCAGAACTGCGCACAATACTCCAACTGGGGTCTGACAAGAGTCTTATAGAGCTGCATCATTACATCCTGACTCCTAAACTCTATTCCTTCATTAATGAAGGCCAGTACAACCGTACGCCTTCTTGACCACTTCCTCCACCTGAGAGGCCGATTTAAGAGTCCTATGGACCCCGACCCCGAGATCCTTCTGCTCTACAACACAGCTAAGACTCCTACCCCTTATAATTTTACCCTTCATCCCGTTTATTCTGCCAAAATGGACACTACACATTTATCGCGTTGAAGTCCATCTGCCACTTCTCTGCCCAGTCTTGCATCCTGTCTATGTCCCGCTGCAACTTTTGACTCCCTCCAACCATCCACAACACCACCGATTTTTTTATTGTCGGCGAACTTCTAACCCATCCCTCCACTTCCTTATCCAGGTCATTTATGAAAATGACAAACAGCGGGGTCCTAGAACAGATCCCTGGGGCACTCCACTGGTGACTGACCTCCACTATCTCTTTTAGATAGTGAAGAGGGATGTTCAATTTGCAGAGACTTGGACAATTTGCAGAGCTGGGCTGAGATGGCAAATGGATTTAAAATGTGGAAAAGTGTGGAGGTAATGCACTTTGGCAGGAATAATAAATGTGTAGAATATAGGACTAATGGTAGGATTCTTATAGTGTTGATGAACAGAGGGATCTTGGTGTATTTGTGCATACATCCCTGAAAGTAGGCAGTCCAAGTCGATAAGGTTGTTAAGAAGGCATATGGAGTCTTAGCTTTTATTGGTAGGGATTGAATTTCGGAGCCGCAACGTCATGTTGCAACTGTACAAAACTCTAGTGCGGCCGCACTTGGAGTATTGTGTGCAGTTCTGTTCCCACATTATAAGAAAGATGTGGAAGGCATTGGAGAGGGTACAGAGGAGGTTTACCAGGATGTTGCCTGGTATGGAGGGCAGGTCTTATGAGGAGAGGCTGAGGGATTTGAGGTTGTTTTTTATAAAGGAGCAGCTAAGAGGAGACCTTATCGAACATATAAATGATTAGAGGTTTTTAGATAGGGTGGACAGTGTAGCCTTTTTCCTAGGATGGAGAAAGCTAGCACGGAGACACAGCTTTATTAAGGGGTGATAGTTATAGGACGGTATCAGAGGTAGGTTCTTTACCCAGAGGGTGGTTAGGGAGTGGAATGCCCTGCCTGCGGCAGTTGTAGATGCACCAAGTTTGGTGGCGTTTAAGAGGTTAGTTGATAAGTTTATGGAAGAGAAGGGAATGGGTTTAGTTTGGAGGGTCATTGCCTTTTTCATAATTGGTCGGCACAACATCGAAGGCCTAAGGGCCTGTTCTGCGCTGTAATGTTCTATGTTCTATGTAGAAAAAGACCCATCCACAACCACTCTCTGCCTTCTGCCGGCAAGCCAGTTCTGGATCCACGAGGCCAAAGCCCCTTGGATCCCATGCCGTCTCACCTTCTCAAGAAGCCTTGCATGGGGGACCTTATCAGACACCTTGCTAAAGTCCATATACATCACGTCCACTGCTCTTCCTTCGTCAATGTGTTCAATTGCAAGACAAATGTGCAAGACAACGTTCCGAGGAGACAGGGAGGTTTTGGTAGGACGCGGGAACCGTGGTGCACGAAGGTTGTGTTGAACCTAGTCAGGAAGAAAAGAAAGGTGTATAAAAGGTTCAGAGAGCTAGGGGATGTTAGGGATCTAGAGGAGTATAAGGTGTGTAGAAGGGAACTTAAAAAGGAAATTAGGAGAGCCAGAAGGGATCATGAGAAGGCCTTGGCAGGGAAGATTAAGGAGAATCCCAAGGCCTTCTACAAATATGTGAAAAGTAAAAGGATGAGAAGAGAAGGGATAGGTCCTATAAAAGGTGAAGGGGGAAAAGTCTGTGTGAATCCGGAAGAAATGGCAGAGGTGCTTAACGAGTACTTTGCCTCGGTATTCACAGTGGAAAGTGAACTGGGAGATTGCACTGCAGGTTTGAGGCATACGGAAAAGATTGAGTATGTGGATGTTAGGAAAGAGGATGTGTTAGACCTGTTAAATTCTATCAAGATAGACAAGTCACCGGGACCGGATGGGATGTACCCCAGGTTATTGTGGGAGGTGAGGGAAGTGGTTGCAGAGCCCCTGGCGATGATCTTTGCGTCATCCATGGAAACGGGAGAGGTTCCGGAGGATTGCAGATGTGGTTCCAATTTTTAAGAAAGGGAACAGGGATAGTCCAGGAAATTACTGACTGGTGAGTCTGACTTCAGTGGTTGGTAAGCTAATGGAGAGGTTTCTGAGGGATAAGATATATGAACATTTGGAGAAGTTTGGACTGATTAGAAATAGTCAGCATGGTTTTGTCAAGGGCAGGTCATGACTTACGAGCCTAGTTGAGTCCTTCGAAAATGTGACTGAACATATTGACTCACTTCCTAACTAGGTTCACCACAACCTTCGTGCACCACGGTTCCCACGTCCTACCAAAACCTCCTTCGCTCCTCGGAACGTTGTCTTGCAGAGCCCCAGACAAACATTCCTTGAAAATCCGCCACTTTCCTTCTGTACTTTTCCCCAAGAACACCTCCTTCCAGTTTATTCGTCCAGTTATCTGCCTGATGTTTTCATATTTCCCCTTACTCCAGACAAACACCTTCCTAGCCTGCCTGATCCTATCTCTTTCCATTGCTATCGTGAAGGAAATAGAATATGATTATCATTCCCAAGATACCCTCCTACTGTGAGATCCGACACCTGCCCTGGCTCATTAGTAAGCACCAGGTCAAGTACTGTCTCTCCTCTCATAGGCTTTTCCACATACTGTGTCAGGAAACATTGCTGAACACACCTAACAAACTCCACACCATCCAAACCCCTTACCCTTGGGATATTCCAGTCGATGTTTGGGAAATTGAAATCTCCCATCACGACAACCCTGTTATTTCTACATCTGTCTAGGATCTGTTTCCCTATCTGCACCTCAAGTTCCCTGTCGCTATTGGGCAGCCTATAGAATACACCCAGCAAAGTGTTCCTAACTTCCACCCACAGAGACTCCGTAGACATTCCCTCCCCGTCTTCCACCTTCTGTACAGCCATGACACTGTCCCTGATCAACAGTGCCACACCATCTCCTCTTTTGCCCCCAACCCCGTCCCTCCTGAAGCATCTGAACCCAGCACCTGAAGTACCCAGTCCTGTGAGGTGGGTGCGGTGTGTGGGTGCTGGGGTGAGGTGGGTGTACTGTGTGGGTGCTAGGGTGAGGTGGGTGTGGTGTGTGGGTGTTGGGGTGAAGTGGGTGTGGTATGTGGGTGCTAGGGTGAGGTGGGTGTGGTGTGTGGGTGCTGGGGTGAGGTGGGTGTGGTGTGTGGTGCTGGGGTGAGGTGGGTGGGGTGTGTGGGTGCTGGGGTGAGGTGGGTGCGGTATGTGGGTGCTGGGGTGAGCTAGGTGTGGTGTGTGGGTGCTGGGTAGGTGGGGTGTGGTGTGTGGGGGCTGGGGTGAGGTGGGTTCTGGGGTGAGGTGTGTGCTGTGTGAGGTGGGTGCTGGGGTGAAGTGGGTGTGGTGGTGTGGGTGCTAGGGTGAGGTGGGTGTGGTCTGTGTGCTGGGGTGAGGTGGGTGTAGTGTGTGGGTGCTGGGGTGAGGTGGGTGCTGTGGGTGATGTGGGTGCTTAGGAGTGAGTGGGTGTGGGTGCGTGGGTGCTAGGTGAGGTGTGTGCGGTGCGTGGGTGCTAGGGTGAGGTGGGTGGGTGTGTGTGGGTGCCTGGTGTGAGGTGATGTGGTGTTGGTGCTGGGTGGGTGGGTGCGGTGTGTGGGTGCTGGTGTGAGGTGGGTGTGGTGTGTGGGTGCTAGGTGAAGTGGTGCGGTGTGTTGGGTGCTAGGGTGAGTGGGTGCGGTGCGTGGGTGCTGGGATGAGGTGGGTGGCGGTTGGGTGCTGGGGTGAGGTGGATGCGTGTGTGGGTGCTGGGATGAGGTGGGTGCGGTGTGTGGGTCTGGGTGAGGTGGGTGCGGTGTGTGGTGCTGGGGTAAGGTGGTGCGTGTATGGTGCTGGGGTGAGCTGGTGCGGTGTTGGGTGCTGCGGTGCGGTGTGTGGGTGCTGGCGTGAGGTGGGTGTGGTGGGTGCGGTGTGTGGGTGCTGAGGTGAGGTGGGTGTGGGGTGAGGTGGGTGTGGTAGTTGCGGTGTGTGGGTGCTGCGGTGGGTGGGTGCTGGGGTGAGGTGGGTGCTGGGATGCAGTGGGGGTGGTGTGTGGGTGCTGGGGTGCAGTGAGTGCAGTGTGTTGGTGCTGGGGTGCAGTGGGTGCGGTATGTGGGTGCTGTGGTGAGGTGGGTGCGGTGTGTGCGTGCTGGGGTGAGGTGGGTGCTGTGTGTGGGGCTAGGGTGAATTGGTTGTTGGTGTGGTGCTGGGGTGAGGTGGATGTGAGTGGGTGCGGTGTGTGGGTGCTGTTGTGAGGTGGTTGGCGGTGCGTGGGTGCTAAGGGGAAGTGGGTGCGCTGCGTGGGTGCTAGGGTGAGGTGGATGCGCTGCGTTGGTGCTAGGTGAGGTGGATGCAGTGTGTGGGTGCTGGGATTAGGTGGGTGCGGTGTGTGGGTGCTGGGGTGAGGTGGATGCGCTGCGTGGGTGCTAGGGTGAGGTGGATGCGCTGCCGTGGGTGCTAGGGTGAGGTGGATTGCGCTGCGTGGGTGCTGGTGAGGTGGATGCGCTGCGTGGTGCTGGATTAGGTGGGTGCGGTGTGGGTGCTGGGATGAGGTGGGTGCGGTGTGGGTGCTGGGTGAGTGGATGCAGTTGTGTGGGTGCTGGGGTGGGTGGGTGCTGTGTGTGGGTGCTAGGGTGAGGTTGGGTGCAGTGTGTGGGTGCTGGGGTGAGGTTGGTGCAGTGTGTGGGTGCTGGGTGAGGTGGTGCGGTGTGTGGGTGCTGAGGTGAGGTGGGTGCGGTGTGTGGGTGCTGGGGTGAGGTGGGTGCGGTGTGTGGGTGCTGGGTGAGGTGGGTGCTGTGTGTGGGTGCTAGGGTGAGGTGGGTGCTGTGTGTGGGTGCTGGGGGGTGGGTGCAGTGTGTGGGTGCTAGGGTGGGTGGGTGCAGTGTGTGGTGCTGGGTGAGGTGGGGCAGTGTGTGGGTGCTGGGGTGAGGTGGGTGCAGTGTGTGGGTGCTGGGGTGAGGTGGGTGCAGTGTGTGGGTGCTGGGGTGAGGTGGGTGCTGTGTGTGGGTGCTGGGGTGAGGTGGGTGCAGTGTGTGGGTGCTGGGGTGAGGTGGGTGCAGTGTGTGGGTGCTGGGGTGAGGTGGGTGCAGTGTGTGGGTGCTGGGGTGAGGTGGGTGCAGTGTGTGGGTGCTGGGGTGAGGTGGGTGCTGTGTGTGGGTGCTGGGGTGAGGTGGGTGCAGTGTGTGGGTGCTGGGTGAGGTGGGTGCAGTGTGTGGGTGCTGGGGTGAGGTGGGTGCAGTGTGTGGGTGCTGGGGTGAGGTGGGTGCAGTGTGTGGGTGCTGGGGTGAGGTGGGTGCTGTATCATTCACTGCTTTGTGTTTTGTAGCTATGTTCGTGAGAAGACTCAGACGGAGGTGAATATGAGAGTTGGGATCCACACGGGAACAGTCCTGGGTGGGGTCCTGGGTCAGAGGAACTGGCAGTACGATGTCTGGTCCACAGACGTGACACTCGCAAACAAGATGGAGGCCAGCGGCATCCCCGGGTGAGAGAAACACTGTCAAATCTCCCTCACAACAAACACACAAGCCTGACAGGCGGGGGTGACAGGGTGAGGGTGACAGGCGGGAGGTCCATCCTGACCTGTCAGCATTTCTCTGCTGGACGGCTGAGGGCACTGCCCGTTCAGCCTGAACTCTGCAGCTGGCAGCGAGGGTGAGGATGGCCGGGGTTGGGGGGGGGGGTAAGAGTGACAGGGGCTGTCTCTCAACGGCCACTTATCCCCCTCAAGCCTCAACCCTCATGGCTGCTCTTCCTCTTCCCAACATAATTTGTGCAAGACCCTCACCCCCTGAATCTCCCCCTCGGCCTCTCCATCCCTGAGGTCCCCCAGCAGCCTCCCTCCCCCTCCCTCCCCGTCCCCCTCCCCCTCCTCGTCCCCCTCCCCCTCCTCAGTCCCCCTCCCCCTCCCCCTCCCCAGTCCCCCTCCCCCTCCCCCTCCCCAGTCCCCCTCCCCCCCCCTCCCCCTCCCTCTCCCCTCACCCCTCCCCCATCCCCCTCCCCTCACCCTCCCCAGTCCCCCTCCCCCTCCCCTCCCCTCCCCCTCCCCCTCCCCCTCCCCCCTCCCCACCTCCCCCTCCCCCTCCCCCTCCAGTCCCCCTCCCCTCCCCCTCCCCTCCCCCCTCCCCCCCCCCCTCCCCCTCCCCCTTCCCTTCCCCCTTCCCCCTTCCCCTCCCCCTCCCTCCCCCTCCCCCTCCCCCTCCCCCCCCCCCTTCCCCCCTCCCCCCTCCCCCCCCTCCCCCTCCCCCCTTCCCCTCCCCCTCCCCCTCCCCCTCCCCCTCCCCCCTTCCCCTCCCCCTCCCCCCTTCCCCTCCCCCTCCCCCCCTCCCCTCCCCCTCCCCCCTCCTCCCCTCCCCCTCCCCCCCTCCCCCTCCCCTCCCCCCTCCCCCTCCCCCTCCCCTCCCCCTCCCCCTCCCCCCTCCCCCTCCCCCTCCCCCCTCCCCCCCCCTCCCCCTCCCCCCCCCCCTCCTCAGTCCCCTCCCCCTCCCCCTCCCCCTCCTCCCCCCCCTCCCCCTCCCCCTCCCCCTCCCCCTCCCCCTCCTCAGTCCCCCTCCCCCTCCTCAGTCCCCTCCCCCTCCTCAGTCCCCCTCCCCCTCCCCCCCCTCCCCTCCTCTGTCCCCCTCCCCCCTCTGTCCCCCCCTCCTCGCCCCCTCCCCCTCCTCCCCCCTCCCCCTCCTCAGTCCCCAGCACCCCCCACCCCCCAGCCGGCTGTTCCGAAACATCGCCTTCTCTAGCCCTGCTCTCTGGTCCAAGCAGAGCGAATGACAGCAATCAGATTCACCAGTTGCTCTCGGAGGCAGGAATTTGCACCAATGAGGATTTGACACTGGGAGAACTCTCGTCCTATCCACAGCCAATGAGCTCCTCAGCTGCTGCAACTGGCTGGGAGATGATCCAATGGCAGAATGGGACATAACACACCCCCAAAAACAGCAACTGAAAAAATCATTAAACAACCAGAACATCAGCGATTAGCCCACTGTTCCTCAAATAACCCCGATACTGACCCTCTGACAGTGCAACACTCCCTCAGCACTGACCATAGAACATAGAACATTACAGCGCAGAACAGGCCCTTCGGCCTTCGATGTTGTGCCGACCAATTAGGAAAAAGCAATGACCCTCTAACCTAAACCATTCCCTTTCCGTCCATAAACTTATCAACTAATCTCTTAAACACCACCAAACTTGGCGCATCTACAACTGTTGCAGGCAGGGCATTCCACTCCCGAACCACCCTTTGGGTAAAGAACCTGCCTCTGATATCCGTCCTATAACTATCACCCCTTAATTTAAAGCTGTGTCCCCTCGTGCTAGCTTTTTCCATCCTAGGAAAAAGGCTATCACTGTCCACCCTATCTAAACCTCTAATCATCTTATATGTTTCAATAAGGTCCCCTCTTAGCCGCCTCCTTTCTAACGAAAACAACCTCAAATCCCTCAGCCTCTCTTCATAAGACCTGCCCTCCATACCAGGCAACATCCTGGTAAACCTCCTCTGTACCCTCTCCAATGCCTCCACATCTTTCTTATAATGTGGGGACCAGAACTGCACACAATACTCCAAGTGCGGCCGCACTAGAGTTTTGTACAGTTGCAACATGACGTTGCAGCTCCGAAATTCAGTCCCCCTACCAAATAAAAGCTAAGACTCCGTATGCCTTCTTAACAACCTTCTCGACTTGATTGCCAACTTTCAGGGATCTATGCACATATACACCAAGATCCCTCTGTTCATCAACACTATTAAGAGTCCTACCATTAGCCCTATACTCTACACATTTGTTATTCCTGCCAAAGTGAATTACCTCACACTTTTCCACATTAAACTCCATTTGCCACCTCTCGGCCCAGCTTTGCAATTTGTCCTGCACCTGTGACAGTGCGGCACTCCCTCGCACTGACCCTTTGACAGCGCGGCATTCCCTCAGCACTGACCCTCTGACAGTGCGGCACTCCCTCAGCACTGACCCTCTGACAGTGCGGCACTCCCTCAGCACTGACCCTCTGACAGTGCGGCACTCCTCAGCACTGACCCTCTGACAGTGCGGCACTCCCTCAGCACTGACCCTCTGACAGTGCGGCACTCCCTCAGCACTGACCCTCTGACAGTGCGGCGCTCCCTCAGCACTGACCCTCTGACAGTGCGGCGCTCCCTCAGCACTGACCCTCTGACAGTGCGGCGCTCCCTCAGCACTGACCCTCTGACAGTGCGGCACTCCCTCAGCACTGACCCTCTGACAGTGCGGCACTCCCTCAGCACTGACCCTCTGACAGTGCGGCACTCCCTCAGCACTGACCCTCTGACAGTGCGGCACTCCCTCAGCTTACCCTCTGACAGGCGGCACTCCCTCACACTAACCCTCTGACAGTGC
>JAGIQG010000012.1:88710991-88781260 GCA_024679065.1 Sphyrna mokarran
TCTCTCCCTCTCCCTATCTGCTCTCTCTCTCTCTCCCTTTCTCTCTCTCACTCTCTCCCTTTCTCTCTCTCCTCTCTCCCCTTTCCTCTCCTCTCTCTCTCTCCCTTTCTCTCTCTCTCGCTCTCTCTCTCCTTCTCTCTCTCTCCCTATCTCTCTCTCTTCTCTCTCTCTCTCTCCCTTTCTATCTCTCTCCTGAAACCTTTCTCTCGTCTCTCTCCCCATTTCTCTCTCTCTCTCCCCCCTTTCCTTTTCTCTCTCTCTCCCATTCTCTCTCTCCTCTCCTTTCTCTCTCTCTCTCCCCCTTTCTCTCTCCCCTCTCCCTCCTTTCTCTCTCTCTCCCCCTTTCTCTCTCTCTCCCCCCTTTTCTCCTCTCTCTCTCCCCTTTCTTTCTCTCTCTCTCTCCGTTCTCTCTCTCTCTCTCCCTCTCCCTATCTCTCTCTCTCATCTCTCCCTCTTCTCTCTTCTCTCTCTCCCCCTTTTTTTCTCTCTCTCCTCTCCCCCCTTCTCTCTCATCTCCCCCTTTCCTTCTCTCTCCTGTCCTACTCTCTCTCTCCCCCTTTCTACTCCCCTTTCTCTCTCTCTCTCCCCCTTTCTCTCTCTCTCTCCCCTTTCTCTCTCTCCTCTCTCTCTCTCTCCTTTCTCTCTCTCTCTTCAGCTCCCGATCCTCTCTCCTCCCTTTCTCTCTCCTCTCTCCCTCTCCCCTAGCTCTTCTCCTCTCGCTCCTTTCTCTCTCCTCCCTCCGCCCCTTTTCTCCTCATCTCGTCTCTCTCTCTCCTTTCTCCTCTCTCCTGTCCCTTTTCTCTCTCCCTTTCCCTTTCTCTCTCTCTCCCTTTCTCTCTCTCTCCCTTTCTCTCTCTCTCCCTTTCTCTCTCTCTCCCTTTCTCTCTCTCTCCCTTTCTCTCTCTCTCCCTTTCTCTCTCTCTCCCTTTCTCTCTCTCTCCCTTTCTCTCTCTCTCTCTCTCTTTCTCATTCTCTCAATTTATTTGGCAATCACTGTTCACTCTTTTTCAGAAGTTGTCTCTTACATCATCCAATGGAAACTCGCCACTCTTGATTAACACCACGGAGTGTAACGGCAGCCCCCACAGCCCCTGCCCCAGCCCAGATGATGCTGAGGATTTGGATACCCGGGTGAGTGACACAGTATGGCACAGCCTAACTCTCACTAAAATCATCTGTCTGCATTCTTCAACTGCATTACTGCAGGAAGGTACCTGTGAGACCTGCTAATGTTTTAGTGAATGGTGAGTTGGTGAAATACAAACAGTCAGATTAAAATTTTAAGTGAAGTAAAATGGGGGAAAGTGCTGAGAGAGAGAGTTAATGTTTCCAGATGTGTCAACTTGAGTCAATGTCAGGTGATTGATCAGAAACATTAACTCCGTTCCTTCCTCCATCACTGCTGCCAGAATCATGGAGCATTTGGAACAGTTTCTCATTTTAACGTGTGCAGTATTTTGTTGTTGTGGGAATAGGTCAAAGTGGGAGAAAGTCAGAGAAATAAACAACACAGATTGATCTGTCATCTGAAAATAAGTAAATGATGTTTGTGTGTGAGTGTAACCATCACATCTGATGTTATTGAGCAAACTAGACTCAGAGTGAGGTCTGGCACAATGATCATAAATCCTTTTTTATTATTGAAATGAGGAGGAATAGCTACTGACCTCAAAAGCATAGAACCCCAGAAACACCTGCAGAATTGTAAAAATTAAAAGATGTAAAAAAACTGAAACCCACAAGATTAAAGTTTAGTTAAATAGTTCTAAAGAAAGTATAGTACATAAGAACACAAATTCTCAGTGTTGGGAGCATAAGAAGCACTGAGAAGACATACAGGTTAAGGCAAGATAAGTCAGTGAGATTTCTTAAATTGGCAAAATTCTTTTTCAGTTCTTCAGTTGAAGCTGAAAACCTGAGAAAGAATGCACAGCCTTGTCGGATTGGTGTGGGTGAGGTTTACTCATATTTACAAGGTGAAGTAGGTAAAGAGATTAAGATATTAAGGGATGCAAGTGCTATTTAATGTTTAGTAATGTGAGATGAGGAAGTATAGTAGTTTGGAAGGAGTATCACCAGAAAAGGTAGTAAAATGTGGAATTGGAGGTGAAGGGTGTAGTCTTTCATTATGTAAGGCAAGGTTAGAGAGATGAGTGACAAGGGATGAAGTGATGATAGGAGTATTAGGGGTTTCCTTTACATTTTATCCTGGTTAGTGGTATAGCTGGATCACAGGTCAGATGACTGTTGTGATTGAAAAACCTGAGGAAAGTCAAACAACTGAGATGTTGTAGGAAACATGTCCTGGAATGTTTCCCAGTTGTTGGTAACTAGAGCACAAAGGAGGATTGAGACAGGAGGAGGAGAAATCAAAGAGCAAAGTTAATTAGACAGAGGCTCAGTTTTCAGAACAATATTTTGACGACATGGTTGATAAAGAACAAGAACAGGTGGAGGATAAAGCGGATATTTTGACTTCAGTGAAGTTGGCAAAATTATAGCAGAAAGATACAGAGATGAAACAGATATATTAATAAACATACGCAGAAGAAGAATCTGAATGAATCCTGGATTGTTATTACATTAGAAATAATGTTTTCATGAGAAAATTTAGACCTTTACATATTCAGGCAGATGAAAAATAGGCAGAAGTTCATTAAGTTGGATTAAAAATATAGAAAATCAAGTTGTGAGGAATTTGGTTATGGAAGGGAGGTTTTGTGAGTAACACATTAGATTCCACAAGGCTGGGTAAGGAAAATTCAAGTAAAGATACAAAAACACTTTCATTGGCCCGGACAGAGTAAAGAGAGGGTGATATTTTTCCATACATGCCACGCATATCGGACAATAGGAAAAAAACAAGCTATAATTAAACCCGAATCATAGAACATAGAACATAGAACATAGAACAATACAGCACAGAACAGGCCCTTCGGCCTTCGATGTTGTGCCGACCAAAATAAAAAGCAATGCCCCTCCAAACTAAACCATTCCCTTCTCTTCCATATACTTATCAATTAACCTCTTAAACGCCACCAAACTTGGCGCATCTACAACAGCTGCAGGCAGGGCATTCCACTCCCTAATCACTCTTTGAGTAAAGAACCTACCTCTGATATCCGTCCTATAACTCATACCCCTTAATTTAAAGCTGTGTCCCCTCGTGCTAGCTTTCTCCATCCTAGGAAAAAGGCTATCACTGTCCACCCTATCTAAACCTCTAATCATCTTATATGCTTCAATAAGATCCCCTCTTAGCCGCCTCCTTTCTAACGAAAACAACCTCAAATCCCTCAGCCTCTCTTCATAAGACCTGCCCTCCATACCAGGCAACATCCTGGTAAACCTCCTCTGTACCCTCTCCAATGCCTCCACATCTTTCTTATAATGTGGGGACCAGAACTGCACACAATACTCCAAGTGCGGCCGCACTAGAGTTTTGTACAGTTGCAACATGATGCTGCGGCTCCTAAATTCAATCCCCCTACCAATAAAAGCTAAGACTCCATATGCCTTCTTAACAACTTTATCCACTTGACTGCCTACTTTCAGGGATCTATTGACACATACACCAAGATCCTTCTGTTCCTCAACACTATTAAGAGCCCTACCATTAGCCCTATACTCTACACATTTATTGTTCCTGCCAAAGTGCATTACCTCACACTTTTCCACATTAATATTCATCCCACTATTTGAACAACCTTTTACTAGGGTTCCAATTGATTGTGTGGGACCCTGCTAAAATGAAAAAGGGAAACTATGTTCTGGTTGAAGTTAGGGAAATTCTGCAGGTTTCTCAATGGTCTGTATCTCAGTGAAACATCAGAGGCAGTTTAAATTCATTTCAGCAAGTATATTTGTGAGTGCTAACTTTATTTAAAGTCTGTAAGAAGAATGTTGCTTATTTGAAACTAAAATAGTGATAAGTTAGAAATTATGACAGAAAGGATGGTGGTAGGAGGCTATAAGATTGTTTGAAAACTGGTATTTTGTAGCATACCACAAGGTTCAGTTTTGGGTCCCTTATTGTTATTTTGGTCTCCTTATCTGAGGAAGGATGTTCCTTGTTATAGAGGGAGCACAGCAAAGGTTTACCAGGCTGATTCCTGGGATGGCAGGTTTGTCTTATGAGGAGAGACTGAGTGGGTTAGGATTATATTCACTGGAGTTTAGAAGAGTGAGAGGGAATCTGATAGAAACTTATAAAATTCTAACAGGGTTAGACAGGATAGATTCAGAAAGAATGTTCCTGATGGTGGGGGGGAGTCCAGAACCAGGGGTCAGAGTTTGAGGAGGGGTAAACATTTTAGAACTGAGGTGAGGAAAAATTTCTTCCCCTAAAGGATGGGGAATGTGTGGAATTCACTCCCATGAAAGTAGTGGGAGAAATTAGATTTAGCTCTTACGGCTAAAGAGATCAAAGGATATGGAGGGAAAGAGGGATCAGGATATAAATTCAATCAAAATGGGGTAGGCACCACATCACTGTCAAAATGAATGGCAGAGCAAGCTCAAAGGGCCAAATGGCCTCCTACTATTTCTACTTTCCACATTACCCCAAAATCCATCTGTTCCTCCCAGTGTCCCGTGATCTCAGAGAAACAGATGGATTCTGGGGTAATTATTCACTGGTCCCTGAAGATGGCAGAGTTAGTGAATAGGAGAATTAAAAAGGCCAATGGGACACTGGCTTTTATCAGTTGTGGTATAGAGTATAAGAGCAAGGAGGTAATACTCGAGCTGGACAGAGCATTGGTTCAGTCACAGCGGGAGGACTGTGCACAGTTCTGATCACCTCACTATAGGAAGGATGTGATTATACTGGAGGGGATAGAGAGGAGATCACCGGGATGCTGCCTTGGATGGAGCATCTGAGCAATAAGGAGAGACTGGATAGGCTGGGATTATTTTCTTTAGAGCAGAGAAGGCTGAGGGGGAACATGATTGAGGTGTATAAGATTATGAAGGGTAGGGACAGGGTGGATAGGGAGCAGCTGTTCCCCTGGGTTGAGGGGTCAGTCACCAGGGGGCAGAGTTTTAGAGCGAGGGGCAGGATGAGCTCAATGTTGTCCATGACTATTTTGAACAAGAGGTCAGTGAGAGCACGCGTACTGCCCAGAAACCTTGGCCAAACCGGTATTTGAAGTCACCATCAAAGATGTGGTTAGCGTATGCTTAAACTAGACCATCTGACGGGCAACATGACAGCTCAGTGATATCGCTGTGCTGTGCAGATACATGGATTTAGGTTGATATCTGTGGGAGTTTGCGCATTCTCCCCATGCTTGCGTGGGTTTTCTCCGGGTGCTCCAGTTTCGTCCCACATCCCAAAGCTGTGCTCTTAGGCTGATTGGTATAACAAATTGTCCCTAAATTAGTCTTCCCTCAATCTTCCCCTATAGGTGTAGCCAAAGATCATAGGTAGAAGAGCGCACTCATAATGTTAAAATGGCGGTGCAGGCTTGTTGGGCCGAAGGGCCTGTTTCCCGTGCTGTTTTGTTTTGTGTTCTTTATGTTGGAGCAGCCTTAAATGTCTGTTCGGATGATTTACCCGGATGAGCACTCAGATCCTGCACAGAGCAACAACAGAGATATTCACAGACATCCTTAATCGCGCGCACACCGCGCGCGCGCACACACACACATACTGTGCAACATACTGTGCACACACACATTGCGCACACATTCACTGCGCATGCATACACACACTGTGCACGCATTCACACACACTGCACACACACGTACTGCGCACTCACACACACTGCGCATGCACACACACACACATGCGCACACACACACAAACTGCACATGCACATACACTGTGCACACACACTGTGCACACACACTGTGCACACGCATACACACACTACGCACACACATTGCACACACACATACGTGCACACACACCCACACATACTGCACATGCACACACATACTGGGCGCGCACACACCGTGTGCACACACTGCGCGCGCACACACTGCGCACACACATACTGCACACACACACACACACACACTGTGCACACACACACTGCACATGCACACACATACTGTGCACACACATTGTGCACACACATGCACTGTGCACAGACAGACTGCACACACAGACACTGCACATGCACACACACACCACGCACGCACACTGCGTGCACGCACACTGCGTATACACACACATACACTGCCTACACACACTGCATATACACAATGCGTGTACACTCACTGCGCACACTCACTGCGCGCGCACACACGCGCTCACACACTGCATACACACACAGTGCACATGCACACTGCGCAACGCACACTGCACACACACACACACACACACTGAGCACATGCACACTGTGTACTCACACAGACATACACTGCCTACACACACTACACGCACACACACTGCATAGACACAATGCGTGTGCACACACTGCACACTCGCTGCACACACTTGCTGCGCACACGCAGTGCATGTGCAACATTGTGCACGCACACATTTCACACACACACATGCAGTGCACACACAGACACTCTCACAATTTGTCTGCACAGAATACCAACATAATCAAAAAGTGAAATCTCTCAGCAAAGTGAGCCAAAAGGAGCAGAAAGACTGAGTGTAATAAAATGGAAATACTGCAGATGCTGCAAATCTGGAATTAAAACCCAAAATACCAAATAAACTCAACAAGTCTGCAGTGTCTGTGGAGAGAAATAGAATTACTGGGCAGGTTTTTACAGCCTCGCTTGTCCTGAAACTGTAAAATCCCGCCCGAGGTTTCTCTTGTCTGACCCTTGTCCGCAGACGCGGCGGTAAAATTTCAGGCTACATTTTGATTCTGACTCTTATTCAGAAACACTAATTTCTGCATCCACACCATTCACTCACTTTCCTAACCCTAACCTGTTCACTCTGCAGGTTGTCAATCCTTCTTTTCCCAACCCTCGGAGGCGTCTGCGGTTGCGGGATATATCAGAGCGAGTGATCGACGCTGAACAGAACCAGCTGGAGCTCAATCAGTTATTGAACGCAGCCTTGTTGGAGCGAGAGACCCTGCAGGCGTGAGTGATACACCCTCCCCCACACAGCTGGGCCATGCTGAGGGAGGGAGGGAGACCAAACATGATCAAACATGTTCATTGTAGATGCGCCAAGTTTGGTGGCGTTTAAGAGGTTAGTTGATAAGTATATGGAAGAGAAGGGAATGGTTTAGTTTGGAGGGTCATTGATTTTTATATTGGTCGGCGCAACATCGAAGGTCGAAGGGCCTGTTCTGTGCTGTAATGTTCTATGTTCTATAATGCTGGAGACAGCCTTCAACCTGTCTGTGTGTACAACTACTAATAACACAGCACTACCAGGAGAGAGAACAGACAGAGAGAGAGAGGAGGGAGGGAATGGGATGTGGGAGTGGGAGTGAGTATGAGGATTGAGGGTGAATGATGGACAAGGTGCTGTGTGGTGGGGGAGTGTGGAGTGGCTGACGGGGTGTGGGGAGGGAGGGTAGTGGGGGGGCGGGGGTGGTGTTGGGGCGGAGGGAGGGGGGATGGTTGCTCAGTGGAATGTCTCAGTCCAATCACTGACTCTCATAGTGTTCCCCATTAACAGATTGAGAGGAAAATCCACAAACCGACTGTCAATGCGATTCACTGACCCTGAGCTGGAGAGCCGCTTCTCAGTGGAGAAGGAGAAACAGAGTGGAGCTGCATTTAGCTGCTCCTGTGTCATCCTCTTGTTCAGCTTCTTGGTGCAGCTGTTCATTGACCCCGGGTGAGTAGGTGTCGGTGTCAGGGTTAAGGGTTATCGAAAGCGAGTCTCCCTGTTGTTGGACACTGCCACAATCTCCCAGCAGGTGAACACTTGTCATATGATCCAAATTTGCTAAATCTGTTAAGGACAATATAAGATAGGTAAAAGCTGACCATTCCCAGTTGTTAAAGGTCTCAAGGATAAGGCATCACAGATACAAGACTAACTATCAGGGAGTTCATACAGAGAGCAGGAGAAACTTCTTCACACACAGCTGTGAGGCTGTGGGTTTCATCTCCAGGGTGAGTGGTTGACCATAGAATGTTACAGCGCAGTACAGGCCCGTCGGCCCTCGATGTTGCGCCGACCTGTAAAATTAATCTAAAGCCCACCTAACTACACTATTCCAATATCATCCATATCTTTATCCAATGACCATTTAAATGCCCTTAATGTTGGCGAGATCACAACTGTTGCAGGCAGGGCATTCCACACTCTCTCTGAGTAAAGAATCCACCTCTGATATCTGTCCTATATTTATCACCCCTCAATTTAAAGCTATATCCCCTCGTGTTAGCCATCACCATCCGAGGAAAAAGGCTCTCACTGTCCACCCTATCTAACCCTCTGATCATCTTATATGTCTCAATTAAGTCACCTCTTAACCTTCTTCTCTGTAACAAAAACAGCCTCCAAGTTCCTTAGCTTTCCTCATAAGACCTGCCTTCCATACCAGCCAACATCCTGGTAAACCTCCTCTGCACCCTTTCCAATGCTTCCACATCTTTCTTATAATGCGGCGACCAAAACTGTACACAATACTCCAAGTGCGGCCGTACCAGAGTTTTGTACAGTTGTAACATAACCTCACGGCTCCTAAATTCAATCCCCCACCAATAAAAGCTAACACACCTTTCGCCTTCTTAACAATCCTATCAGGACACCCCTTATCCTTCGTTCTCCAAGGAGAAAAGGCCGAGCTCCCTCAACCTGTCTTCATAAGGCATGCCTCCCAATCCAGGCAACATCCTTGTAAATCTCCTCTGCACCCTTTCTATGGCTTTCACATCCTTCCTGTAATGAGGTGACCAGAACTGAACACAATACTCCAAGTGGGGTCTGTCCACAGTCTTATAAAGTTGGAGCATTATCTCCCGACTACTAAACTCAATTCCTCAGTTGATGAAGGCCAGTACACTATACGCCGCCTTAACCACAGCTTCAACCTGCTCAGCTGCTTTCAACGTCTATGAACTCAGACCCCAAGATCCTTCTGATCTTCCACACTGCCAAGAGTCCTACCGTTAATATTATATTCTGCCATCCTATTTGACCTACCAAAATGAACCACTTCACACTTATCTGGCTTGAACTCCATCTGCCACTTCTCCGCCCAGTCTTGCATCCTATTAATGTCTCATTGCAACTTCTGACATCCCTTCAAACTATCCACAACACCTCCAACCTTTGTATCGTCGGCAAAATTACCAACCCATCCCTCTGCTTCCTCATCCAGGTCATTTATAAAAATCACAAACAGCAAGTGTCCCAGAACAGATCCCTGGGGCACTCCACTGGTGACCGACCTCCATACAGAATATGATCCATCTATAACCAGTCTTTGCCTTCTGTGGGTAAGCCAGTTCTGGATCTGGAAAGCAATGTCCCCTTGGATCCCATGCCCCCTCACTTTCTCAATAAGCCTTGCATGGGGCACTTTATCAAATGCCTTGCTGAAGTCCATATAAACCACATCTACTATTCTTCCTTCATCAATGTGTTTAGTCACATCTTCAAAAAATTCAATCAGGCTCATAAAGCATAATCTGCCTTTGACAAAGGCGTGCTAATTATTTCATATCTCTCCAAATGTTCATAGATCCTGCCTCTCAGGATCTTCTCCATCAACTTACCATTCACTGAGGTTAGACTCATTGGTCTATAATTTCCTGGGCTATCTCTTCTCCCTTTTTTGAATAAAGGAACAACATCCACAATCCTCCAGAACATCTCCTGTCTCCGTGGACGACGCAAAGATCATCGCCAGGGGCTCTGCAATCACTTCCCCCGCCTCCCACAGTAGCCTAGGGTACATCCCATCCAGTCCCAGCGACTTATCCAGATGCACTTGTCTATATGTACTATATGTATGTACTTGTCTACATACTCAAGCTTTTCAGTCCACTGCAAGTCTGCACTACAACCACTCGGATCCTTTTCCACTGTGAATACTGAAGTAAAGTATTCATTAAGTCCCTCTGCTATTTCTTCTGGTTCCACACAAACTTTCTCACCGTCACATCTGATCGGTCCCGTTCTTTCACGTCTTATTCTCTTGTTCTTCACAGACTTATAGAATGCCTTGGGGTTTCCTTAATCTTACCTGCCAAGTCCTTCTCATGACTCCTTCTGACTCCTAATTTCCTTCTTTAGATCCTTTCTATTTGCTGTATACTCTTCTGGATCTCTAACATTATCTAGCTCTCTGAATCTTTTGTAAGCTTTTCTTTTCGTCTTGACTAGATTTATTACAGCCTTTGTACACCACAGTTCCTGTAACCTACCATAACTTCTCTGGCTCATTGGAACGTTGCTATACAGAACTCCCTGAATAATCCCTGAAAAATTTGCCACATTTCTTCCATACATTTCTTTGAGAAAACCTCTTTCCAATTTAAGCCTCCAATTTCCTGCCTGATAGCCTCATAATTCCCCTTACTCCAGATAAACACTTTCCTAGCTTGTCTGATCCTACCTCTCTCTCCAATGTTATTATAAAGAGGTAGAATTATGATCACTATCTCCAAAATGCTCTCCTACTGAGAGATCTGACACCTGTCCAGGTTCATTACCCAATACCAAATCAAGTATAGCCTCCTTTTGTGGGCTTATCCACGTACTGTGTCAAGAAACCCTCCTTAACACACCTAACAAACTCCTCCCCATCTAAACCCCTTACCCTAGGGATATTCCAATCGATATTTGGGAAATTAAAGTCTCCCATTCTGACAACTGTTATTATTACACCTTTCCAGGATCTGTTTCCCTATCTGCTCCTCAACATCCCTGTTACTATTGGGCAGCCTATAGAAAACACCCAGTAAAGTTATTGACCCCTTTCTGTTCTGAACTTTCACCCACAGAGACTTTGTAGATAATCCCTCCATGGTGTCCACCTTCTCTACAGCTGTGACACTGTCTCTGATCAACAGTGCCACACCACCTCTTTTACCTCCCTTCCTGTCCTTCCTGAAACATCAGAATCCTGGCACCTGAACTATCCAGTCCTGTCCCTGCGACATCCAAGCCACCACATCACATTTCCAAGTAGTGATCCACACTCTAAGCTCATCCACTTTATTCACAACACTCCTTGCGTTAAAATAGACACATCTCAAACCTTTGGTCTGAGCATCTGCTTCTCCATCACCTGCCTATCCCCCCCTCACATTGTCAACAATCCTTCTCTATTTGTGAGCTAAACTCCTCTCTCCCAGTCACTTCAATTTGATTCCCACCCCCCAACCTTTCTAGTTTAAACTCTCCCCAGTAGCCTTAGCAAACCTTCCCGCCAGGATATTGGTCCCCCTGGGATTCAAGTGCGACCCATCCTTTTTGTACAGGTCACACCTGCCCCAAAAGAGATCCCAATGATCCAAAAACCTGAATCGCTGTCCCCTTGCTCCAATCCCTCAGCCACGTGTTTATCCTCCACCTCATTCCATCCCTGCTGTCACTGTTTCGTGGCACAGGCAGCAATCCCGAGATTACTACCTTTTGTGGTCCTTCTTCTCAACTCCCTTCCTGACTCCCTATATTCTCCTTTCAGGACCTCTTCCCTCTTCTTACCTATGTTAGCAGTACCAGTATGGACCACGACCTCTGGCTCCTCTCCCTCCCACTTCAGGATATCTCAGATGTGATCAGAGACATCCCGGATCCCAGCACCAGGGAGGCAAACTACCGTCTGAGTTTCTTGACTGCGTCCGCAGAATCACCTGACTGACCCTCTCACTGTAGAGTTTCCTATCACTACTGCTTTCTGCACTTGGAAATGCCTATCCTTACCCTTCCGAGCTACCGGACCAGACTCTGTGCCAGAGACACGGCCACTGCTGTTTCCCTCAAGTAGGCTCTTCCCCCGCTAACAGTACTCAAACAAGAGTACTTATTGCTAAGGGGCACATCCACGAGAGTGCTCTCTAGTACCTGACCTTTCCCCTTCTTGACCATGATCCACTTGTCTGTCTCCCGTTGCCCCGGTGTGACCACCTGCCTGTAACTCCCCTCTATCACCTCCTCAGTCTCCCTGACTAGATGAAGCTCCTCAAGCTTCTTATAACGCCTTCCCCAACGCAGTCCCTTAGCAATTGCAACTCAACATACCTGGCGTAAGTATGGATGTCCGGGAGGCCAGGAGACTCCAGGAGCTCACACATCCAATGCGGAGAACAACAAACTGGCCTCACACTCATAATTCTTCTTTTCTTCAAATAACACAGATATTCCCTCAATCCCCTTAGGCGTGAGGAACTGAAAAGAAGCCCCCCCCCCACCCCCCGCTTTTTAGGTCTGAGGGATAAGCGAAAAGAAAAAAAAGAAAGCTTACCTGCTCTCCCTCCAAGTCTTTTCTTTATGTTGGAGGATGGGGGAGGCTGGGAGACTGTAGAAGGTTTAGAGTCTTGGGTTTCCTCCCAGTGGGGCAGAAAAAACCTTCCCAGGTCTCACTGGGGCCTACTTCCGGTTTTACATCCCTGGTTTAGGAAAAAAAAATCTGAAGAAAGTAAGGAAAAAACCCTTCCCTTTACTGAATCACCACTCCAACTGAATCTATAGAAACAAAGAGGAAGAAACAATGTGAACTTTTGAGATGAGAGTGGAGGGGGGGATGGAGGAAAGAAAAAGCGTTTGAAGGGATGTGAGAATTAGGTAACGGATTCAAACTATTTTCTTATACAAAGAAAATGTGATGGAGAAGGGAAGTACCCAGACTGAGGGTCTGAGGTGTGTTTATTTTAATGCCAGGAGTGTACTGAATAATGTGGATGAGCTCAGGGCCTGGATTGCTGCTTGGGAATGTGATGTGGTGGCCATTACAGAGACTTGGATGTCTCAGGGACAGGACTGGGTACTTCAGGTTCCTGGATTCAGATGTTTCAGGAAGAACAAAGAACAAAACAGCACGGGAAACAGGCCCTTCGGCCCAACGAGCCCACGCCGCCACCCTGATGTTTCCACCTCTACCCGCCATCCCTGTCCATGTTTATAGATCTATGGATTAAAAAACAAATTTGAGACAATTTAGGGAGAATTTGTTTTGCCAATTAGCCTAAGAGCACATCTTTGGGATGTGGGAGGAAACCGGAGCACCCGGAGAAAACCCACGCAAGCACGGGGAGAATGCGCAAACTCCCACAGACACAGGCCCAAATCCATGTATCTGCACAGCACAGCGATAGTCACTGAGCTTTCGTGTTGCCCATCAAATGGTCCAGGTCAAGCGTACACTAACGACGTGAAGCACTAGGATACTCTCGAAAAAAATCCAAGAGCAGCCCTCTCACGACCCATCGCGTGTATGCTCCTCGTTAGACAACAAGGTGGACCAAAGCACCTGTAGGATAAAAACAAGTACATCAATATCATCATCTATTTACACACTTCCCAGGGACTCCCAAGGCTCATGATCCCTATTTTAAATCAGTTTTCTATACCCCTCCATTCCCATTCTGTTCATGTGCCCATCTAAGTATTTCTTAAATAACTCCAGAGTACCTGCCTCCACCACTTTACTTGGCAGCGCATTCCACACCCCCACCACCCTCTGTGTGAAAAAACTCCCTCTAGCATCCAAATTATACCTTACCCCCCTCACCCTAAGCCCGCGACCCCTCGTGCTATTTGAGTCCATCCTAGGAAAAAGCTTAGCCCTGTTTACTCTATCTATCTCCTTCAAAATCTTGTACACCTCTATCAGATCTCCTCTAAGTCTACGTCTTTCTAAGGAAAACAGTCCCAATTTGCCTAATCTCTCCTCGTAACTCAGGAAGGAGAGGGACGGAGGCAAAAGAAGTGGCGGAGTGGCACTGTTGATCAGGGACAGTGTCACAGCTGTAGAGAAGGGGGATGCCGTGGAGGGACTGTCTATGGAGTCTCTGTGGATGGAAGTTAGGAGCAGCAAGGGGTCAATAAATTTGCTGGGTGTATTCTATAGGCTGACCAATAGTGACAGGGATGTTGAGGTGCAGATAGGAAAACAGATCCTAGAGAGATATAGAAATAACAGAATTGTCATGATGGGAGACTTTAATTTGCCAAACATCGACTGGAATGTCCCCAGGGTAAGGGGTTTGGATGGCGAGGAGTTTGTTAGGTGTGTTCAGGAGGGTTTCCTGACACAGTACATGGATAAGCCTATGAGAGGAGAGGCTGTACTTGACTTGGTGCTGGCTAATGAGCCAGGACAGGTGTCGGATCTCTCAGTAGGAGAGCATCTCGGGAATGGTGATCATAATTCTATCTCCTTCACGATAGCATTGGAAAGAGATAGGATCAGGCAGGCTAGGAAGGTGTTTATCTGGAGTGAGGGGAAATATGAAATCATTAGGCAGGAAATTGGACGAGTAAACTGGAAGGAGGTGTTCTTGGGGAAAAGTACTGAAGGAAGGTGGCGGATTTTCAAGGAATGTTTTGCGCTTTGCACGGCAACGTTCGGTGAGACAAGGAGGTTTTGGTAGGTCGAGAGAACCGTGGTGTATAAAGGTTGTGATGAACCTAGTTAGGAAGAAAAGAAAGGTATACAAAAGGTTCAGGGAACTGGAAGATGTTATGGATCTAGAGGAGTATAAGGCTTATAAAAAGGAGCTCAAAAAGCAAATTAGGAGAGCCAGAAGGGGTCATGAGAAGGCCTTAGCGGGTAAGATTAAGGAGAATCCCAAGGCGTTCTATAAATATGTGAAGGGTAAAAGGACGAGAAGAGAAGGCATTGGACCTTTAAAAGGTGAAGGGGGAAAAATCTTTGTGGAACCAGAAGAAATGGCAGAGCTGCTTAATGAGTACTTTGCCTCAGTATTCACAGTGGAAAGTGATCTGGGAGGATGCACTACAAGTTTGCAGCAGACTGAAAAGACTAAGTATGTGGATATTAAGAATGAGGATGTATTGGAACTTTTAAATTCTATCAAGATAGATAAGTCACTGGGACTGGATGGGATGTTACTATGGGAGGTGAGGGAAGAGATTGCAGAGCCCGTAGCGATGATGTTTGCGTCATCGATGGAGACAGGAGAGGTTCTGGAAGATTGGAGGATTGCGGATGTGGTTCCTATTTTCAAGAAAGGGAACAGGAATAGCCCGGGAAATTACCGACCGGTGAGTCTGAACTCAGTGGTTGGCAATTTGATGGAGAAGATCCTGAGGGACAGGATTTATGAGCATTTAGAGAAGTTCAATATGATCAGAAATAGTCAACACGTCTTTGTCAAGGGCAGATCGTGCCTTACGAGCCTAGTTGAGTTCTTTGAAAATGTGACTGAACACATTGACGAAGGAAGAGCAGTGGACATGGTTAACATGGACTTCAGCAACGCGTTTGATAAAGTCCCCCATGCAAGACTTCTTGAGAAGGTGAGAGGGCATGGGATCCAAGGGACTTTGGCCTTGTGGATCCAGAACTGGATTGCCTGCAGAAGGCAGAGAGTGGTTGTGGATGGGTCTTGTTCTGCATGGAGGTCGGTCACCAGTGGAGTGCCCCAGGGATCTGTTCTAGGACCCTTGCTGTTTGTCATTTTCATAAATGACCTGGATGAGGAAGTGGAAGGATGGGTTAGTAAATTCGCTGATGATACAAAGGTCAGTGGTGTTGTGGATAGTCTGGAGGGATATCTGAAGTTGCAGCGAGGCATAGATAGGATGCAAGACTGGGCGGAGAAGTGGCAGATGGACTTCAAAGCAGATAAATGTGGAGTGGTCCATTTTGGCAGAACCAATGGGATGAAGAAGTACAATATCAAGGGTAGGAGTCTTAGCTGTGTTGAAGAGCAGAAGGATCTTGGGGTCCGAGTCCATAGGACTCTTAAATCAGCTTCACAGGTGAGGATGTGGTCAAGAAGGTGTATGGTCTACTGGCCTTCATTAATAGAGGAATTGAGTTTAGGAGTCGGGAGGTAATGCTGCAACTTTATAAGACCCTTGTCAAACCCCACTTGGAGCACTGTGTGCAGTTCTGGTCGCCTCACTATAGGAAGGATGTGGAAGCTATTGAGAGGGTGCAGAGGAGATTTACAAGGATGTTGCCTGGATTGGGAGGCATGCCCTATGAAGATAGGTTGAGAGAGCTAGGTCTGTTCTCCCTGGAGTAGCGAAGGTTGAGAGGCAACCTGATAGAGGTTTATAAGATGTTGAGAGGAATAGATAGGGTGGATTCTCAAAGGCTATTTCCCAGGGCTGAAATGGTCGCTACGAGAGGACACAGGTTTAAGGTGCTGGGGGGCAAGTACAGAGGAGATGTTAGAGGTAAGTTTTTCACTCAGAGGGTGGTGTGTGAATGGAATCGGCTGCCATCGGTGGTGGTGGAGGTGAACTCGCTGGGGCCTTTTAAGAGACTTCTGGATGAGTACCTGGGATTTAATGGGGTTGGGAGTTATGGATAGTTCTTTGGCCTGGTAGGTATAGATATGATCGGCACAACTTGTGGGCTGAAGGGCCTGTTTGTGCTGTAGTGTTCTATGTTCTATATTCTAATGGGGAAAGGCCAACGTGACTGGCTGTTTGGGACTGGAGTCAGGGATTGGGTTGAGGTCACGATGAGGTTGGGGTGGATCTGTTTTAAATTCTATTTTCCTTTAACTGTTCTCTATTTTTTCTAGGCTGCTGGTGAACTATTATACATTCATTGTCGGGGAGATTTTACTCCTGATTCTCACTCTGTGTTCCCTCGCTGCCATCTTCCCCAGGGTAAGTCCAGAGCCAGAGTCCTCAGTTCTGTCTCTGGCCATGAGTCTGTTCACTAATTTCCCTCTTCAATGTAGCCCACCATGTTAATTGTGGCCCTCCCTTCTCCACAATTCTCATCCTCTTCAGGTCTTCCCCAAGAAACTGGTCTTGTTCTCGACGTGGATCGACAGGACTCGGTGGGCCAGGAACACATGGGCCATGTCTGCAATCCTCATCCTGACCACTGCAGATATCATAGACATGGTGAGTGTCCATCCCAGAGACACAGACACACACACACACACACACACAGAGACATGTGCACACATACAGATACACACACACAAACAGACATGTGTACACATACAGACACACACACACGTACACATATAAGAAGGCATATGGAGTCTTAGCTTTTATTGGTAGGGGGATTGAATTTTGGAGCCGCAACGTCATGTTGCAACTGTACAAAACTCTAGTGCGGCCGCACTTGGAGTATTGTGTGCAGTTCTGGTCCCCACATTATAAGAAAGATGTGGAGGCATTGGAGAGGGTACAGAGGAGGTTTACCAGGATGTTGCCTGGTATGGAGGGCAGGCCTTATGAAGAGAGGCTGAGGGATTTGAGGTTGTTTTCGTTAGAAAGGAGGCGGCTAAGAGGGGACCTAATCGAAACATATAAGATGATTAGAGGTTTAGATCGGGTGGACAGTGATAGCCTTTTTCCTAGGATGGAAAAAGCTAGCACGAGGGGACACAGCTTTAAATTAAGGGGTGATAGTTATAGGACGGATATCAGATGTAGGTTCTTTACCCAAAGGGTGGTTCGGGAGTGGAATGCCCTGCCTGCAGCAGTTGAAGATGCGCCAAGTTTGGTGGCGTTTAAGAGGTTAGTTGATAAGTATATGGAAGAGAAAGGAATGGTTTAGTTTGGAGGGGCATTGCTTTTTATATTGGTCGGCACAACATCGAAGGCCGAAGGGCCTGTTCTGTGCTGTAGTGTTCTATGTTCTACACAGGTGCATACACACACACACGCACAGACATACAGACATACACGTATAGACATAAGAATGTGCATACACACTAGCGTGACAAAGAACAAAAAAAATTACAGCACAGGGACAGGCCCTTTGGCCCCTCCAAGCCTGCACCGACCATGCCGTCCAACTGAACTAAAACCCCCTACCCTTCCAGGGACGTTCCTTAAAACTCACTATCGTACCCACTTCCACTACCTCCCCCCGCAATGAGTTCCAGGCATCCGTCACCCTCTGTGTAAAAAAAACCTGCCTTGTACATCTCCTTTAAACCTTGCCTCTCACACCTTAAACCTGTGCTCCCTTAGGAATTGACTCTTCCACCCTGGGAAAAAGCTTCTGACTATCTACTCTGTCCATGCCTCTCATAATCTTGGAGACTTCTATCAGGTCACCCCTCAACTTCTGTTGTTCCAGTGAGAACAAACCAAGTTTCTCCAACCTCTCCTCATAGCTAATGCCCTCCATACCAGGCAACATCCTGGCAAATCTTTTCTGTACCCTCTTCAAAGTCTCCCCATCCTTCTGGTAGTGTGGTGACCAGAATTAAACATCAGATTCCAAGTGTGGCTTAACTAAGGTTCTATAAAGCTGCAACATAACTTGACAATTTTTAAACTCAAAGTCCCGGCCAATGAAGGCAAGCATGCCATATGCCTTCTTGACTACCTTCTCTACCTTCTATCTACCTTCAGTTGTAGATGCGCCAAGTTTGGGGGCGTTTAAGAGGTTAGTAGATAAGTTTATGGATGAAAAGGGAATGGTTTAGGTTAGAGGGTCATTGCTTTTTCTTAATTGGTCGGCGCAACATCGAGGGCCGAAGGTCCTGTTCTGCGCTGTAATGTTCTATGTTCTCCACCTTTCAGTGACCTGTGTATCTATACATCCAGATCCCTCTGCCTATCAATACTCTTAAGAGTTCTGCCATTTAGTGCATATTTTCTAACTGTATTAGACCTTCCAAAATGCATTACCTCACATTTGTCTGGATTAAACTCCATCTGCCATCTCTCTGCCCAAGTCTCCAATTGATCTATAACCTGCTGTATTCTCTGATGGTCCCCATCACTATCTGCAAATCCACCAACCTTTGTATGATCTGCAAAAATACCAATCAATCCAGTTACATTTTCCTTCAAATCATTTATATATATTACAAACAGCAAAGGTCCCAGCACTGATCCCTGAGGAACACCACTTGTCACAGCCCTCCATTCAGAGACACACCCTTCCTCTGCTACCCTCTGTCTTCTTTGACTGAGCCAGTTTTGTATCCATCTTGCCAGCTCACCTCTAATTCCATGTGACTTCACCTTCTGCAGCAGTCTGCCATGAGGGACCTTGTCAAAGGCCTTACTGAAGTCCATGTAGACAACATCCACTGCCCTACCCTCATCAATCATCTTCATCACTTCCTCAAAAAACTTGATCAAGTTCGTGAGACACGACCTCCCCTTCACAAAACCATGTTGCCTCTCACTGATACGTCCAGTTACTTCCAAGTGGGAATAAATCTCTCTCATTCACACACACACACGTGTGTACACACACACGTGTATACACACACACGTGTATACACACACACGTGTATACACACACACGTGTATACACACACACACACGTGTATACACACACACGTGTATACACACACACACGTATACACACACACGTATACACACACACGTATACACACACACGTATACACACACACGTATACACACACACACGTATACACACACACACGTATACACACACACACATATGTATACACACACACACACACACACATATATACACACACACACACATATATACACACACATATATACACACACATATATACACACACATATATACACACACATATATACACACACATATATACACACACAGCTGATTTGATACATATCCAGCAGGGATCATTGGGCAGTGATTGGGATCAGGAACCGTGGCTGATTTCTCTCTGTTATTGCTGCTGGGATGGTGGGCTGGAAGTCTGTACTCAGCTCTGTTTGAATTACCGAAAGACCTGATTAGTGAGCGCTTTGTAATATTTTACAAGAAAAATATTTTGAGTTCAAAAGAAGCTGTATGGTGATTGGTTAATAATTGATGTCTATGGCCACAAACTGGAGTGACCTTTGAACTGTCTAAGTGCAGCGACTCAGCTGGTTAATGTGTAACACGGGGACCTAATCATCTGCTTTCAGTAAATTAATGAGCGGTTTGTTTAGACTGAGTGCCATATTATCCACATAATTGCATTCTCATTAGGATATTGAAGCTGACACTGTGCCAGGGCTGGCGTCAAGGAGAAACACAGTAAGAAGTCTGCAACACCAGTTTTAAATACAACCAATTTATTTGATAGTTATTTACGAGTTTACTATCAAATAAATCGGTTGGATTTAAAACTGGTGTTGCAGACTTCTTACTGTGTTTACCCCAGTCCAACGCCGGCATCTCTATATCATGTCAAGGAGAAACACAGGAGAGCCTATTAGCAATGCCTTATCTCTGAAATCAATCTTTAGATAATAGATTCTGTGTAAAGGGCATGTCTGTGTGTTTATCTGTAATGTCATGTATGTTTGTCTGTGTCCGTCTGTCTATTTCATAATAACAGTGGCATAGAACATAGAACAATACAGCACAAACAGGCCCTTCGGCCCACAAGTTACGCCGATCACATCTACCAATCCACAGACCTATCTATAAACCCCTATCCTATTCTTTTCCATATACTCATCCAGAAGTCTCTTAAAAGACCCCAGTGAGTTTGCCTCAACAACCTCCGACGGCAGTCGGTTCCATTCACTCACCACCCTCTGAGTGAAAAAACCTACCCCTGACATCTCCTTTGTATTTGCTTCCCTGCACCTTAAATCTGTGTCCTCTCGTAGTGACCATTTCAGCTCGGGGAAATAGTCTCTGAGAGTCCACCCTATCTATTCCTCTCAACATTTTATAAACCTGTATCAGGTCGTCTCTCAACCTACGTCTCTCCAGTGAGAAAAGTCCCAGCTTCCTCAACCTATCTTCATAAGGCCTGCCTCCCAATCCAGGCAGCATCCTTGTAAATCTCCTCTGAACTCTCTCAATAGCCTCTACATCCTTCCTATAATGAGGCGACCAGAACTGCGCACAATACCCCAACTGGGGTCTGACAAGAGTCTTATAGAGCTGCATCATTACCTCTTGACTCCTAAACTCTATTCCTCGATTAATGAAGGCCAGTACACCGTACGCCTTCTTGACCACTTCCTCCACCTGCGAGGCTGATTTAAGAGTCCTATGGACCCGGACCCCAAGATCCTTCTGCTCTACAACACAGCTAAGACTCCTACCCCTTATATTGTACTCCTTCATCCCATTATTCCTGCCAAAATGGACCAGTACACATTTATCTACGTTGAAGTCCATCTGCCACTTCTCCACCCAGTCTTGCATCCTGTCTGTGTCCCGCTGCAACTTTTGGTATCCCTCCAGACCATCCACAACACCACCGATCTTTGTATCGTTGGCGAACTTGCTAACCCATCCCTCCACTTCCTCGTCCAGGTCAATTATGAAAATGACAAACAGCAGGGGTCCCAGATCAGATCCCTGGGGCACTTCACTGGTTACCGACCTCCATGCAGAACAAGACCCATCCACAACCACTCTCTGCCTTCTGCCGGCAAGCCAGTTCTGGATCCACGAAGCCAAAGCCCCTTGGATCCCATGCCCTCTCACCTTCTCCAGAAGCCTTGCATGTGGGACCTTATCAAACGCCTTACTAAAGTCCACGTACACTATGTCCACCGCCCTTCCTTCGTCAATATGTTCAGTCACATTTTCGAAGAACTCAACTAGGCTCGTAAGGCATGACCTGCCCTTGACAAAACCATGCTGACTATTTCTAATCAGTCCAAACTTCTCCAAATGTTCATATATCTTATCCCTCAGAAGCCTCTCCCTCAGCTTACCAACCACTGAAGTCAAACTCACCGGTCGGTAATTTCCTGGACTATCCCTGTTCCCTTTCTTAAAGATAGGAACCACATCCGCAATCCTCCAATCCTCCGGAACCTCTCCTGTTTCCATGGACGATGCAAAGATCATCGCCAGGGGCTCTGCAACCACTTCCCTCACTTCCCACAATAACCTGGGGTACATCCCATCCGGTCCCGGCGACTTGTCTATCTTGATAGAATTTAACAGGTCTAACACATCCTCTTTCCTAACATCCACATACTCAATCTTTTCCGTATGCCTCAAACCTGCAGTGCAATCTCCCAGTTCACTTTCCACTGTGAACACCGAGGCAAAGTACTCGTTAAGCACCTCTGCCATTTCTTCCGGATTCACACAGACTTTTCCCCCCTTAGCTTAATCTTGGGTTTGGATTTAGCTCAGCACAACGTCGAGGGCTGAGGGGCCTGTACTGTGCTGTACTATTCTATGTTCTAATATAAGAAATAGGAACAGGAATAGGTCATTCAACCCCTCGAACCTGCCCTGCCAGTCAGTAAGATCAGGGCTGACTTTATTGTGCTCTGAATTCAACTTTCAAAGAACAAAGAAAATTACAGCACAGGAACAGGTCCTTCGGCCCTCCAAACGTGCACCGACTATGTTACCCAACTTAACTAAAACCCCCTAACCTTCCGGGGACCATATCCCTCTATTCCCATCCTATTCATGTTTTTTTCAAGATGCCCCTTAAAAGTCACTATCGTATCCACTTCCACTCCCTTCCCCGGCAACAAGTTCCAGGCACCCATCACCTCTGTGTAAAGAATCTGCCTCGTACATCTCCTTTAAACCTTGCCCTTCGCACCTTAAACCTGTGCCCCTAAGTAATTGACTCTTCAACCCTGGGAAGAAGCTTCTGATTGTCCACTCTGTCCATGCCCCTCATAATCTTGTAGGTCGCCCTCAACTTCTGTCACTCCAACGAGAACAAACCAAGTTTCTGCAACCTCTCCTCATAGCTAATACTCTTCATACCAGGCAACATCCTGGTAAATCTTTTCTGTACTCTCTCCAAAGCCTCCATATCCTTCTGGTAGTGTGGTGACCAGAATTGAATACTATATTCCAAATGTGGCTTAACTAAGGTTCTATAAAACTGCAATATGATTTGCCAATTTTTAAACTCAGTGCCCCGGCCAATGAAGGCAAGTATGCCATAAGCCTTCTTGACTACCTTCTCCACCTGCATTGTCACTTTCAGTGACCTGTGTACCTGTACACCCAGATCCCTTTCCCTCTTAAGGGTTCTGCCATTTACTGTATATTTATCTGTATTAGACCTTCCAAAGTGCATTACCTCACATTTATCCGGATTAAACTCCATCTGCCATTTCTCTGCCCAGGTCTCCAATTGATCTATAACCTGCTGTATCCTATGATGTTCCTCATCGCTATCTGCAAATCCACCAACCTTCGTATGATCCGCAAATTTACTAATCAATCCAGTTACATTTTCTTCCAAATCATTGATATATATTACAAACAGCAAAGGTCCCAGCACTGATCCCTGAGGAACATCATTTGTCACAACTCTCCATTCAGAAACTCACTCTTCCGCTGCTACCCTCTGTCTTCTTTGACCAAGCGAGTTCTATATCCTTTCTTGCCTGTTCCCCATAACACTCGACTCCCTTTTCAATCCAAAATCTGCCCAACCCACTATGTGTTTGTGTGTGTGTGTGTGTGTGCGTGCGTACGTGTTTGTGTGTGTGTGTGTGTGTGTGTGCGTGCACACCTGACTCAGTCTAAGTATCTGTGTCAGTTACTCTGATGGTGGGGGTCACGAAGGTTATGGTGGGGTTACAGTGGGGATTACGGTGGAGGTTAAGATGGGGTATCACGGAGGGTTGTGGTGGGGGGTCACAGAGGGTTACAGTGGGAGTGTCACAGGGGGTTATGGTGGGGCGTTACAGGGATTACAATGGGGGGGGGTCACCAGAGTTACAGTGGGTGGTCACGAGGTTTACAGTGGGGGTTCACAAGGGGGGTTATGGTGAGGGGGTCACGGAGGTTACAACAGGGGGGTCACAGGGCGTTATAGTCGGGAGTCATGGGGGGGTTACGGTGGGGGTTCACAGGGGTTATGGTGGGTGGTCACAGGCGTTATAGTGGGATGTCACAGCGGTTACGGGGAGGTCACAGGGGTTACGGGGGGTCACAGGGTTACAGTGGGGTGTCACGGGGGGTTACGGTGGGGGTTATGATGGGGAGTCACGGGGGCTCGGGGGTTACAGTGTTGTTTTTGGTGAGGGTTATTCTGGGGATTATAATTTGAGTATTTTGGTGTTTTTTCCCAATCTGATCGATTAAAATATGGAATTCCTTCCCAAGATGAGCTGTCTGCACACTTACCAAGCAACAGCCAATGGAAATGTTACTCTTACCCCCCGGGGCTGCCTGAAGCAACCAAAATATTACAGCTACATTGCAATATTGGCTCTCATCGCCACGACGATGCTGGTTCAGGTCAGTCACATGGTGAAGATCTGCCTGATGATCCTGATCAGTACTGCCTGCGGATTGGTCAGTACCCTGGGCTGGAGGGAAGTCTACGACCAATACGATCGGAATCGCTTTAAGGAATTTCAGTAAGTGGATCAGCGTGATCAATACGGTGCTGAGGTTAGCAATAGAATCATTCCAGCAGCGTCCAGTTTGTGAGGTTACAAAGCTCCAGATCCTGAAGAACTGGCCAGCTTTGCAGTTTTGCACTTTCAGTGGTCAAAAAATTAAAGGTTTGGGAAAATGCTGCAACTCAGCGAGATCTCAGAGGAACAGAGTGTTTACGAAGCCGAGGGAGGGGCACAGGATATCAATCACAGAATCCTACAGTGCAGAGGGAGGCCATTTGGCCCATCGAGTCTGCACCAACAACAATCCCATCCAGACCCTATCCCCGTAACCCGAGCCAGTTTTGTATCCACTTTGCCAGCTCACCTCTGATCCTGTGCAACTTCACCTTCTGCACCAGTCTGCCATGAGGGACCTTGTCAAAGGCCTTACTGAAGTCCATGTAGATAACATCCACTGCCCTACCCTCATCAATCATCTTCATCACTTCCTCAAAAAACTCAATCAAGTTCATGAGACACGACCTCCCCTTCAATGTTGGACAGTGATAGCCTTTTTCCTAGGATGGAGAAAGCTAGCACGAGGGGACACAGCTTTAAATTAAGGGGTATGAGTTATAGGACGG
This sequence comes from Sphyrna mokarran, assembly GCA_024679065.1. Classification (NCBI taxonomy): domain Eukaryota; kingdom Metazoa; phylum Chordata; class Chondrichthyes; order Carcharhiniformes; family Carcharhinidae; genus Sphyrna; species Sphyrna mokarran. Next base: position 88,735,922 of record JAGIQG010000012.1, read on the forward strand.
ATATCAGAGGTAGGTTCTTTACTAAAAGAGTGATTAGGGAGTGGAATGCCCTGCCTGCAGCTGTTGTAGATGCGCCAAGTTTGGTGGCGTTTAAGAGGTTAATTGATAAGTATATGGAAGAGAAGGGAATGGTTTAGTTTGGAGGGGCATTGCTTTTTATTTTGGTCGGCACAACATCGAAGGCCGAAGGGCCTGTTCTGTGCTGTTATGTTCTGTGTTCTATGTTCTATGTTCACAAAACCATGTTGCCTCTCAGTGATACATCCACTTATTTCCAAGTGGGAATAAATCCTGTCTTGAAGAATCCTCTCCAATAATTTCCCTCCCACTGATGTAAGGCTCACTGGCCTGTAATTACCTGGATTATTCTTGCTACTCTTCGTAAACAAAGGAACAACATTGACTATTCTCCAATCCTCTGGGACCTCTCCTGTAGCCAGTGAGGATACAAAGATTTCTCTCAAGTTTCCGGCAATTTCCTCCCTTGCCTCTCTCAGTGTTCTGGGATATATCCCATCAGGCCCTGAGGACTTGTCTACCTTAATGTTTCTCAAGAATCCCAATATCTCTTCCTTTTTGATCTCAACATGATCAAATTATCTATACATCCTTTCCCAGACTCATCATCCACTAAGTCCTTCTCTTTAATGAATACTAATACAAAGTACCCATTTAATATCTCGCCCATTTCCTCTGGCTCCACACATAGATTCCCTCCCTTGTCTTCGATTTCCCTTGATCCTGTTGGCTAATGCTTTTCATGACCCCTTTTGGCTCTTTTTTTACTCCTTGCTAAAGTTTCTTTCTACTTTCCTTGTATTCAATACTTGCTTGGTGTGTATATAACATATAAGGAAATTACACATAGCTCCAAGAAAAATAGGGTGGTAATGGTAGAGGATTTTAACTTTCCCAACATCGACTGGGACAGCCATAGTATTTGGGGCTTGGATGGAGAGAAATTTGTTGTGTGTTCTGAAGGAATTTCTCATTCAATATGTGGATGGCCTGACTAGAGAGGGGGCAAAACTTGACCTCCTCTTGGGAAATAAGGAAGGGCAGGTGACAGAAGTGTTAGTGAGGGATCACTTTGGGACCAGTGACTAGAATTCCATCAGTTTTGAGATAGCTGTGGAGAATGATAGGTCTGTCCCAAAAGTTAAAATTCTAAATTGGGGCAAGGCCAATTTTGATGGTATCAGACAGAAACTTTCAAAAGTTAATTGGGGAGCCTGTGGGAAGGCAAAGGGACATCTGGTCAGTGGGAGGCTTTCAAAAGTGTGTTAACCAGGGTTCAGGGTAAATACATTCCTGTTAGAGTGAAGGGCAAGGCTGGTAGAAGTCGGGAACCCTGGATGACTTGGGATATTGAAGCCCTGGTCAAAAAGAAGGAGGCACATGACATACATTGGCAGCTGGGATCAAGTGGATTCTTTGAAGAATATGGGGGCGTGTAGAAGTAGAATTAAGAGAGAAATCAGGAGGGCAAAAAGGAGACACGAAATTGTTTTGACAGATAAGGCAAAGGAGAATCCAAAGAGCTTCTACAGATACATAAAGAGCAAAAAGTAACTAGGGAGACAATAGGGCTACTTAGAAATCAACAAGGTCATCTATATGCAGATCCACACAAGATGATTGAGATCCTAAATGAATATTTCTCATCAGTATTTACTGTTGAGAAAAGCATGAATGTTAGGAAATTTGGGGAAATAAATAGTAATGTCTTGAGGAGTCTACACATTAATGATAAATCCCCTGGGGCAATGTATTCCAGGACATTGTTGGAGGTTAGGGTGGAAATTGTGGGTGGCCTAACCAAGATATTTGGATCATTGACAGCCACAGGTGAGGTGCCTGAAGATTGGAGAGTGGCAAATGTTGTTCCTTTGTTTAAAAAGGGCAGGAGGGAAAAGCCTGGGAACTACAGACCAATGAGCCTCACACCTGTGATGGGTAAATTGTTGGAAGGTATTTTGAGAGACAGGATCTACAGGCATTTAGAGATGCGAGGACTGATTAGGGACTGTCTTCATAGCTTTGTGAATGGAAAATCATGTTTCACAATTTAATTGTGTTTTTTGAAGGGGTAACCAAGAAGGTAGATGAGGGCAGTGCAGTTGATGTTGTCTATATGGACTTTAGCAAGGCCTTTGACAAGGTACTGCATAAGGTTGTTGCATAAGGCTTGTTGCATAAGGTACTGCATAAGGCTTAGAACATAGAACATAGAACACTACAGCACAAACAGGCCCTTTGGCCCACAAGTTGCACCGAACACATCAAAAACCTACCCAGCCATAGACCTATCTATAACCCCCAATCCCATTGGATCCCATATACTCATCCAGAAGTCTTTTAAAAGACCCCAGCGAGTTCGCCTCGACCACCACCGACGGCATCCGATTCCATTCACTCACCACCCTCTGAGTGAAAAACTTTCCCCTAGTATCCCCTCTGTACTTGCTTCCCTGCACTTTAAATCTGTGCCCTCTCGTCGCGACCATTTCAGCCCTGGGAAATAGTCTCTGAGAGTCCACCCTATCTATACCTCTCAACATCTTCTAAACCTCTATCAGGTCGCCTCTCAACCTTCGTCTCTCCAGGAGAACAGTCCCAGCTCCCTCAACCTGTCTTCATAAGGCATGCCTCCCAATCCAGGCAACATCCTTGTAAATCTCCTCTGCACCTTTCAATAGCTTCCACGTCCTTCCTATAGTGAGGCGACCAGAACTGCGCACAGTACTCCAAGTGTGGTCTGACAAGGGTCTTATAAAGCTGCAGCATTACCTCCTGACTCCTGAACTCAATCCCTCGATGAATGAAGGCCAGTACACCATAAGCTTTCTTAACCATATCCTCCACCTGGGAGGCCGATTTGAGAGTCTTATGGACCCGGACCCCAAGATCCCTCTGCTCTTCCACACAGCTAAGACTCCTACCTTTGATAGTGTAAGACTCCTACCTTTGATAGTGTATGCTTGTGTATGCTTAACCTTATGCTTGTTGCATAAGGTTAAATTTCATGGGATCCAACGTGAGGTAGCCAATTGGATGCAAAATTGACTTGACAACAGAAGCCAGAGGATGGTTGTAAAGAGTTGTTTTTCAAGCTGGGCACTTGTAACCCAGGGATCAGTGCTGGGGGAGTTACTTGTTATTTATATTAATGATTTGGATGAAATTTTATGGGGCATAGACAGTAATTTTACAGATGACACCAAGATTGGTGGCATAGTGGACAGTGAAGAAAGTTATCTGCAATTGCAACAAGATCTTGATCAATTGGGGTTGATGAATGACAAATGGAGTTTAATTTAGACAAATGAAAGATGATGCATTTTGACAGACTGAACCAGGGCAGGACTTACTCAGTTAATGGTATGGTGTTGAGGAGAGTTATAGACCAAAGAGATCGAGGGGTACAGGTTCATAGCTCTTTGCAAGTGGAGTCACAGGTGGACAGAGTAATGAAGAAGGCATTCGGCATGCTTGGTTTCATCGATCAGAACATTGAGTACAGGAGTTGGGACGTCTTGTTAAAGTTGTACGAGGCATTGGTAAGACCACACTTGGAATACTGTGTGCAGTTCTGGTCACCCTATTATAGAAAGGATATTATTAAACTAAAAAGAGAGCAGAAAAGATTTACTAGGATGTCACCGGGACTTGATGGATTGAGTTATAAGGAGAGGCTGGATAGACTGTGACTTTTTCCTCTGGAACGTAAGAGGCTTAGGAGTGATTTTAGAGAGATTTATAAAATAATGAGCGGCACAGATCAGCTAGATAATCAATATCTTTTTCCAAAGGTCGGGGAGTCTAAAACTAGAGGACGTAGGTTTAAGGTGAGAGGGGAGAGGTACAAAAGTGTCCAGAGGGACAATTTTTTCACACAGTGATGAGTATCTGGAATAAACTGCCAGAGGTAGTAGTTGAGGCAGATACAATTTTGTCTTTTAAAAAGCATTTGGATAGTTACATGGATATGATCGGTATAGAGAGTTATGGGCCAAATGTGGACAATTGGGACTCACTTAATGGTAAAAACTGAGTGGCGTGTGCTTAAGGGCCCGGTTCCATGACATAAACCTGTCTGACTCTATGACTATTGTAATGCTGTCCTTATAATCTCCTATTTGAATTTGCACCAAGCCCCATTCTCCTGTTACGTTAGTGCTTGCTGACTGACAGTGAGTCCCAGCCCAGCAGAAGCTTGATTTTGAATCTTCATCAGTGTTTTGTGGGTTGATCATGTCCTGGACTCCTGCCACTGTCTTTAACCCCTTCTAGCCCTCCAACTCTCCCTTGTGTGTCTCCAATGCTGCCTCTCGAAGCATTCTTGATTTTAATCACTTTACCATTGGTGGCTGTGCCTCCAATTGTTCAAAGAACAAAGAACAATACAGCACAGGAAACAGGCCCTTCGGTCCTCCAAGCCTGCGCCGCTCATGCTTCCAACTAGATCATTCGTTCGTATCCCTTCATTCCCAGTCTGTTCATGTGACTATCCAGATAAGTCTTAAATGATCCCAGTGTGTCTGCCTCAACCACCCTGCTTGGCAGTGCACTCCAGGCCCCCATCACCCTCTGTGTAAAATACTTCCAAAGAACAAAGAAGAACACAGCAGGGGAAATAGGCCTTTCGGCCCAACGAGCTCATGTCACCCATTTTAACATTGTGAGTTCACTCTTCTACCCATGACCCTTTTCTATGTTTATGGAAATCCACATTGAAACCAGATTGAGGAAAGACAATTTAGGGACAACTTGTTACACCAATCAGCCTAAAAGCACATCTTTGGGGTTGTGGGAGGAAACCGGAGCACCGGAGAAAACCCACGCAAGCACGGGGAGAATGTGCAAACTCCCACAGATACCGACCCAAATCCCTGTATCTGCACAATAAACAGTGATAGTCACTGAGCTGTCGTGTTGCTCGTCAACTGGTCCAGTTTAAGGGTACATTAATGATGTGAAGCACTGGGCAACTCTCGAAAAATCCAAGAGCAACCCTCGCACGACCCATCGCGTGTTTGCCTCTTGTTGGGCAACAAGGTGGACTGAAGAATCTGTGGATTAAAAAACATCAATAATGTACATCTTATGCAAACATTCAAGGGAATTCCAGAAGCTCAAAAGTAAAACAAATGAGCCAGAAAATATGTTGGAAGGTCCATAGGAATCAATGGATTCCCAGGAACATCCGAAGGTTCATGATCTCTATTTAAAACAGTCTCCTATATCTTCCATTTCTATTCCGCTCATGTGCCTATCTAAGTATCCCTTAAACAATGTGCCTGCCTCCGTCACCTTACTTGGCAGTGTCCCCCATACCCCCACAACACTCTGTGTGATAAACCTTCCTCTAACATCCGAATTATACCTCACCCCCCTCACCCTAAGCCTGTGGCCCCTCGTAATATTTGTTTCTAATCTAGGAAAAAGCTTACCACTGTTTACTCTATCTTGTGGGCAAGGTATTGGAGAGAATTATTAGGGATAGGATTTATAGTTATTTAGAGAGAAATGAATTGATTGGGGATAGTCAGCATGGTTTCGTGAAGGGTAGGTCATGCCTTACTAACCTCATTGAGTTTTTTGAGAAAGTGACCAGAGAGGTGGATGGGGGTAATGCGGTTGATGTAGTATATATGGACTTTAGTAAGGCGTTTGATAAGGTGGCCCATGGAAGACTTCTAAAGAAAATGCAGATGTGTGGAATAGAGGGTGATTTAGCTAATTGGATTAGGAATTGGCTGGCAGATAGAAGACAGAGGGTGGTGGTTGATGGGAGATATTCATCGTGGAGTTCGGTGACGAGTGGTGTGCCTCAGGGGTCTGTTTTGGGGCCCCTGCTGTTTGTAATTTTATAAATGATCTGGATGAGGGTATTGAGGGATGGATCAGTAAATTTGCAGATGATACTAAAGTTGGTGGTGTGGTAGATAGTGAAGAGGGGTGTTTTAGTTTACAGAGTGACTTGGACAAGTTGCAGAGCTGGGCCGAGAGGTGGCAAATGGAGTTTAATGTGGAAAAGTGCGAGGTAATGCACTTTGGCAGGAACAATAAATGTGTAGAGTATAGGGCTAATGGTAGGGCTCTTAATAGTGTTGAGGAACAGAAGGATCGTGGTGTATGTGTCAATAGATCCCTGAAAGTAGGCAGTAAAGTGGATAAAGTTGTTAAGAAGGCATATGGAGTCTTAGCTTTTATTGGCAGGGGGATTGAATTTAGGAGCCGCAGCACCATGTTGCAACTGTACAAAACTCTAGTGCGGCCGCACTTGGAGTATTGTGTGCAGTTCTGGTCCCCACATTATAAGAAAGATGTGGAGGCATTGGAGAGGGTACAGAGGAGGTTTACCAGGATGTTGCCTGGTATGGAGGGCAGGTCTTATGAAGAGAGGCTGAGGGATTTGAGGTTGTTTTCGTTAGAAAGGAGCGGCTAAGAGGAGACCTTATCGAAACATATAAGATGATTAGAGGTTTAGATAGGGTGGACAGTGATAGCCTTTTTCCTAGGATGGAGAAAGCTAGCACGAGGGGACACAGCTTCAAATTAAGGGGTGATAGTTATAGGACGGATATCAGAGGTAGGTTCTTTACCCAAAGGGTGGTTCGGGAGTGGAATTCCCTGCCTGCTGCAGTTGTAGATGCGCAAGTTTGGTGGCGTTTAAGAGGTTAGTTGATAAGTATATGGAAGAGAAGGGAATGGTTTAGTTTGGAGGGCATTGCTTTTTATTTTGGTCGGCACAACATCGAAGGCCGAAGGGCCTGTTCTGTGCTGTATTGTTCTATGTTCTATGTTCTATACCCGTCATAATTTTGTACACCTCTATTAGATCTCCCCTCATTCTCCGTCTTTCTAAGGAAAACAGCCCCAATTTGCCCAATCTTTCCTCGTAACTCAGACCTTCCATATCAGGCAGCATCCTGGTAAACCTCCTCTGCACTCTCTCCAGAGTCTCCACGTTCTTCTGGCAGTAAGGCAACTAGAACTGGATGCAGTATTCCAAATGATATCTAACCAATTTTCTATACAACTGCAACATTAGACGCTAGCTCTTGTACTCTATACCCCTTCCTATAAAGGCTAACATATCACAACCTTCTCCACTTGCTCTGCCACTTTCAGAGACTTGTGCACTTGCACCCTCAGGTCCCTCTGCGTTTCTATACTCTTAATAGGTCTACTCTTTATCATATACCTCCCCCCTACATTATTTCTTCCAAAGTGCATCACCTCGCATTTATAGAACATAGAACATTACAGCGCAGTACAGGCCCTTCGGCCTTCGATGTTGCGCCGGCCAGTGGACCCTCTAACCTAAACTATTCCAATATCATCCATATGCCTATCCACCGAACATTTGAATGCCCCCAAAAGTAGGCGAGTCCACAACTGCTGCAGGCAGGGCATTCCACGCTCTCACCACCCTCTGTGTGAAGAACCTGCCTCTGACATCCGTCCTATAACTACCACCTCTTAATTTAATTTATCAGGATTAAATTCCATCTGCCATTTATCTACCCAATATACCAGCCTATCTATATCCTGCTGTATTGCCTGACACTGCTCCCTCTGATATCTGAGTTAAACCTCACCCCCCTCACTTTGAACCTGTGACCCCTTGTGTTCATCACCTCTGACCTGGGAAAAGGTCTCCCACTGTTCACCCTATCTATGGCCTTCATAATTTTATATACCTCTATTAGGTCTCCCCTCATCCTCCGTCTTTCCAGGGAGAACAACCCCAGTTTACTCAATGTCTCCACATAGCTAAGACAAGCATGGAGCTTGTTCGACTCCAAGCTCTGGAATTCCCTCCATAAACTTCACTTTCCTCCTTGTATTTTAGATAGCCTAAAACTGACCACTCCTGACCAGCTATTTTGGCCACTTGTTCTCGCATTTCCTTCTCTGACTCAGATAATATCTCCATGAAGCATGCTGGGATAGAAAATGGGAGCAGGAGGCCATTCAGCCCTTTGAATCTTGCCACCAATCATTATGATCACGGCTGATCAAATTCTGTACCTGGATTCTGCCTTCTCCCCGTGTCCTCTTGCCCCGAGAGCAAAATCTAATTCCTTCGTGATCTTGTCTTCCTGCCTTCAATTCCAGAGCGACAGGTTTGACCTTTGTCGAATATTGTCCAGTAAACCACCCAGCTGGAGTCAGTGAGCTACCAACTCTTCCAAAAGGCCCATTAGTTTCTCAGGGCAACTCGATGCATGCAATGATCACATCACAAGGAAAATGCAATAACACATGTGGGTTACAGCTGCGTGCATATGATCGTAAATATCGGGATAAAGGGACATTCCCAAGGCTGAGCATGTGAAAAAGCAGGGTCAGGAATATCGCAACAGAAGCAAGGTAGAGTAGGATAGTCATGTGGGATAGAGAAGTGCAGGGGCACCTCATGTTGGGGAATCAATGCAGACATTGGCAGCAACATTCAAGCAAAAAATACATTTCTCTTATGACAGAGTCTAGAACAAGGGGTCACTGTTTAGTTAGATCCTGACCCTGACCCCGACCTGACCTGATTGACTCTGAACCCAGCTGACAGCTGGGCAACATGACAGCTCAGAGACTATCGCTGTTGCTGTGCTGACACATGGATTTGGGCCTGTGTCTGTGGGAGTTTGCGCGTTCTCCCCGTGGTTGCGTGGGTTTTCTCCGGGTGCTCCGGTTTCCTCCCACATCCCAAAAATGTGCTCTTAGGCTGATTGGGTAACAAATTGTCCCTATATTGGTCCCTATATGGGAATCTTCAACAATAGGCATAGCCTGAAGTCAAGGATATGTCATTAAGACGTTAGGACGGCAGCGTGGGCTCGTTGGGCCGAAGGGCCTGTTTCCCGTGCTGTGTTGCTCTTTGTTCTTTGACCCTTGACTTTGTTTGACTAGTGACCCTGTTTGACCCTGACATGCAGCCTCAGCGATGTGTCAGTTGATGATTAAATACCTCTCCTGTTTGTTTCCACAGGTCCCTCATTCTGCCATCTCGCTTTTCAGTGGTCACCATGATCTTCATCATGATGATGAGTTTTTACTATTTCACTCGACATGTAAGTGCAGCTGGGGAAGTGTGTGAGGGGTGTCTGGTTTGGGACCCAGGCCTGCAGTGAGACGCAGGATCCCTGGGGAGGGAGCCCAGGATTAGGCGAACTCCAAACACCTTCATTGATTGATAATGATGCACTGGGATGCAGTGTATAATATTCCACATGGTGATGGTGATATTCTAAGGAGCAGCAGCATGGAAAATTATTGCTTGTAGTTTATTATTAGTTTTATTACCCAGTCTCCCTCTCTGCCAGGTGGAGAAATTGGCACGGACTCAGTTCCTGTGGAAGATGGATGTTCACGAACAGAAGGAGAGAGTTTATGAAATGCGACGATGGAATGAGGCTCTTGTCACCAACATGTTACCAGAGCACGTGGCTCGACACTTCCTTGGCTCCAAGAAGCGAGATGAGGTGACTGGTGTGAACCAATTATTCCCCACGCTCTCTTCATCTCCCTCTTTTCTCATCCTGCTCTCTCAGTCCCTACCCTCATCCTGGAAGCTGTTACTAACTATGTTTTCTCCAATGTTTTTCTACCTGCAGGAACTGTACAGTCAGTCATACGATGAGATTGGGGTTATGTTTGCATCAATCCCCAATTTCTCAGACTTTTATACTGAGGAGAGCATTAACAATGGAGGCATTGAATGTCTGCGATTCCTCAATGAAATAATCTCAGATTTTGATGGTGTAAGTAAAGGTTCCTGATTTGTAGTCCAAAGCGCAATATGTTAGAGTTTGTGGATTTAAACAAAAAGGAAAGGGTGTGACTCGCTCTTAAAGCAATCATGCAACCTTTTGGATGTCAGACAGTAAGGGAGCTGGAAGACAGTGAAAGAAGAGAAAAGATCCCCAGCCAGGAAAGTTTATTAACCAAATAACAAGCAATTGGCAAAGTGAGCTCCCAAATACATTGACATAGAGAATGTTGATACAGAGAGAAAAGATTTGACAATTTGTACATTAGGGTTGATGGTGGAACTGAGAGAAAAGAATCATAGAAACCCTACAGGACAGAAAAAAGCCATTCGGCCCATCAAGTCTGTACTGGTCACAATCCCACCCAGGCCCTATTCCCATATCCCTACATATTATACCCGCTAATCCCTCTCACCTACACATCTCAGGACACTAAGGGGCAATTTTAGCATGACCAATCAATCTAACCCACAAATGTTTGGACTGTGGGATGAAACTGGAGCATCTAGAGGAAATCTATACAGACACGAGGAGAATGTGCAAACTCCACACCTGAGCCAGGAATCGAACCCTGGTCCCTGGAGCTGTGAAGCATCAGTGCTAATCACTGTGCTACCGTGCCGCCCACCTTTTCTTAAAAGGGTGCAGATGTGTGCAGATATGTACCTGGGGCTAAGAAAGGATAACAAGCTTGGAGTTCCAGGATATAATATCATTATAATCTTCAGTTCAACTTATCCACTGATTCCCCAGACACTGCGTAAGGCTGTTTGCACCTGTTTGCACTTTCAATATTCGAATTGACCTTGAGCTGATCCTCAACCCAAATCCTCTCCATCACAAGAAGATGGACTTTTCTCTCTTCAGCATCACTCGTTACTATCCTGTCTTAGTTCATTGGTTGGTGAATCCCTCACCTGTATCTTTGCTATCTTATGCATGGAGATTTCCAGTGCTTCCCATGTTCTAATCTTCCAGCCCCAACAACCTCAGCTCATCAAAACTCTGTAGCCTGTACCTGAACTATACTCATCAGTCTCTCTACTTGCAGACTGCAGCAGCACTGGCTCCCGCTGCAGCGGCAGCGGCACTGGCTGACACGTACACCAAGATCCTTCTGTTCCTCAACACTATTAAGAGCCCTACCATTAGCCCTATACTCTACACATTTATTGTTCCTGCCAAAGTGCATTACCTCACACTTTTCCACATTAAACTCCATTTGCCACCTCTCGGCCCAGCTCTGCAACTTGTCCAAGTCACTCTGTAAACTAAAACACCCCTCTTCACTATCTACCACTCCACCAACTTTAGTGTCATCTGCAAATTTACTAACCATACCTCCTGTATTCTCATCCAAATCCTTAATATAAATGATAAATAACAGTGGGCCCAGCACTGATCCCTGAGACACATCGCTGGTCACAGTTTGAGGTACACCGCTGGTCACAGGACTCCAGTTTGAGAAAACAATTCCCTACAACCACACTCTGGCTTCTGTTAAGAAGTCAATTTTGTATCCATTTAGATACCTCACCCTGGATCCCATAAAATTTAATCTTATGCAACAACATACCATGCGATACCTTGTCAAAGGCCTTGCTAAAGTCCATGTAGGCAACATCAACTGCACTGCCCTCATCTACCCTCTTGGTTACTTCTTCAAAAAACTCAATTAAATTTGTGAGATGTGATTTTCCACTCACAAAGCCATGCTGACTGTCCCTAATCAGTCCTTGCATCTCTAAATGCCTGTAGATCCTATCTGTCAGAATACCTTCCAACAACTTACCCACCACAGGTAGTCAAGTTCCGATCAGTCTCTGCTTGTCTCCTCCTGGGACACAGTCAGTGGATCTCCAATTAGAAAGCCTTAAAGTTTAGCCTAAATCCCAACTTCTCATTTTGGTTCTTTCCTCAGTTACTGGATGAACCACAGTTCCGAAACATCACCAAAATTAAGACCATTGGTAGCACCTACATGGCAGCATCCGGCTTAATACCAGACACCAATCCCAGCAGCTATAATACAAATGTCAAGGTAAGCCTGACTATACATTGTATGTGAAAGAGAGCTTCCATTTCTTTGATCATGCGTGGGTGTACATGTGAGAATCTTTGCCTGGGCTGGAATTCCAAGTTGCTCTTGAATTGAGTAGTTTGCTCGGTCATTTCAGCAGGCAATTGAAAATCAACGACATTGCTGTGGCTCTGGAGTCACATGTAGGCCAGACTTGGTAAGGACAGAAGGTAGAACATAGAAGACTACAACACCAAACAGGCCCTTCGGCCCACAAGTTGTGTCGATCATATCTATACCTACCAGGCCATAGAACTATCTGTAACTCCCAATCCCATTAAATCCCATGTGCTCATCCAGAAGTCTCTTAAAAGATCCCATCAAGTTCTACCATCTACCACCACTGATGGCAACCGATTCCATTCACTCACCACCCTCTGAGTGAAAAACTTACCCCAACATCTCCTCTGTACTTGCCCCCCAGCACTTTAAACCTGTGTCCTCTCGTAGCGACCATTTCAGCCCTGGGAAATAGCCTCTGAGAATCCACTCTATCTATTCCTCTCAACATCTTATAAACTTCTATCAGGTTGCCTCTCAACCTTCGTCTCTCCAGGGAGAACAGACCTAGCTCTCTCAACCTATCTTTATAAGGCCTGCCTCCCAATCCAGGCAACATCCTTGTAAATCTCCTCTGTACCCTCTCAATAGCTTCCACATCCTTCCTATAGTGAGGCGACCAGAACTGCACACAGTACTCCAAGTGGGGTCTGACAAGGGTCCTATAAAGCTGCAGCATTACCTCCTAAACTCAATCCTCGATTAATGAAGATCAGTACACCATAGGCCTTCTTGACCACATCCTCCACTTGCGAGGCCGATTTAAGAGACCTATGGACCCAGACCCCAAGATCCTTCTGCTCCTCAACACTACCAAGACTCCTACCCTTGATATTATACTCCTTCATCCCATTGGTCCTGCCAAAATGGACCACCACATATTTATCCGCGTTGAAATCCATCTGCCACTTCTCCGCCCAGTCTTGCATCCTATCTATGTCTCGTTGCAACTTCAGACATCCCTCTAGACTATCCACAACACCACCAACCTTCATATCGTCAGCGAACTTACTAACCCATCCTTCCACTTCCTTATGAAAATGACAAACAGCAAGGGTCCTAGAACAGATCCCTGGGGCACTCCACTGGTGACTGACCTTCATGCAGAAAAAGACCCATCCACAACTACTCTCTGCCTTCTGCAGGCAAGCCAGTTCTGGATCCACAAGACCAAAGCCCCTTGGATCCCATGCCCTCTCACCTTCTCAAGAAGTCTTGCATGGGGGATCTTATCAAACGCCTTGCTAAAATCCATGTAAACCACGTCCACTGCTCTTACTTCGTCAATGTGTTCAGTCACATTTTCGAAGAATTCAACTAGGCTCGTAAAGCACGATCTGCCCTTAACAAAGCCTAAAGGACATTAGTGAGCCAGCTGGGTTTTTCTGACAATTGACAATGGTTCCATGGTCATCATAGAAAAACATAGAAAAACTACAGCACAATACAGGCCCTTTGGCCCACAAAGTTAGGCATAGAAACATAGAACATCACAGCACAGTACAGGCCTTTTGGGCCTCGATGTTGTGTTGAGCTATGTCCAATCCCAAGATCAAGCTATCCCACTCCCTATAATTCTGATGTGTTCTATGTGCCTATCCAATAACCGCTTGAAAGTTTCTAAAGTTGTGCCAAACATGTCCCTACCTTAGAGATTAATGCTGTCAACAGTAGACTTTGCATTTCAGATTTTTATTGAATTCAAATTTCTCCATCTGCTATGGCGGGATTCGAACCAGGTCCCCAGAGCTTTACGCTGGCTGATTGGATTATTAGTCCACTGACAATACCAATGCACCACTGGCTTTCCCCATATATGTTTGTATGTGTACGCATGCATGTGTGAAACCTGCCACAAGAGTGCACGTGTATGTGATTCCCAAATGGAGATACCAACTAGTGTATAATTTAGTTATTTACTGTGACTGTTTTCCAGAAGGATCAGCAAGTTTCAGCAAAGGAATATTGGCAGCATCTAGCAGACTTGGCTGACTTTGCTTTGACGATGAAAATCACCTTAATGAATATCAATTATCAGTCGTTCAATAACTTCATGCTACGAATTGGTGAGTATTTTTCAAATGTGTTTGTTACAGGATGTGGGCATCACCAGCTAGATCAGCACTTATTGCCCATTGCTAGTTGTCCTTCTAAGTGGTGATGATCTTCTGCCTTGAACTCGCTGCAGTCTATGTGCTGTAGATACATCCACAGTGCTGTTAGGGAGGGAATTCCACAATTTTGTCCCAGCGACAGTGAAAGAATGGTAATATATTTATAAATCAGGATTGTGGGTGACTTAGAGGGAACTTGCAGATGGTGGTGTTACCATGTATTTGCTGCCCTTGTCCTTCTAGATGGAAGTGGTCATGGTTTTGGAAGGTACAATTGGTGAATTGTTACAGTGTATCTTGTAGACAGTACACACTGCTGCTAATGAACGTCGGTAGTGGAGGGATTGAATGTTTGTGGATGTGGTGCCAATCAAGCACGCTGCTTTGTCCTGAATGGTGTCAAGCTTCCTGAGTGTTGTTGGAGCAGTGCCAATCCAGGCAATTGGGGAGTATTCCATCGCAATCCTGACTTGTGCCTTATAGATGGTGGACAGGTTTTGGGGAGTCAGGAGGTGAGTTACTTGCCGCAATATTCCCAGCCTCTGACCTGCTTTTGAAACCATTGTGTTTATATGGTGAGCACAGTTGAGTTTCTAGTCAATGGTAACCCCAAGAACGTTGACAGTGGAGAATTCAGTGATGGTTACACACCAGTGAATTGTCAAGAGAAGATGCTTAAAATAATTCAAGAAAGGAACAGATAAATGTAACCTCATTGTTTGCCAGATTTATGTAACCTCAAAGGCAGTTGATGTAGTGTATATGGATTTTAGCAAAGCGTTTGATAAGGTTCCCCATGGTAGGCTACTGCAGAAAGTGTAGATGCATGGGATTGAAGATGATTTAGCAGTTTGGATTAGGAATTGGCTAGCTGATAGAAGACAGAGGGTGGTGGTTGATGGGAAATATTCAACCTGGAGTGCAGTTACAAGTGGTGTACCTAAAGGATCTGTTTTGGGGCCACTGCTGTTTGTCATTTTTATAAATGACCTAGATGAGGGTGTAGAGGGTTGGATTAGTAAATTTGCTGACGATACCAAAGTGGAGGGAGTTGTAGACAGCAAGGGTGGATGTTACAGTTTGCAGAGGGACATAGATAGGTTGCAGAGCTGGGCCGTGAGGTGGCAAATGGAATTCAATACGGATCAGTGTGAGGTGATTCACTTTGGTAGGAATAACAGGCATATGAAATATAGGGCTAATGGAAGGACCCTTAATAGTGTTGTCGAGCAGAGGGATCTTGAGGTACAAGTACATAGCTCTTTGAAAGTTGGCACCCAGGTTGATAAAGTTGTTAAGAAGGCGTACGGTGTGTTAGCTTTTATTGGTAGAGGGATTGAATTAGGAGCCGTGAGGTTATGTTACAACTGTACAAAACTCTGGTGCGGCCGCACTTGGAGTATTGCGTACAGTTCTGGTTGCCGCATTATAAGAAAGATGTGGAAGCATTGGAAAGGGTGCAGAGGAGGTTTACCAGGATGTTGCCTGGTATGGTGGGAAGGCCTTATGAGGAAAGGCTGAGGGACCTGAGTTTATTTTCATTAGAGAGAAGAAGGTTACGCGGTGACCTAATTGAGGCGTATAAGATGATCAAAGGACTGGATAGGGTGGATAGTGAGAGCCTTTTCCTCGGATGGTGATGACCAACACGAGGGGACATAACTTTAAATTAAGAGGTGGTAGTTATAGGATGGATGTCAGAGGCAAGTTCTTCACACAGAGGGTGGTGAGAGCGTGGAATGCCCTGCCTGCAGCAGTTGTGGACTCGCCTACTTTGGGGGCATTCAAATGTTCGGTGGATAGGCATATGGATGATATGGAATAGTTTAGGTTAGAGGGTCCACTGGCCGGCGCAACATCGAGGGCTGAAGGGCCTGTACTGCGCTGTAATGTTCTATGTTCAATATGTCTTATATTAAAGTAATCTCAGGTTGGCTATCATTACAATATGTACCTAATATACATCTACTGCTAGCTAACATTCGCTATGTGTTATATCCTAACTAATGGATCATTGTGTGTGGATTGTTTTCAGTCTTTTGCTCTTATTCCAGGAATGAACAAAGGAGCTGTTCTGGCAGGAGTGATTGGTGCTCGCAAACCACATTATGATATCTGGGGAAACACAGTAAACGTGGCCAGCAGGATGGAGTCAACGGGTCAGATGGGAAATATCCAGGTAATGGAGGCCAAACACTGGGTATAGGGTCAACGGTCAGCGTTCAGGACCGGCTGAAGGGATAAGGTTCAGAATGGAAGAGAGCAGACAGTGAGGGAGGGTAAACTACCAATGAAAGTAAAATCAGTAAAGTTGCAAAGTGGTAATGTCAGGAGATGGATCTTTGTGAATGAAAGTTGCGTGTATGAAATGGTGAGTTTCTTTTGCTCTCCTGCCTGAGGTGCTTCTCAATATCAGCCTGAACCTCAAGTCTTGGGAACTTGAGAATTCCTTAAATGTTTGCCATTGTCTATCCATCATCACTCTTTTAAGTAATATTTCCTAATCTATCACACCAACTCACACCTCATATCATCCTAGTTTCCTTTATTAAGATTCAGAATCTGAGTCTCAGAATAAACGACATCACTCTATATTCTGATGAAAAATTCTACCATGGGATCTCGCACAACCAGATTGGCAATGAATCCTTTCTCATTACACAACAACCAATCTAGAATTGCCTGCTGTCTAGGTGATTCCTCGACATATTGTCCAGGAAACCATCCCATGTATACTTCAGACATTCTTCCTTTAAAGTTTTGTAATTAATTTGATTGCCCAATATATATGCAGATTAAAGTCACCCATGACAATCCTCCCAACGTTTTTTGCCGCTGGGGTTTCTTAGCTCTACCCCTAGAGAGTCCACATTGTCAGAGCTAATATCCTTCCTCAGTATAGTGCTAATTTCCTCTTTAACTAGCAATGCAACGCCACTGCCTTTTGTCTGTCCTTCCTAAAAACAGAATACCCCTGGATGTTCAGTTCCCGTCCCTGGTCACGCTGCTCCGTATTCCCGATGATATCATAACTGTTTGCATTTATTTGTGTGATTAATTCATCCACTTTATTTTGTAAATGGAGACTGACAGCTGGTGATTCCTTTCTCTTTCACACCATTTCCTCTTCCTGTTTACAGATGGTTGAAGAGATGTACTTGGTGCTGAAGGATTATGGATTTCGCTTTGTGCGCCGGGGCCCTGTCTACGTCAAAGGCAAAGGTGAACTCATCACCTACTTCATGAAAGGTCGAGAGAAACAGGGTTCCTTCATCAACAGCTCAGCAGTGACACTGCCCCATCAGGTGGTGGAGAATGCATGAGGACTACCATCAATCCTTCCCAGGGCTCCATTCAGTGCAACGGCAAGGCTGAGGGAGGAGCCAAAAGCAGTAGGAAAGAGGACAGCTGGAGAAACAAAGGACAGCCTCAGTATGAGTAGCAGAATGAGATGGGAGTTGGCTGACCAGGTGATGAACCCGGCTGAGTTCCGTCTTTGCTGCAAAAGGCAAAGTTCCGGAAGGATCTCTAACCGAGTGCGCGGGAAACATTCAAACCTTACTTTGAACCTGGCTACAGAGCAAATAAAGTAGATAATACCCCAGCCCAGGCTCCGTCAGCAATGCCTGTGAGCTGCAGCCGACACTAACTATGGGAGGACAATGCCAGGTTACATCCATCAATTTAATTTTGCTTTGTTCCTTCTTTCACATTGGCTGCTAACGTTATGATATGTTAGCCTGTGGCACTGCATTCTATGGAACCTGTCCAAGTGAATTTAATATCCTGTTGTGTATGTTGTTTGGCTGCAGTTGTTCAAGGTGTTTGCACCCATTGCTGTTCCAGTTCATGTGACTCCCTCTTCTACTGTTTTTGGTTTATTTATATATGCATAAATAAGTGACTTTTGTGTTAGCACAGGACCAAAGGTTAAATTGTGTCCTTCGTGTCTTTATTACCAAGTGTCAGTTCTGTTCCATTCACAGTAGGTTTTGATGTGGAAGCCTTACCAATTAGAGCACCTTTATCTTCGAGAGATACAGACCATCTGCTTCCAGATAGAAGGCCCAATACAACCCCGACCATTACAATCCCATCTTCATTACAACCCATCCCAATTATTACCCCATTTCCATTACAGTCCCTAATCTATTACAGACCCATTGCCATTCCAATCGCATCACCATTACAGTTCCAACCCTATTATAGCCCCATCCCCATTACAATTGTGGTAATTTAGCCAGAACAAAGTAAGTTGAACACATTGTGATTTTTTAATCTTATAAAACAATGAAATATAGTACAGCACGGATTCAGAACGGAGGCAGCAAGTTACGCCATTCCCTTGTGGGAAAAGTAGATCCGAGAAAGCCCGTACCATTCATGACGTCACTAATGCAAGCTCATAACCACTAAAGACATTAGTAAATATATTCAAATAGGAAGATGCTCAATTGTAACTCTCCAGAACACTTCCTCCCTCTTAATTTCATTCTGTGCTAAGGACAGACACACAATGAAACTCATGCCCCACCATAGATCAGTCTTTCAGGAGCTCTGCAACCTGTGACTCTGTAGACACTGGGAGCCTTGTTTCACTGCAGCTCGACTTGTGAGCGCAGGATTGGGTGAAGGATCTGTGAATCAATGTCCCTTATCCATTCCTGGAATAGATGCTACTGGAAATCCTTGTACAACAGGAACCATCTCCTGTTGAATGTTCAAAGCAACATTTCCTTTGACTGTGTTATCTGGAATTTTTGCTGTCTCTGTGTCATAGTGTTGATGAACGTTATCCTGGTGTCTGCATTGGTCAGTTTCACTACCAGAGTGACTATTCCACACTCTGTGACTGGATGATAGAATCCACAGAATACAATACTGAAGGAGGCCATTTGGCCATCAAGTCTGCATTCCAAAATAACATCCCCCCCTGCCACCCCACCGCTAACACTATCCCTGTAACCCCTCATCTTGGAACATTAAGGAATCATTTAGTATGACCAAGCCCCCTATCCTGCACATCTGTGGACTGTAGGTAGAAACAGAGCATCCCGAGGAAACCTATGCAGACACAGAGAGAACATGCAGCAGTCACTCAAGGCTGGAATTGAAACTGGGTCCAGCCCTGCCCCATTCCCATTATAGTCCCATAACTGATCCACTGCAAATACAGGTCCATCAATATTACAAACCCAGCCCCGTCACCTTGTTTTAATTCATGGGACATGGGTGTCACTAGTTGGACCAGCATTCATTACCCATTCTAATTGCCCTTTGAACTGAGTTTCTTACTGAGCAATTGAAAATCAACCATGTTGTTTTAGGTCTTGAGTCACATGTAGACCAGACTAAGTAAGGAGGCAGATTTCCTTCCCTAAAGGGAACCAGATGGGTTTTTACAGCAATCAACAATGGTTTCATGGTCATCAGTAGATTCTTAATTTCAGATTTCTATTCAATTCAAATTTTGCTATCTGCCATGTCAAGACCCCAAAACATTACCCTGGTTTTTGGATTACTAGTCTAGTTTGAAACCATTGCCTTCATTACTATCCCATCGACATTACGGCCCCATCCTCATTACTGCTTTATCACCATTACAACCTCATCTTCACCATTACAGGCCCACCACTATTATTGCCCCACCCCAATTACTGGCCCATCATTAAAGCCTCATCACCATTACAGCCCCATCACCATTATGTTCACTGGCACTGCCTGACAAAATCCAAGATAATGAACAACCATATTCCAGTTTAGGCCCTGTACTTTGTAGTGCCTGTACATGTAATGCCTGTGCTTATCCAAGTTTTAACAGCAATAGGTAAGAGTAAACACAACATCTACAGACAAAATCAACTGTCAAGTTGGACATTAAATTGCAGGTCAGACAAGATCATAATGATTGTCAGATTGATTTGAACGATGAGGGTGGCCTTATTGAAAAAAATAAGATCCTGAGGGAAGTTAATAGGGTGGAGGCCAAGAGAATGTTTCTTCTTGTGAAGGGAGACTAGAAGCACTAAAGCGGTTTGAGAATAAAAGGCTGCCATATTGAAATAGAGGAGGAGAATTTCATTCTCTGAAGGTCTTTTAGCTTTTGGAATTCTCTTCTCCAGACTGTTGGAAGCTCAGTCACTGAATATTTTTCAGTCAGGTGTTTGACAAGGGAATCGAGGGTAACAGGGGACAGATAGATAAATGGGGCTAAGACTACATCCAGATCAGCCATCATCTTACTGAATCATGGAGTAGCTTCAAAAGGCCAAATGCACTACTCCTGCTCCTAAGTTCTACATTCCAACCATAACTTGCTGTTTAGTTACTGTGTTGACAGCAATGCAGATACCATCAAATTAGGAAAAGTTGGAAAGAACGTGGAGGAGGTCAGAAAGTGATTGAGAGCCGTATTATGGATTGTGAGTGGAGGGCAGAATGAGATCAGCGAGTGTTGCTAAGATTTAGAATGAGTTTTGGTGAAAGGATAGATGATAGAGAAAGAAAGGCAAGACATTCAGGGTTTTGGGAAACTTTCACTCAAACCCTCTGAGTGGGTGGGAGGATTAAATCTGAAGCCTCCAGGCATCAGGAGTGAACAGAACTGTTTCAAACACAGCAACTATTGCAAGAAAAAGGTTCACATTTATATCATTGCCTTACCACATCTCCCAAAGTCCCCTCACTATGAATCATAAAGCTAATTACTTATAAGTATATCTAACCGTTTTGGTCAGTGATGGTTTATAGATAGAGAGAAAACCTGTGTTAAATAGCCACAGTCTTTTCCCCAGAGTAAGGGAGTCCAAAACTAGAGGGCATTGATTTAAGGTGACAGGGAAAGATTTAAAAGGGATCTGAGGGGCAACTTTTTCACACAGAGGGTTGTGTGTATAGGGAATGAGCTGTCACAGGAGATGGTAGAGATGGGTACGATTACAACACTTAAAATAAATTTGGACAGGCGCATGGATGAGAAAGGTTTAGAGGGATATGGCCAAACGCAGGCAAATGGGACTAGTTCAGTTTAGGAAACCTGGTCAGCATGGATGAGTTGGGCCTAAGGGCCTGTTTCTGAGCTATATCTTTATGACTGTAAATAATATTAAGGGATGATTTTGGTCAGAACTCTCTTACTTTTCTTCCAGTAGTACCATGGGATTAGAAATAGTGACAGGTGCTTCGAACAGTTTGTAGCACTGTCCAGCCTGACACTTGTAGAATGGACAGTGCCAGAAAGAACGTGCAAAGCATTCAAAGTATGTCATTGGTTTCCGCACTGATTTGAATGTTTAATTATTTCAATTATTGATGGTATAGCTTTCAGTTAACCAGCGAGTTAAATAGCACCCCACAAACAGTGGGCTCATCATTACACTGTCTCCTCTGTTAGTGTTGTGCCTAGCCTAAGGAAATCTGAGTTCTAGAACATAGAACACTACAGCACAAACAGGCCCTTCGGCCCACAAGTTCTACTTGAAGGAAACCTGTATTTGGGAAGGTTGCTGATAACTAACATTTTTTGCACAGAGGACTCAAACCCTCAACCTGTCCTAGTGAAGCAGGGTAGCAATGAGCCAGCCTGGTATCACCAAGTTCCTAAGGCAGCAGGGATTGCTCAGTGCCAGCAAATTGGAGGTTCTGAACCAACTGCTGCTACAATGGCTGGAAATATGGGCCTGAAATCAATCCAGTGAAGGTCAGCAAACTTTTCAAAACAAAACAGTTTTCCAAACAGATCATTGTACAATCTTGGTAAAGTCTCTATTAAACAGTAATATTGTGACTTAGTCTGGTCCATTCCTTGTGTTAGAACCTCTGCTGTTTTGCTCACAAAAGACACTCAGTGTTAAAACTTGCTGATTGTGAAGAGGCAACAGTGATAGAGATTGTAGCCGTGCATGAGTGTTTAAACCAAAGATAAATACAAAGCTGTGGAAAGAACAAAGAACAAAACAGCATGGGAAACAGGCCCTTTGGCCCAATGAGCCCACACCGCCACCCTGATGTTCCCATCTCTACCCGCAATCCCTGTCCATGTTTATAGATCTATGGATTAAAAACCAAATTTGAGACAATTTAGGGAGAATTTGTTTTGCCAAATTAGCCTAAGAGCACATCTTTGGGATGTGGGAGGAAACCGGAGCACCCAGAGAAAACCCACGCAAGCACAGGGAGAATGTGCAAACTCCCACAGACACAGGCCCAAATCCATGTATCTGCATAGCACAGCGATAGTCACTGAGGTCAAGCATAGGTCACTGAGGTCAAGCAGTGACTGAGGTCACTGAGGCTAGCACGAGGGGACACAACTTTAAATTAAGGGGTATGAGTTATAGGACGGATATCAGAGGTAGGTTCTTTACTCAAAGAGTGATTAGGGAGTGGAATGCCCTGCCTGCAGCTGTTGTGGATGCGCCAAGTTTGGTGGCGTTGAAGAGGTTAGTTGATAAGTATATGGATGAGAAGGGAATGGTTTAGTTAGGAGGGGCATTGCTTTTTATTTTGGTCGGCACAACATCGAGGGCCGAAGGGCCTGTTCTGTGCTGTATTGTTCTATGTTCTATGTTCTATACACTAATGACGTGAAGCACTAGGATACTCAAAAAAAAATCCAAGAGCAGCCCTCTCACGACTCATCGCGTGTATGCCCCTTGTTAGACAACAAGGTGGACCAAAGCACCTGTAGGATTAAAAAAAAAAGAGAGCAGGCATAGTCATCAATACACGGAATAGCTGCAAACAATAGATTGTCAAGTCTTTTGCTGTCCGGCCCCAATGAGTAGATGGTATCACATTCCTGGCACTGCCTGAATCCAGGGCCCATCCTTGGGGAAGATGCTGCAAGATCTATATTCTCATCTCCTCTAATAAAACAGCAGTTTCATGGTAATGTGCAACATAAGGACAGTATGATAAACAAATCAGCAGCACCAGCAACTGTTAATGATCAGCACATTAGGAAATGGCGCATTTTCCAAATAAACAAGACCATGTAGAACAATGGATCAGATAGTGTAAAGCTCCTGCTACACTATCCCCATCAAAAGTTCTTTGTTGACACCAGTAGTCAATTAGAATACTTTCCCAAAAATCACTAGTCTGTCACTTGCTGCTCAGCCAATTTCTTCACCAGGTAAATGATCTGAATTCAATATCCTGAACTTCAGCTTTAGCTAGCAATCTCTTTTGCAGGATTTTATAAAACATCTCTAGAAATTCATGTAAATAACATCCATAGACGTCACTATCCATTACATTAGTCACCTCTTCAAAACAATATTCAATTTGGTTCATTAGGCATCATTTATCCTTTATAAATCCATCATCACACTCTCTCCATTCAGCTGAAACTTTCAATTACAGACTCAAGTAACTTGCCAACCACAGATGTTAAGCTAACTTTCAGTACCAGAGAGGTTGACTGGCAGTAATTAATACAGGTCATTAAAATGGCACTTAGACTTAAAATTACATGACAGCTTTTAAATTACCTTGTACCTATAGCACCAATGCAGGAACTTCAATGCATTTCAGTGGGTGAGAAACCAGACACAGACGAGACTTTCAATAAGATAATGGCAAAACGGTTCATTTCCAACTGAATCTTTTAAAATTTTGTATTTAATGGCACTTCCGCCCTCACCTGAAATTGTTGTGGTATTTGTATATATAAAACGATCAAGGCCAGTGAACTTGCTGTTCCTTTGACAGAAATTTCAGGATATTGCTATAAATTCTATGCCATAGAAACATAATTCACAAAAACAAAGGAGGCCTGTTATCCACTGTGTTGGCTAAACACTCCCAGGACAAGTACAGCTCGGGGTTAGATGTAGAGTAAAGCTCCCCCTATACTGTCCCCCAACAGCCTCTGCATAACTGTGGACTTGCTTGCTTAGATTCCACAGTGGCACAATGGATGTCTCATAGTGCCAGGGACCCGGATTCGATTCCAGCCTCGGGTCATTATTTGTGTGGGGTTTGCACATTTTCCTCATGTCTACATGGGTTTTCTCTGGGTGTTCCAGTTTTGTCCCAGTCAAAGATTGTGGTTAGGTTCACTGACTATGCTAAATTAACTCTCACAATAGGAGGATTAGCAGTGTAAATATGACAATTTACCGGAATAGAACCTGGGTGGGATTATGAGATGTGGAGAATCAATGGGCCAAATGGCCTCTTTCTGCATCGTAGGGATTCTAATGTCCCCTCTATACCCAAAGATTCTTGTACTGAATCTTAGTTTCTTGTTGTAGAGAATTCTAGAACAGGAGACAATTTTATCCTGTCCACTTTATGTCTTCTCATAAGTTTGCACCCTTCTGTCAAACCACTCCGTCAGACTTCTTTGTTCCAAGATAATTCACTCCTATCTAACTAATCTCTCTTCATAGCTATATTTTCAATCAAATCTGGCAAAATTTAATTACATCTTTATTCAATCCAAGCCAATAAAAATGTTTTCATAGTTTTGCTCCAGTTTTCCTTACGCCTAAATGACCTCCTACTGGTACCTCGTACTTGATGCAACACCCCCCCCCCTTTCTGTCCCCTACCAGCAATACCACTCAAACCTTTATCCATTTTCCATCTGCCTAAGCACGTAAAGAACAAAGAACGATACAGCACAAGAAACAGGCCCTTCTGCCCTTCAAGTCTGCACCGCTCATGTGTCCAACTAGATCATTCGTTTGTATCCCTCCATTCCCAGTCTCTTTGTGTGGCTATGCAGATAAGTCTTAAATGATCCCAGCGTGTCCACCTCTACCAACTTGCTTGGCAGTGCATTCCAAGACCCTACCACCCTTTGTGTAACATACATCCCTCTAACAGCTGAGATAAACCTTGCCCCCACCCCCCCCCAATCTTGAACTTGTGACATTTTTACAAAAGGTCTCCACCTACTCATTAAAACATCTTTTCTGATGAAATAAAACTCCAGTACACACACAGATTCTTCAATGTATGTTTTCCGATGCAACTGTTCTATCTCTACATCTTTGTTTAATTCTGCCAAATTTACGGAACTAATAATATCCATTTCATGCTCTACCTGTCCTTGTCAAAAATTGTTTTTAATAACTGAACCTCAGTCTCCTTATCTTCAGTCTGATTTCTCCTTCTTCTGTCTCAACCTGTGGCTTTGTGATCTTGTTACCACAGTCAGGAAATATATGCTTCCTGCAACACCTGTCGTTTGTCATTCCACTGGCTTTTCAAATATAGTAGGCATCACTCCCACCCGTAATCCAGCTATATCATTACCCAGGATAAACTATACCCCTAGAAAAAAAAATCATTTCTCCATTACTCTTACTGCCACTTTTCATCAGACTCTCCAATCTTTCTGGTCTGCAATTTCCTCTCCCTTTCCTTATCCCTTATTCCTTCAGTGGTTGGTAAGCTGATGGAGAGGCTTCTAGGGAATAAGATTTAATGAACATTTGGAGAAGTTTAGACTGATCAGAAAAAGTCAGCATGGTTTTGTCAAGGGCCGGTCGTGCCTTACGAGCCTAGTTGAGTTCTTCGAAAATGTGACTGAACACATTGACGAAGGAAGAGTGGTGGACGTGATTTACATGGACTTTAGCAAGGCATTTGATAAGGTTCCCCCATGCAAAGCTTCTCGAGAAGGTGAGAGGACATGGGATCCAAGGGGCTTTGGCCTTGTGGATCCAGAACTGGCTCGCCGGCAGAAGGCAGAGAGTGGTTGTGGATGGGTCTTTTTCTGCATGGAGGTCGATCACCAGTGGAGTGCCCCAGGGATCTGTTCTGGGACCCCCTGCTGTTTGTCATTTCCATAATTTGGAGGGATGGGTTAGTAGGTTCGCCAACAATACAAAGGTCGGTAGTGTTGTGGATGGTCTGGAGGGATGTCAAAAGTTGCAGCGGGACATAGACAGGATGCAAGACTGGGCGGAGAAGTGGCAGATGGACTTCAACGTGGATAAATGTGTAGTGGTCCTTTTTGGCAGGAATAATGGGATGAAGGAGTACAATATTGGGGTAGGAGTCTTAGTTGTGTTGTAGAGCAGAAGGATCTTGGGGTCCAGGTCCATAGAACTCTTAAATCGGCCTCTCAGGTGGAGGAAGTGGTCAAGAAGGCGTATGGTGTACTGGTCTTCATTAATCGAGGAATTAAGTTTAGAGTCAGGAGATAATGATGCAGCTCTATAAGACCCTTGTCAGACCCCACTTGGAGTATTGTGCGCAGTTCTGGTCGCCTCACTATAGGAAGGATGTAGAAGCTATTGAAAGAGTGCAGAGGAGATTTACAAGGATGCTGCCTGGATTGGGGGCAGGCCTTATGAAGATAGGTTGAGGGAGCTGGGACTCTTCTCACTGGAGAGACGTAGGTTGAGAGGCGACCTGATAAGAGGTTTATAAACTGTTGAGAGGAATAGATAGGGTGGACTCTCAGAGACTATTTCCCCGAGCTGAAATGGTCACTATGAGAGGACACAGATTTAAAGTGCAGGGAAGCAAATACAGAGGGGATGTTAGGGGTAAGTTTTTCACTCAGAGGGTGGTGAGTGAATGGAATGGTAGAGGTGAACTTGCTGGGGTCTTTTAAAAGACTTCTGGATGAGTACATGGGAACGAATGGGATAGGGGGTTATAGATACGTCTGTGGATTGGTAGATATAGATGTGATCGGCGCAACCCGTAGGCCAAAGGGCCTGTTTGTGCTGTAGTGTTCTATGTTCTATCCCATTGCCTCGAATTCAAGCTGTTTGTTTGTAAACAAATTCTAGCCAATTCCAATTATTCAGACTGTGACGCTGATAAATTTAAATGCGGAGGTATTGCTGGAATTCTACCTTCCTTGCCACTTCAGGTATAGCCAACTGCAGCATGCCCACTAAATCCAAAAGTGTCAGTTTAACCAGCTTCTTTAAAATCACTCTGAGTGACTCTTCTACACTCAGGAAATCTTTATTCACTGAAAGAAACATTTTTCAACATGGCAGGATAGGGTGGCACAGTGGTTAGCACTACTACTTCACAGAACCAGGTTCAATTCCTGGCTTAAGTCACTGTCTATGCAAAGTTAGCACGTTCTCCCCATTCAGGGAACCTGAATTGTTGTGCCAGTATACAGGAAGATGTGAATAGGGAGGTCACGGATAAGGTTTCTAGGTCGCAGCAGTATAGTGGCAAACGGGAGGGTGGTTTGAAGTGTGTATACTTTAATACGAGGAGCATACGCAATAAGGTGGATGAACTTGCAGCCTGGATTGGTGCTTGGGACTTCGATGTTGTGGCCATTTCAGAGAAATGGATAAAGCAGGGGCAGGAATGGTTGTTGCAGATTCCGGGGTTCAGATGTTTCAGTCAGAGCAGAGGTGGTGGTAGAAGAGGGGGAGGAGTGGCATTGTTAGTTAAGGACAGTGTTACGGTGGCAGAAAAGACGTTTGATGTGGACTTGTCTGCTGAGGTAGTGTGGGCTGAGATTAGAAACAAGAAAGGAGAGGTCACACTGTTGGGAGTTTTTTTTATAGGCCTCCAAAAAGTTCCAGAGAAGTAGAGGAAGGGATTGCAAAGTTGATCCTGGATAGGTGTGAAAGTAACAGGGTAGTTGTAATGGGGGACTTTAACTTTTCTAATATCGATTGGAAAAGCTATAGTTCAAGTACGTTAGAGGGGTCAGTTTTTGTTCAATGTGTGCAGGAAGGTTTCATGACTCAGTATGTAGATAGGCCAACAAGAGGTGAGGCTATATTGGATTTGGTACTGGGTAATGAACCAGACCAGGTGTTAGACTTGGAGGTGGGTGAGCACTTTGGTGATAGTGACCACAATTCGGTTACGTTTACCTTAGTGATGGAAAGGGATGGGCACATACCGAATAACAGTAGTTATAGCTGGGGGAAAGGTAATTATGAGGCTATTAGGAGAGATTTAGGATGCATAGGGTGGAGCAGGATATTGCAGGGGCTGGGGACATCTGAAATGTGGAGCATATTTAAGGAACAGCTTCTGCACGTCCTTAATGAATATGTACCTGATGGCAGGGAGGAAGTGGTCGAGTGAGGGAACCATGGTGTAGTAGGGAAGTTGAATCTCTGGTGAAGAGGAAGAAGGAGGCTCATATAATGATGAGACGTGAAGGGTCAGTTAGCGCAATAGAGAGCTATAAATCAGCCAGGAAGGAGCTAAAGAGGGAGTTGAGTAGAGCTAGAAGAGGACACGAGAAGACTTTGGCGGATAGGATTAAGGAGAATCCTAAAGCTTTTTACAGGTATATAAATAATAAAAGATTGGTTAGGGCAAGATTAGGGCCAGTCAGAGATAGCAGTGGGAAGTTGTGCGTGGAGCCTGAGGAGATAGGAGAGACACTGAATGAGTATTTTTCGTCAGTATTCACGCAGGAGAAAGACAATGTTGTCGGGGAGAATACTGCGATACTAGGTTGTAGACTGGGCAGGATTGAGGTTCATAAGGAGGAGGTGTTAGCGAATCTTGAGAGTATGAAAATTGATAAGTCCCCTGGGCCAGATGGGATTTACCCCAGGATTCTCTGGGAGGCTAGAGAGGAGATTGCAGAGCCTTTGGCTTTGATCTTCATGTCGTCGTTAGCTACAGGTATAGTGCCGGAAGACTGGAGGATGGCAAATGTTGTCCCTCTTTTCAAAAAGGGGAGTAGGGACCATCCTGGAAATTATAGACCGGTGAGCCTGACTTCTGTTGTGGGCAAGGTCTTGGAAAGAATTATAAGGGATAGGATTTATAAGCATCTAGAGAGGAATAAATTGATTAGGGATAGTCAGCACGGTTTTGTGAAGGGTAGGTCGTGCCTCACAAACCTTATTGAGTTTTTTGAGGAGGTGACCAAAGAGGTAGATAAGGGTAAGGCAGTTGATGTAGTGTATATGGATTTTAGCAAAGCGTTTGATAAGGTTCCCCATGGTAGGCTACTGCAGAAAGTGCAGATGCATGGGATTGAAGGTGATTTAGCAGTTTGGATTAGGAATTGGCTAGCTGATAGAAGACAGAGGGTGGTGGTTGATGGGAAATATTCAACCTGGAGTGCAGTTACAAGTGGTGTACCTCAAGGATCTGTTTTGGGGCCACTGCTGTTTGTCATTTTTATAAATGACCTAGATGAGGGTGTAGAGGGTTGGATTAGTAAATTTGCTGACGATACCAAAATGGGGGGAGTTGTAGACAGCGAGGATGGATGTTACAGTTTGCAGAGGGACATAGATAGGTTGCAGAGCTAGGCCGTGAGGTGGCAAATGGAATTCAATACGGATAAGTGTGAGGTGATTCACTTTGGTAGGAATAACAGGCATATGAAATATAGGGCTAATGGAAGGACCCTTAATAGTGTTGTCGAGCAGAGGGATCTTGGGGTACAAGTACATAGCTCTTTGAAAGTTGGCACCCAGGTTGATAAAGTTGTTAAGAAGGCGTACGGTGTGTTAGCTTTTATTGGTAGAGGGATTGAATTTAGGAGCCGTGAGGTTATGTTACAACTGTACAAAACTCTGGTGCGGCCGCACTTGGAGTATTGCGTACAGTTCTGGTCGCCGCATTATAAGAAAGATGTGGAAGCACTGGAAAGAGGTGCAGAGGAGGTTTACCAGGATGTTGCCTGGTATGGTGTGAGGCCTTATGAGGAAAGGCTGAGGGACCTGAGGTTATTTTCATTAGAGAGAAGAAGGTTACGCGGTGACCTAATTGAGGCGTATAAGATGATCAAGGGATTGGATAGGGTGGATAGTGAGAGCCTTTTTCCTCAGATGGTGATGACCAACACGAGGGGACATAACTTTAAATTAAGAGGTGGTAGTTATAGGACGGATGTCAGAGGCAGGTTCTTTACACAGAGGGTGGTGAGGGCGTGGAATGCCCTGCCTGCAGCAGTTGTGGACTCACCTACTTTGGGGGCATTCAAGGTTCGGTGGATAGGCATATGGATGATATTGGAATAGTTTAGGTTAGAGGGTCCACTGGCTGGCGCAACATCGAGGGCCGAAGGGCCTGTACTGCGCTGTAATGTTCTATGTTCTATGTCTGTGTGGGTTTCCTCCAGGTGGTCCGATTTCAAAGAACAAAGAACAAAACAGCACGGGAAACAGACCCTTCGGCCCAACGAGCCCGCGCCGCCACCTCGATGTTCCCACTTCTACCTGTGATCGCTGTGCATGTTTATAGATCTATGGATTAAAAACCAAATTTGAGACAATTTAGGGAGAACTTTTCTGCCAAACAGCCTAAGAGCACATCTTTGGGATGTGTGAGGAAACCGAAGCACCCGGAGAAAACCCACACAAGCACAGAGAGAAACTCTGTGCAGACTTCCACAGACACAGGCCCAAATCCATGTATCTGCATAGCACAGCGATAGTCACTGAACATAGAACATAGAACAATACAGCACAGAACAGGCCCTTCGGCCTTCGATGTTGTGCCGACCAAAAAAAAAGCAATGCCCCTCCAACTAAACCATTCCCTTCTCTTCCATATACTTATCAATTAACCTCTTAAACGCCACCAAACTTGGCGCATCTACAACAGCTGCAGGCAGGGCATTCCACTCCCTAATCACTCTTTGAGTAAAGAACCTACCTCTGATATCCGTCCTATAACTCATACCCCTTAATTTAAAGTTGTGTCCCCTCGTGCTAGCTTTCTCCATCCTAGGAAAAAGGCTATCACTGTCCACCCTATCCAAACCTCTAATTATCTTATATGCTTCAATAAGATCCCCCCTTAGCCGCCTCCTTTCTAACGAAAACAACCTCAAATCCTTCAACCTCTCTTCATAGGACCTGCCCTCCATACCAGGCAACATCCTAGTAAACCTCCTCTGTACCCTCTCCAATGCCTCCACATCTTTCTTATAATGTGGCGACCAGAACTGCACACAATACTCCAAGTGCGGCCGCACTAGAGTTTTTTACAGCTGCAACATGATGCTGCGGCTCCTAAATTCAATCCCCCTACCAATAAAAGCTAAGACTCCATAAGCCTTCTTAACAACTTTATCCACTTGACTGCCTACTTTCAGGGATCTATTGACACATACACCAAGATCCTTCTGTTCCTCAACACTATTAAGAGCCCTACCATTAGCCCTATACTCTACACATTTATTGTTCCTGCCAAAGTGCATTACCTCACACTTTTCCACATTAAACTCCATTTGCCACCTCTCGGCCCAGCTCTGCAACTTGTCCAAGTCACTCTGTAAACTAAAACACCCCTCTTCACTATCTACCACACCACCAACTTTAGTATCATCTGCAAATTTACTGATCCATCCCTCAATACCCTCATCCAGATCATTTATAAAAATTACAAACAGCAGGGGCCCCAAAACAGACCCCTGAGGCACACCACTCGTCACCGAACTCCACGATGAATATCTCCCATCAACCACCACCCTCTGTCTTCTATCTGCCAGCCAATTTCTAATCCAATTAGCTAAATCACCCTCTATTCCACACATCTGCATTTTCTGTAGAAGTCTTCCATGGGCCACCTTATCAAAAGCCTTACTAAAGTCCATATATACTACATCAACCGCCTTACCCCCATCCACCTCTCTGGTCACTTTCTCAAAAAACTCAATGAGGTTAGTAAGGCATGACCTACCCTTCACGAAACCATGCTGACTATCCCCAATCAATTCATTTCTCTCTAAATAACTATAAATCCTATCCCTAATAATTCTCTCCAATACCTTGCCCACCACAGAAGTAAGACTCACTGGCCTATAATTCCCAGGAAGGTCTCTCTTCCCCTTCTTAAACAATGGGACCACATTCGCCATCCTCCAGTCCTCCGGAACCACACCCGTAACCAACGAGGACCTGAAGATCAGAGCCAGAGGCTCTGCAATCTCCTCTCTTGCCTCCCAGAGAATCCTAGGGTAAATCCCGTCCGGCCCAGGGGACTTATCCAACTTCAAACCCTCGAGAATTTCTAACACATCCTCCCTATCTACTACAATACTCCCCAATTTGCAACCCTGTACCTCAGTGCTCTCCACAGCTACATTTCCAGCACTCTGCGTGAATACCGAAGAGAAATATTTATTCAGTGCCTCACCAATCTCTTCAGGCTCCACGCACAACTTCCCACTGCTGTCTATGACTGGCCCTAATCTTGCCCTAACCAATCTTCTATTCTTAACATATCGAAAGAAAGCTTTAGGATTCTCCTTAATCCTATCAGCCAACATCTTCTCGTGTCCCCTCTTAGCTCTCCTCAATTCACTTTTTACCTCCTTCCTGGCTAATCTATAGCTATCCATTGCACTAACTGAGCCTTCAAGCCTCATCCTGACATAAGCCTCCTTTTTCTTCTTAACCAGCAAATCAACTTTTTTCGTACACCAAGGCTCTCTTACTCGTCCATTTCCTCCCTGCCTGACAGGGACATACTTATCAAGGACTCGCAGCAGCTGCTCCTTGAATAAGCACCACATTCCAGATGTTCCCAGTCCCTGTAGTTTCCTAGTCCAATCTATGCACCCTAATTCTCTCCTGATGGCCTCATAATTACCCTTCCCCCAGCTATAACTACTGCCCCCAGCTTCATGCCTATCCCTATCCATCACTAAGGTGAACGTAACCGAATTGTGGTCACTATCACCAAAATGTTCACTAACTTCCAAGCCTAACACCTGGTCTGGCTCATTGCCCAGCACCAAATCCAATGTAGCCTCACCTCTAGTTGGCCTATCTACATACTGAGTCAAAAAACCTTCCTGCACACTCCGTACGAAAACTGACCCCTCTAACGAGCTAGAGCTATAGCTATTCCAATCAATATTAGCAAAGCTGAGCTGTCACAATATTGTCAGCTGTCACGACAGCTGAGCTGTCGTGTTGCCCATCAAATGGTCCAGATCAAGCGTACACTAACGACGTGAAGCACTAGGATACTCTCGAAAAAAATCCAAAGCAGCCCTCTCATGACCCATCGCGTGTATGCCCCTTGTTAGACAATAAGGCGGACCAAAGTACTTGTAGGATAAAACAAATGCATCAATATCATCAACAATTTACACACTTCCCAGGAACTCCCAAGGCTCATGATCTCTATTTTAAATCAGTTTTATATACCCCTCCATTCCCATTCTGTTCATGTGTCCATCTAGGTATCTCTTAAATAACTCCAGAGTACCTGTCTCCACCACTTGGCAGCACGTTCCATACCCCCACCACCCTCTGTGTGAAAAAAACTCCCTCCAGCATCCAAATTATACCTTACCCTCTTCACCCTAAGCCTGTGACCCCTCGTGCTATTTGAGTCCATCCTAGGAAAAAGCTAAACTCTGTTTATCTATACCCCTCATAATCTTGTACACCTCTATTAGATCTCCTCTAAGTCTACGTCTTTCTAAGGAAAACAGTCCCAATTTGCCTAACCTTTCCTCGTAACTCAGACCTTCCATACCAGGCAGCATCCTGGTAAACCTCCTCTGCACTCTCTCCAGACTCTCCACGTCCTTCTGTTAGTAAGATGACCAGAACTGGACACAGTATTCCAAATGAGGTCTAACCAATATTTTATACAACTGCAACATTATAGACCAGCTCTTGTACTCTATACCCCTTCCTATAAAGGCTAGCATACCATATGCTTTCTTCACAACCTTCTCCAGCTGCTCTGCCACCTTCAGAGACTTGTTCACCTGTATTCCCAGGTCTCTCTGCATTTCTATACTCTTAATAGGTCTATCCTTTATCATATACCTCCCCTCTACATTCTTTCTCCCGAAATGCATCACCTCACATTTATCGGGATTGAATTCCATCTGTCATCTATCTGCCCAAGCTACCAGCCTATGTCCTGCTGTATTGCCTGAAAATGCTCCTTACTATCCGCAAGTCCAGCCATCTTGTCTGCAAACTTGCTGATCACTCCACTTACTCCCTCTTCCAAGTGATTTATGTATATTACAAATAAAAGACGTCCCAGTACCGAGTCCCAGCACACCACTAGTGACTGACCTCCAGCTAGAAAAACACCCTTCCACTATTACTCTCTCTCTCCTATTTCCAAACCAGTTACTTATCCATCTAGCTACCTGTCCTTGTATCCCATGAGCCTTGACCTTTTCATCTAACCTCCCATGAGGGACTTTGTCAAACACCTTACTGAAATCCACATAGACAACATCAACAGCTCGCCCTTCGTCGACTGTTTTCATCACCTCCTCAAAAACTTCTACCAGATTCATAAGGCACGATCTCCCCTTAACAAAGCCATGCTGCGTATCCTAACCAGATTGCAACGATTCCTCCCACTGTTCAAAAGACATGCTGGTTACGTGCACTGGCCATGCTAAATTCTGTATACCCAAACAAGTGTGGCGACTATGGGTTTTTTACGGCAACTTCATTGCAGTGATAAAACAAATCTACTCTTAGAACATAGAACATTACAGCACAGTATAGGCCCTTCGGCCCTTAATATTGTGACGAGCTATGTCCAAACCCAAGATCAAGCTATCCCGCTCCCTATCATTTTGGAGTGCTCCATGTGCCTATCCAATAAGCGCTTGAAAGTTCCTAAAGTGTAGACTCCACTATCATATCAGGTAGTCCATTCCACAGCCCAACCATCTCTGAGTGAAGAATGTACCTCCGACATCCCTCCTACATCTTCCACTATGAACCTTATAGTTATGCCCACTCGTAACAGCTACATCCACCCGAGGAAATAGTTGCTGCATGTCCACTCTATCCACCCACCCCCTCATCTTATAAACCTCTATTAAGTCGCCTCTCATCCTCTTCCACTCTAGAAAAGCCCCAGCTCCCTCAACCTTTCCTCATAAGACCTGCCATCCAAACCAGGCAGCATCCTGGTAAATCTGCTCTGTACTCTCTCCAATGTTTCCACATCCTTCTTATAGTGAGATGACCAGAACTGCACACAATATTCCAAACGTGGTCTCACCAAGGTCCCATATAGTTGCAGTATAACCCCACAGCTCAAATACAAACCCTCTGTTAATAAATGCTAACACACTATAAGCTTTCTTCACAGTTCTATCCACTTGAGTGGTAACCTTCAGAGATCTGTGGATATGAACCCCAAGATCTCTCTGTTCCTCCACATTCCTCAGAACCCTGCCGTTGACCTTGCAATCATGATTCAAATTTGTCCTACCAAAATGAATCCCCTCACACTTATCAAGGTTAAACTCCATCTGCCACTTTTCAGTCTAGCTCTGCATCCTATCAATGTCTCTTTGCAGCTTACAAGAGCCCTCCACCGCATCCACTATTCCATCAATCTTGGTGTCACCAGCAAATTGATTAACCCACTCTTCAGCCCCCTCTTCCAAGTCATTGATAAAAATCATAAATAGCAGAGGACCTAGCACTGATCCCTGTGGTACACCACTGGCTTCCAGTCTGAAAATTTTCCTTCCATACCCTCTGTCACCCACAAGATAGTCAGTTACTTAGCCAAATGGCCAAATTTCCTTTTATCCCACATCTCCTTACTTTCTTCACGAACAAAGAACAAAACAGCACGGGAAACAGGCCCTTCGGCCCAACGAGCCCACACCGCCACCCCGATGTTCCCACCTCTATCCACGATCCCTGTCTATGTTTATAGATCTATGGATTAAAAACCAAATTTGAGATAATTTAGGGAAAATTTGTTTTGCCAATTAGCCTAAGAGCACATCTTTGGGATGTGGGAGGAAACCAGAGCGCCCAGAGAAAACCCACGCAAGCACGGGGAGAATGCGCAAACTCCTACAGACACAGGCCCAAATCCATGTATCTGCACAGCACAGCGATAGTCACCGAGCTGTCATGTTGCCCATCAAATGGTCCAGGTCAAGCATACACTAACGACGTGAAGCACTAAGATACTCTCGAAAAATATCCAAGAGCAGCCCTCTCACGACCCATCGCGTGTATGCCCCTCGTCAGACAGCAAGGTGGACCAAAGCACCTGTAGGATAAAAACAAGTACATCAATATCATCATCTATTTACACACTTCCCAGGGACTCCAAAAGCTCATGATCCCTATTTTAAATCAGTTTTCTATACTCCTTCATTCCCATTCTGTTCATGTGCCCATCTAAGTATTTCTTAAATAACTCCAGAGTACCTGCCTCCACCACTTTACTTGGCAGCGCATTCCATACCCCCACCACCTTCTGTGTGAAAAAACTCCCTCTAGCATCCAAATTATACCTTACCCCCCTCACCCTAAGCCCGTGACCCCTCGTGCTATTTGAGTCCATCCTAGAAAAAAGAACCTATCATGGGGAACCTTATCAAATGCTTTAGTAAAATAGTATATAATATCAACTGCTCTACCTTTGTCTAAACACTTAGTTACCTCCTCAAAGAGGTCAATCAAATTTGAGAGGCAGGACTTAGCCTTCACAAATCCATGCTGACTATCCCAGATTAAGCTGCATCTTTCCAAATGGTCATAAATCCTATCTCTCAGGACCTTTTCTATTAACTTATCAACCACCGAAAAGAGACTAACTGGCCTATTTTAATACACTCGAATGAGTGCCTTGTTCGAGTCTTTATGTCGCTCGTCGATGGTTTTGTCAACCTCTAGCGGAACCCCAGTCAAGGGCCCACTTGATCTTGATTGAGGTATGTTCATTGGGGTTAAAGCTAAGGTGTTCTAGCTAGGGAACGTGAGTTAAGTTCAGAGCTAAGGTGTTATAGCCAGGTTATTTACTATCATCCCTGATGTTAATGGGCCTACTGGTGAGCCATTTGTCTGCACCGAGTGCACGAGTTACTCCAGCGGGAGGGTGGAAATTTGGGGAACAATTGGGCCGAATTAAAGGGAATCCAATTAGGTGACATTTAGCCATTGCCAATTAGCCTAGTTAGCACGTTTTTGGGGGTGTGGGAGTAAACCGGAGTGGCTGGAGAAAACCCACACAAGCACGGGGACAATGTGCAAACTCCCACAGACATGACCAAGGCCGGGAGTACCGCCCTGGGTCTCTGTAGCTGCACAGCCAACAGTGCTACTCACTGGGCTGACGTGCTGCCCATACACCAGTCCATGGTTAGCACGCACTGCCGGCAGTGAAGTACTGGACAACTCTCAGATCGATACCCAAGAACCATCCAAGCACAACCCACCGAGTGCGTACCCCTTGTCACTGACAAGGTGGACTGTGGCACCTGTGGATGGAATAGGTGTCGTTAGTAACACTTACACATGAAACAACACATACAAACAGTACAACAAACACCAGTGAGTCCACCGTATGCATCCATATGGTCTCCTTGTGGGCTATGAGCCCTGATGTCTGACAAGTGGCCAGCTTGTCTTGCGGTCTTCTAACGTCTCTCACCTGTCGTTGAAGATCCCCAGTAGCTCCAACATAAGCGACAGGATGAGCCTTGAGATTTGTTGGGCGAATGAGCGGAAACTCTTTACGCCCAGGAAAGCCATGAGGCTGTTGTTCTTTTCCAGCCCCTTGCCCCTGGCGCCAACAACAAATCCAAAGTATTGGGGATTCGGGCATCCAGTCAGTTTTCCAATCTCTGGTCCGAGGTGTTGGTACTTCAGGCACTTCTCCTGCCACGCCTTCTCCAAACTGTCACAATTGTCTTCGAAATGGACTGTTACATCCACCATCGCAACCTGCTGATCTTTCTCCCTCTTGAAGATGATGTCCGGCTTCCAGAGGGTGCCGTCTTTGGCGATGAGCCTCGGTTCCAGGTAGGATGTCCAGCCGTATTTTCCAACGTAATTGCGCAGTAGTTCCAGGATTTAATTGTGGCGCTTGATTCGACAGTTCTTAACGAATGGGCAAAAGCCAGAAACGTGTCCAAGTGTTTCCCAACCTGCCTCACATCTTCGGCAGGTTTTTGTGGCAGAGGGATTCCCTCTTGACAGGGTCACCCACGTCGGATATAAGTTGCATCGAAGCAACATGTTGTTGATCAGGCAATGGGATTTCAGCTGATATGCAGCCTTCATCCAACTGTTGGATATTTTATCATTGTGATAGTAATGGACTCCCACTCCTCGAGATGTTAGCCGTCTCCGTTTGTGGAATTCCCATTCCCTCCACCCTGCATATCTGTTCAGTGGCTTTCTGGGGCCTGTCCTTTCCGCAGCCAGCATTGGTAATGCGGCTCTGATCATCGCCAATGACTCCGTTTCATCATTGCTGCCGTCTTCGGTTGTTGGCATGAAGTCTTCGATTTCTCTCAATGCCTCGAGAGACCTCAATTCTTCGATGTTCCTGCCAACGTTCTGCTCGTAGAACTGGAAAGAGGAGCAAATGACTCGGTCATTTGAGGCAGACAGTGGTTCCCATTTTCAGACCACCGCAGATGGAATCTGGATCTCGAGCTTGGGAATTCCCAGACCTCCATTCCGAGTCTGTGAATAGAGGATGCCATCTGTTGTATGAGGTGGAAGGTGCAGGAATTGCTTGACAGCGTTGCAAATGATTTGGTCCAGTTTAGTTAGCGTATTTTGAGATGATAATATAGTCTCGGGATGACATGGACTGTAAGCAACTCAACGCATTGTCTTGAGCGAAGAGCTGCTGCCTGTAGGCTGGAGATCCAGGTCTTCAGCCTCTCTTCCCATGCTCCTTCTTCCACACCAGCCCACGGGTCTATCCAGGCTCCCAGGTATTTTTCAGTCTCTCCTGGGGAGATGTACGCAATGTCTTCCTTCTGAATCTGCCAGTTTTTGCATTGTTTGTATATGAAGGTCTTCCTCTTGTAAGTAAAGTGGAATCCTTTGGTCTTGCCGGTGTTGACAGTAAGACCAGTCATTTCGCAAAAAGACTGGAGAATCTTCAGGTTTCATGCCATCCCGGTGTGCGAGTCACTGAGCAGGGCGATGTCATCCACGAATGCAAGGGCCGAGCAGTTGATTCTTGCTCCGTCTAGCGTCATGCTGACACCAGATTTTGCCGCTTTGAGACTACATAGCAGTGGATCCAAAGAAATATTGAATAATATTGGTGAGAGTGGGTCTCCTTGTTTGACACCCCTCTCGATCTTTATTGGGGTGGTTTTGGACTTCTCGCCTTCCACCACAATTGTGTTGCCAGTGTAGAGGTACTGGATGAGCTCCACAAAGGCTTTTGGGAGGTTGACTCACTGCAGTGATTTAGAACATAGAACAATACAGCACAAACAGGCCCTTCGGCCCACAAGTTGCACCGATCACATCTACCAATCCACAGGCCTATCTATAACCCCCTATCCTATTCTTTTCCATATACTCATCCAGAAGTCTCTTAAAAGACCCCAGTGAGTTTGCCTCAACAACCTCCGCCGGCAGTCGGTTCCATTCACTCACCACCCTCTGAGTGAAAAACCTACCCCTGACATCTCCTTTGTATTTGCTTCCCTGCACCTTAAATCTGTGTCCTCTCGTAGTGACCATTTCAGCTCAGGGAAATAGTCTCTGAAAGTCCACCCTATCTATTCCACTCAACATTTTGTAAACCTCTATCAGGTCGCCTCTCAACCTACGTCTCTCCAGTGAGAAGAACATAGATCATAGAACATAACAGCACAGAACAGGCCCTTCGGCCTTCGATGTTGTGCCGACCAAATAAAAAAGCAATGTCCCTCCAAACTAAACATTCCCTTCTCTTCCATATACTTATCAATAAACTCTTAAACGCCACCAAACTTGGCGCATCTACAACAGCTGCAGGCAGCATTCCACTCCCTAATCACTCTTGAGTAAAGAGTCCCAGCTCCCTCAACCTATCTTCATAAGGCCTGCCTCCCAATCCAGGCAGCATCCTTGTAAATCTCCTCTGAACCCTCTCAATAGCCTCTACATCCTTCCTATAATGAGGCAGCCAGAACTGCGCACAATACTCCAACTGGGGTCTGACAAGAGTCTTATAGAGCTGCATCACTACCTCCTGACTCCTAAATTCTATTCCTCGATTAATGAAGGCCGGTACACCGTACGCCTTCTTGACCACTTCCTCCACCTGCGAGGCCGATTTAAGAGTCCTATGGACCTGGACCCCGAGATCCTTCTGCTCTACAACACAGCTAAGACTCCTACCCCTTATATTGTACTCCTTCATCCCATTATTCCTACCAAAATGGACCACTACACATTTATCTGCATTGAAGTCCATCTGCCACTTCTCCGCCCAGTCTTGCATCCTGTCTATGTCCCGCTGCAAATTTTGGCATCCCTCCAGACCATCCACAACACCACCGATCTTTATATCGTCAGTGAACTTGCTAACCCATCCCTCCATTTCCTCATCCAGGTCATTTATGAAAATGACAAACAGCAGGGGTCCCAGAATAGATCCCTGGGGCACTCCACTGGTTACCGACCTCCATGCAGAACAAGACCCATCCACAACCACTCTCTGCCTTCTGCCGGCAAGCCACTTCTGGATCCATAAGGCCAAAGCCCCTTGGATCCCATGCCCTCTCACCTTCTCCAGAAGCCTTGCATGTGGGACCTTATCAAACGCCTTACTAAAGTCCATGTACACTACGTCTACCGCCCTTCCTTTGTCAATGAGTTCAGTCACATTTTCGAAGAACTCAACTAGGCTCGTAAGGCATGACCTGCCCTTGACAAAACCATGCTATTTCTAATCAGTCCAAACTTCTCCAAATGTTCACATATCTTATCCCTCAGAAGCCTCTCTTATCAGCTTACCAACCACTGAAGTCAAACTCACCGGTCGGTAATTTCCTGGACTATCCCTGTTCCCTTTCTTAATGAGTAATTTATGGCCGACAGAGTCTAACGCTTTCGCCAAATCAAACACAACTACGAGGTCCTTGTGGTTCTTCTTACTCCCTTCATGATGTTCTGCAACACTGCGATGTTTTAGTTGCATCCGGGAGTAGCTACCAAAAACCCATTCTGTCTTGGGTTTATCTCGACTGTTTCGCTCAGTCTCTTCACCATGATCTTGGTGAACAGGCACAGCAGCATTGGACCAATCGTAATTGGTCGCCAGTTGTCTGTTTTTAAGGCGTTCCATACCCTCACACTTTGGGATCAGGACTGTTCAACTCTGCTTCATACAGTTCAGAATCGTTTTTGAAGCCAACCACAAGGTAAACAGGCAAGGTATGCGGGTCTCGTAAGCCTCGTGAGTATCCCGGATGTCCTCCAATTTCTGACCATGTGGTCCGGGCGCGCTGTCCTCCTTAATGCCCTTGATGGCCTGGGTAACCTCTTCCTCAGTGATCGGATTCATCAACTCGCCATTATCGGTTTTCCCGCTGTATGGTTGGAACTTGTTGATGTTTGCTTTATTGTTTTGACTGAAGAGTTTCTCTCGAAAGCTTGCCTCCAGTTTTTTTTTTAAGCAACACAGCACGGGAAACAGGCCCTTCGGCCCAACGAGCCCGCACCGCCGTCATAACTATATAGTAGCAAATCCATTATCCTATTTTAATATTCCTATATAATAATATATCTATTATTCCTAATATGGAAAATTCTCACTATAGGGACAATTTGTTTCCCAATCAGCCTAAGAGCGAATTTTTGGGATGTGGGAGGAAACCGGAGCGCCCGGAGAAAACCCACGCAACCACGGGGAGAACGCGCAAACTCCCGCAGACACCGGCCCAATTCCAAGTGTCTGCACAGCCACATCGATAGTCTCTGAGCTGTCATGGTGCCCTTCAGATGGTCCACATAAAGCACTCATTTACGACATGAGGTACCAGGCAACCCATGAATCAACATCCAAGAGCTGTACCCGCACCACCTGCCGAATGCATGCTCAATGTTGGTCAAGTATGGACCGAATTGCCTGTGGAAAAAAGCCATAGTTAAACAGTCCTAATATATCCCTCTATCTGCATACCGCTCATAGAACATAGAACATAGAACATAGAACAATACAGCACAGAACAGGCCCTTCGGCCTTCGATGTTGTGCCGACCAAAATAAAAAGCAATGCCCCTCCAAACTAAACCATTCCCTTCTCTTCCATATACTTATCAACTAACCTCTTAAACGCCACCAAACTTGGCGCATCTACAACAGCTGCAGGCAGGGCATTCCACTCCCTAATCACTCTTTGAGT
Organism: Sphyrna mokarran; assembly: GCA_024679065.1. Taxonomy (NCBI): domain Eukaryota; kingdom Metazoa; phylum Chordata; class Chondrichthyes; order Carcharhiniformes; family Carcharhinidae; genus Sphyrna; species Sphyrna mokarran. Next base: position 88,777,993 of record JAGIQG010000012.1, read on the forward strand.
AAAGAACCTACCTCTGATATCCGTCCTATAAAACTCAACCTTAATTAAAGCTGTGTCCCCTCGTGCTAGCTTTCTCCATCCTAGGAAAAAGGCTATCACTGTCCACCCTATCTAAACCTCTAATCATCTTATATGCTTCATAAGATCCCCTCTTAGCCGCCTCCTTTCTAACGAAACAACCTCAATCCTTCAACCTCTCTTCATAGGACCTGCCCTCCATACCAGGCAACATCCTGGTAAACCTCCTCTGTACCCTCCCAATGCCTCCACATCTTTCTTATAATGTGGCGACCAGAACTGCACACAATACTCCAAGTGCGGCCGCACTAGAGTTTGTACAGCTGCAACATGATGCTCGGCTCCTAATTCAATCCCCCTACCAATAAAAGCTAAGACTCCAATGTTCTTAACAACTTTATCCACTTGACTGCCTACTTTCAGGGATCTATTGACACATACACCAAGATCCTTCTGTTCCTCAACACTATTAAGAGCCCTACCATTAGCCCTATACTCTACACATTTATTGTTCCTGCCAAAGTGCATTACCTCACACTTTTCCACATTAAACTCCATTTGCCACCTCTCGGCCCAGCTCTGCAACTTGTCCAAGTCACTCTGTAAACTAAAACACCCCTCTTCACTATCTACCACACCACCAACTTTAGTATCATCTGCAAATTTACTGATCCATCCCTCAATACCCTCATCCAGATCATTTATAAAAATTACAAACAGCAGGGGCCCCAAAACAGACCCCTGAGGCACACCACTCGTCACCGAACTCCACGATGAAAATCTCCCATCAACCACCACCCTCTGTCTTCTATCTGCCAGCCAATTTCTAATCCAATTAGCTAAATCACCCTCTATTCCACACATCTGGCATTTTCTGTAGAAGTCTTCCATGGGCCACCTATCAAACGCCTATAAAGTCCATATATACTACATCAACCGCCTTACCCCCATCCACCTCTATGGTCACTTTCTCAAAAAACTCAATGAGGTTAGTAAGGCATGACCTACCTTCACGAAACCATGCTGACTATCCCCAATCAATTCATTTCTCTCTAAATAACTATAAATCCTATCCCTAATAATTCTCTCCAATACCTTGCCCACAACAGAAGTAAGACTCACTGGCCTATAATTCCCTGGAAAATCTCTCTTCCCCTTCTTAAACAATGGGACCACATTTGCTATCCTCCAGTCCTCCGGAACCACACCCGTAACCAACGAGGACTGAAGATCAGAGCCAGAGGCTCTGCAATCTCCTCTCTTGCCTCCCAGAGAATCCTAGGGTAAATCCCGTCCGGCCCAGGGGGACTTATCCAACTTCAAACCCTCGAGAATATCTAGCACATCCTCCCTATCTACTTCGATACCTTCCAGTTTGTTACCCTGTACCTCAGTGCTTCCATAGCTACATTTCCAGCACTCGCCGTGAATACGAAGAGAAATCATTTATTCAGGATCACCAATCTCTTCGGCTACCACGCACACTTCCAATGCGTCTACTCATGTGGGATGTCCAAGAGACCCTAAACAGCCCCAGCGTGCCTGCGCAGCCACCACCTTACCGGCAGTGCATTCCACACCCCCACTACCCGTTGTGGTGAAAAATATTGCCCTCAATATCACCTTATACATAGCCCCCTCACCTAGGCCATGACCCTCGTCCTATCCATTTCTAAAGGTGGAAAAAGTTTACCTCCATTTACTCTATCTATACCCCTTATAATCTTATACACCTCTATGAGATCCCCCCTAAGCCGACGTCTTTCAAGGGAAAACAACCCCAGTCTATTTAATCGTTCCTCATAAGACAGTCCTTCCATACCAGGCAGCATCCTGGTAAACCTCCTCTGCACTCTCTCAAGGACTCCACATCCTTCCGATAGTACGGCGACCAGAACTGGACGCAGTATTCCAAGTGAGGCCTAACCAAAGTTCTATACAACTGCAACATCAAACTCCTACTCTTGTATTCTATACCCTTTTCTATGAAAGCTAACATACTATACGCCTTCTTTATCACCTTCGCCACCTGTGAGGACACCTTCAGAGACTTGTGAACCTGCACCCCCAAGTCTCTCTGCGTCTCTATGCTCCGTATAGTTTTACCTTTTATCCTATAACTCTCTTCTAATTTTTCCGGCAAAAATGCATCACCTCGCATTTATCGATTAAATTCCATTTGCCATCTAATGCCCAGTCTACAACCTGTCTAATTCCTGTGTATTGCCTGACACGCCTTACCCGCCAATCAAAAGCATCTTGGTGTATCAGCAAATTGCTGCATCTCACCACATACCCCTCTTCCAAGCGTTTATGATAGAACCACAAATAAGAAGAGGACAGTACTGAGCCTTGTGGCACTCCACTAGTGACAGGCTGCAGCCGGAAAAAAAAAGCGCCTTTCCACTACTCACTCTGTCCCTCTTCCTCCCTAAGCCAGCTCGACCCATCGACATACCCGACCCTGTATCCCATGCGCCTTCACCTTCTCTATCAGTCTACCATGAGGAACCTTGTCAAACGCCTTACTGAAATCCATGTAGACGACATCAACAGCCTGTCCTTCATCAACTGTTTTTGTCACTCTTCAAAAAATTCCACTAGATTTGTAAGACAAGACTTCCCCTTGACGAAGCCATGCTGCGTATCCCTGATCAGATCGCAGCGATCCAGATGCTCATACATCCTGTCCCTAAGGATCCTCTCCATTAGCTTACCTATAACTGAAGTCAAGCTCACCGGCCTATAGTTCCCTGGGTTATCCTCTGACCCTTTTTAAACAACGGTACTACATTTGCAATCCTCCAGTCCTCTGGGACCTCACCTGTGTCCAAAGAAGAGACAAAAAATTTGCTCAGAGGCGCCATGCCAGTCTTCCCTCCAACTCCCTTAGAAGCCTGGGGTAAATGCCATCAGGCCCCGGAGCTTATATGATCTTTAGCTGTACAAGCCCAAACAATCTTTCCTGTAATCCATTCCTCAGATGATCCTCAACTTTGTCAACATCAGGCACAGACATATGTCCAGTCTCCTGCGTGAATACCGACGCAAAGTATTCATTCAGGATCTCCCCCATTCCCTCAGGCTCTAAGCATAGACCCCCTCCTCTGTCCCTAAGAGGTCCAATCTTGCCTCTAACCATCCTTTTGCTCCTTACATAGGTGTAAAATGCCTTTGGATTTTCTTTAATCCTACCTGCCAGAGCCACCTCATGGCCCCTTTTGCCTTTCTAATACCCCTTTTAAGATCC